>JAVGWX010000008.1:33682014-34194239 GCA_036924085.1 Ariolimax columbianus | reverse complement strand
ACCTCAGTATGTGAAATGTATTTCTCACTTGACATAGTAAGTCAACCACCTCAGTATGTGAAATGTATTTCTCACTGACATAGTAAGTCAACCACCTCAGTATGTTGAAAAGTAGTATTTCTCACTGACATAGTAAGTCAACCACCTCAGTATGTGAAATGTATTTCTCACTGACATAGTAAGTCAACCACCTCAGTATGTGAAATGTATTTCTCACTGACATAGTAAAGTCAACCACCTCAGTATGTGAAATGTATTTCTCACTGACATAGTAAGTCAACCACCTCAGTATGTGAAATGTATTTTCTCACTGACATAGTAAGTCAACCACCTCAGTATGTGAAATGTATTCTCACTGACATAGTAAGTCAACCACCTCAGTATGTGAAATGTATTTCTCACTGACATAGTAAGTCAACCACCTCAGTATGTGAAATGTATTTCTCACTGACATAGTAAGTCAACCACCTCAGTATGTGAAATGTATTTCTCACTGACATAGTAAGTCAACCACCTCAGTATGTGAAATGTATTTCTCACTGACATAGTAAGTCAACCACCTCAGTATGTGAAATGTATTTCTCACTGACATAGTAAGTCAACCACCTCAGTATGTGAAATGTATTTCTCACTGACTAGTAAGTCAACCACCTCAGTGTGAATGTATTTCACTGACATAGTAAGTCAACCACCTCAGTATGTGAAATGTATTTCTCACTGACATAGTAAGTCAACCACCTCAGTATGTGAAATGTATTTCTCACTGACATAGTAAGTCAACCACCTCAGTATGTGAAATGTATTTCTCACTGACATAGTAAGTCAACCACCTCAGTATGTGAAATGTATTTCTCACTGACATAGTAAGTCAACCACCTCAGTATGTGAAATGTATTTCTCACTGACATAGTAAGTCAACCACCTCAGTATGTGAAATGTATTTCTCACTGACATAGTAAGTCAACCACCTTCAGTATGTGAAATGTATTTCTCACTGACATAGTAAGTCAACCACCTCAGTATGTGAAATGTATTTCTCACTGACATAGTAAGTCAACCACCTCAGTATGTGAAATGTATTTCTCACTGACATAGTAAGTCAACCACCTCAGTATGTGAAATGTATTTCTCACTGACATAGTAAGTCAACCACCTCAGTATGTGAAATGTATTTCTCACTGACATAGTAAGTCAACCACCTCAGTATGTGAAATGTATTTCTCACTGACATAGTAAGTCAACCACCTCAGTATGTGAAATGTATTTCTCACTGACATAGTAAGTCAACCACCTCAGTATGTGAAATGTATTTCTCACTGACATAGTAAGTCAACCACCTCAGTATGTGAAATGTATTTCTCACTGACATAGTAAGTCAACCACCTCAGTATGTGAAATGTATTTCTCACTGACATAGTAAGTCAACCACCTCAGTATGTGAAATGTATTTCTCACTGACATAGTAAGTCAACCACCTCAGTATGTGAAATGTATTTCTCACTGACATAGTAAGTCAACCACCTCAGTATGTGAAATGTATTTCTCACTGACATAGTAAGTCAACCACCTCAGTATGTGAAATGTATTTCTCACTGACATAGTAAGTCAACCACCTCAGTATGTGAAATGTATTTCTCACTGACATAGTAAGTCAACCACCTCAGTATGTGAAATGTATTTCTCACTGACATAGTAAGTCAACCACCTCAGTATGTGAAATGTATTTCTCACTGACATAGTAAGTCAACCACCTCAGTATGTGAAATGTATTTCTCACTGACATAGTAAGTCAACCACCTCAGTATGTGAAATGTATTTCTCACTGACATAGTAAGTCAACCACCTCAGTATGTGAAATGTATTTCTCACTGACATAGTAAGTCAACCACCTCAGTATGTGAAATGTATTTCTCACTGACATAGTAAGTCAACCACCTCAGTATGTGAAATGTATTTCTCACTGACATAGTAAGTCAACCACCTCAGTATGTGAAATGTATTTCTCACTGACATAGTAAGTCAACCACCTCAGTATGTGAAATGTATTTCTCACTGACATAGTAAGTCAACCACCTCAGTATGTGAAATGTATTTCTCACTGACATAGTAAGTCAACCACCTCAGTATGTGAAATGTATTTCTCACTGACATAGTAAGTCAACCACCTCAGTATGTGAAATGTATTTCTCACTGACATAGTAAGTCAACCACCTCAGTATGTGAAATGTATTTCTCACTGACATAGTAAGTCAACCACCTCAGTATGTGAAATGTATTTCTCACTGACATAGTAAGTCAACCACCTCAGTATGTGAAATGTATTTCTCACTGACATAGTAAGTCAACCACCTCAGTATGTGAAATGTATTTCTCACTGACATAGTAAGTCAACCACCTCAGTATGTGAAATGTATTTCTCACTGACATAGTAAGTCAACCACCTCAGTATGTGAAATGTATTTCTCACTGACATAGTAAGTCAACCACCTCAGTATGTGAAATGTATTTCTCACTGACATAGTAAGTCAACCACCTCAGTATGTGAAATGTATTTCTCACTGACATAGTAAGTCAACCACCTCAGTATGTGAAATGTATTTCTCACTGACATAGTAAGTCAACCACCTCAGTATGTGAAATGTATTTCTCACTGACATAGTAAGTCAACCACCTCAGTATGTGAAATGTATTTCTCACTGACATAGTAAGTCAACCACCTCAGTATGTGAAATGTATTTCTCACTGACATAGTAAGTCAACCACCTCAGTATGTGAAATGTATTTCTCACTGACATAGTAAGTCAACCACCTCAGTATGTGAAATGTATTTCTCACTGACATAGTAAGTCAACCACCTCAGTATGTGAAATGTATTTCTCACTGACATAGTAAGTCAACCACCTCAGTATGTGAAATGTATTTCTCACTGACATAGTAAGTCAACCACCTCAGTATGTGAAATGTATTTCTCACTGACATAGTAAGTCAACCACCTCAGTATGTGAAATGTATTTCTCACTGACATAGTAAGTCAACCACCTCAGTATGTGAAATGTATTTCTCACTGACATAGTAAGTCAACCACCTCAGTATGTGAAATGTATTTCTCACTGACATAGTAAGTCAACCACCTCAGTATGTGAAATGTATTTCTCACTGACATAGTAAGTCAACCACCTCAGTATGTGAAATGTATTTCTCACTGACATAGTAAGTCAACCACCTCAGTATGTGAAATGTATTTCTCACTGACATAGTAAGTCAACCACCTCAGTATGTGAAATGTATTTCTCACTGACATAGTAAGTCAACCACCTCAGTATGTGAAATGTATTTCTCACTGACATAGTAAGTCAACCACCTCAGTATGTGAAATGTATTTCTCACTGACATAGTAAGTCAACCACCTCAGTATGTGAAATGTATTTCTCACTGACATAGTAAGTCAACCACCTCAGTATGTGAAATGTATTTCTCACTGACATAGTAAGTCAACCACCTCAGTATGTGAAATGTATTTCTCACTGACATAGTAAGTCAACCACCTCAGTATGTGAAATGTATTTCTCACTGACATAGTAAGTCAACCACCTCAGTATGTGAAATGTATTTCTCACTGACATAGTAAGTCAACCACCTCAGTATGTGAAATGTATTTCTCACTGACATAGTAAGTCAACCACCTCAGTATGTGAAATGTATTTCTCACTGACATAGTAAGTCAACCACCTCAGTATGTGAAATGTATTTCTCACTGACATAGTAAGTCAACCACCTCAGTATGTGAAATGTATTTCTCACTGACATAGTAAGTCAACCACCTCAGTATGTGAAATGTATTTCTCACTGACATAGTAAGTCAACCACCTCAGTATGTGAAATGTATTTCTCACTGACATAGTAAGTCAACCACCTCAGTATGTGAAATGTATTTCTCACTGACATAGTAAGTCAACCACCTCAGTATGTGAAATGTATTTCTCACTGACATAGTAAGTCAACCACCTCAGTATGTGAAATGTATTTCTCACTGACATAGTAAGTCAACCACCTCAGTATGTGAAATGTATTTCTCACTGACATAGTAAGTCAACCACCTCAGTATGTGAAATGTATTTCTCACTGACATAGTAAGTCAACCACCTCAGTATGTGAAATGTATTTCTCACTGACATAGTAAGTCAACCACCTCAGTATGTGAAATGTATTTCTCACTGACATAGTAAGTCAACCACCTCAGTATGTGAAATGTATTTCTCACTGACATAGTAAGTCAACCACCTCAGTATGTGAAATGTATTTCTCACTGACATAGTAAGTCAACCACCTCAGTATGTGAAATGTATTTCTCACTGACATAGTAAGTCAACCACCTCAGTATGTGAAATGTATTTCTCACTGACATAGTAAGTCAACCACCTCAGTATGTGAAATGTATTTCTCACTGACATAGTAAGTCAACCACCTCAGTATGTGAAATGTATTTCTCACTGACATAGTAAGTCAACCACCTCAGTATGTGAAATGTATTTCTCACTGACATAGTAAGTCAACCACCTCAGTATGTGAAATGTATTTCTCACTGACATAGTAAGTCAACCACCTCAGTATGTGAAATGTATTTCTCACTGACATAGTAAGTCAACCACCTCAGTATGTGAAATGTATTTCTCACTGACATAGTAAGTCAACCACCTCAGTATGTGAAATGTATTTCTCACTGACATAGTAAGTCAACCACCTCAGTATGTGAAATGTATTTCTCACTGACATAGTAAGTCAACCACCTCAGTATGTGAAATGTATTTCTCACTGACATAGTAAGTCAACCACCTCAGTATGTGAAATGTATTTCTCACTGACATAGTAAGTCAACCACCTCAGTATGTGAAATGTATTTCTCACTGACATAGTAAGTCAACCACCTCAGTATGTGAAATGTATTTCTCACTGACATAGTAAGTCAACCACCTCAGTATGTGAAATGTATTTCTCACTGACATAGTAAGTCAACCACCTCAGTATGTGAAATGTATTTCTCACTGACATAGTAAGTCAACCACCTCAGTATGTGAAATGTATTTCTCACTGACATAGTAAGTCAACCACCTCAGTATGTGAAATGTATTTCTCACTGACATAGTAAGTCAACCACCTCAGTATGTGAAATGTATTTCTCACTGACATAGTAAGTCAACCACCTCAGTATGTGAAATGTATTTCTCACTGACATAGTAAGTCAACCACCTCAGTATGTGAAATGTATTTCTCACTGACATAGTAAGTCAACCACCTCAGTATGTGAAATGTATTTCTCACTGACATAGTAAGTCAACCACCTCAGTATGTGAAATGTATTTCTCACTGACATAGTAAGTCAACCACCTCAGTATGTGAAATGTATTTCTCACTGACATAGTAAGTCAACCACCTCAGTATGTGAAATGTATTTCTCACTGACATAGTAAGTCAACCACCTCAGTATGTGAAATGTATTTCTCACTGACATAGTAAGTCAACCACCTCAGTATGTGAAATGTATTTCTCACTGACATAGTAAGTCAACCACCTCAGTATGTGAAATGTATTTCTCACTGACATAGTAAGTCAACCACCTCAGTATGTGAAATGTATTTCTCACTGACATAGTAAGTCAACCACCTCAGTATGTGAAATGTATTTCTCACTGACATAGTAAGTCAACCACCTCAGTATGTGAAATGTATTTCTCACTGACGTAGTAATACAACCACCTCAGAATGTTAAATGTATTTCTCACTGACGTAGTAATACAACCACCTCAGAATGTTAAATGTATTTCTCACTAACGTAGCAAGACAACCACCAAAGAATGTTAAATCCAATAGCAATAGTAACACTTCATTAGAGCCTTCGAACAATAGAGAAGAACTTATCAATGGCTATACTTGGTATGACCAAGTGGTAGCAAACATCCATCTTTCAACAGCGGACAAGTCATAACAAAACATGTTACAGGTGAAAGAAGATGTATCACATATTTATTACATGTTAACAACACAAAGATGAAGAAGAAATATAACAGGATCCAAAGGAATTCCAAACATCTGTTTAAAAACTTATCATCGACCATCGGTAATGACGCACACAATTTCGAAAAGCAAAATCTGAAAAGAAAAAATCTAACGAATTTAGAAGAGGAAACCTATTAGAAAAGATATATGCCACAAGATGATAAAGATATTTGAGATATCAAATAACGAAACTAAATAATTGTAACAGTGACCATTTATAATGCATACACTGATTAATAAACGTGGAACAATGAACAAGGCGAGGTAAAGAAAGAAAACAAACACTACAGACTAAAAAGAAACTGGATTAAACATGGCTCAAGTCCAAGACGCAAGACAAGATTACAGTACTTATCAAATATCAACCATGTAATCAAAACAAGATTATATTACTTACCAAATACCAACCCAGTAATGAAAACAAGATTATATTATTTATCAAATACAAACCTAGTAAAAAAAATCAAGATTATATTATTAATCAAATATAAACCCAGTAATAAAAACAAGATTATATTACTTATCAAACACCAACCCAGTACTGAGTAATGAAACTGCAAAAGAAGAATCATGGAAAATTATCAGGTACAAATAACATCCACATGGCAAAACGCCGGAGAGACTTCTATTAAAGTATCAAAGCAATGAGGTTTTTAAGAGGTGAAAGCAAGAATCCGACTTCAATCATACACAGCAAAAATCCATCCCTTAATGATAACTTGCATGTAAGACCGCAGAGATGGAAAGGGAAGCAACCAAAGCATGTTAAGCGTGTTAGCAGGCGAGTGTGAAGTGGTTACAGAGAAACTCTTTACAGCAACAGCATGGAAAGGACAAGTGCCAGACGATTATCAACAAACTATAATAAAACCATTCTGTGGGAAAAGGCAGTAAAAGAAATTGTAAGACATACAGGGGCGTGCCCCTCCCTACTGAGTCACATAGAAAACGTATGGACAAAATAATTGAACAAAGAATAATAGTCTAATCTCTGAGCCTCACCTGCCCAGTCAAAATCTGAAGCGTAGTGAGATCGCTCGTTTTCACCGTATCCCCCCCCCCCAATCCCCCCCCCCCCCCCCGTCCCCCACATACTTTTAAAGATTATTTATTTACATTTATTAATATAATGTAAAACAAAAAATGAATGAATTCGGATGACAAAAGAAGGGATCACAAAAGAAGCGATCACAAAAGAACGGCTGAAGCCTCAGAAATATATAACTTGATATCAGTGTGCCATATAATATAAGTTAGTTGTCGTTCCACGTTTGCTGTTCAGTGGCGTGGGGAGCTTAAGTTGCCTGTACTGGGCCAACTGCGTTTCGTCGGTCGTTGTGAGCCCGCGTCGTTGCACAATCACTCGTATGTTATATTATCATCCACAAACAAATGTTAGTTGGTTTTTATTAAACGTATGTCGATAAGCGTCGCGAGGAGCTTAAATAGTCTGTCATGCGTCAACTGCCTTGCGCCGGTCAATGTGAGCCCCTGTTGTTGTACAATAACTAATGTCATCCATCCACCTGCCTCGTGGGGCTCCTAGCCCTATAGCTAGATCTGCCATTATTCCACACCCGGCGAAGGTCGTTCATAGCAGAGGCAGCGAACCCGTTCTGCCTTAACATGTCATGCGGACAGGTATGCGAATTCATTGGTGCACTCCACCGGGTGACCATGGACAGCAATGCTGTGAAGACCAGTGTCCGAGCCAAGGTTCTGAATTTGTGTCTTGGTCCAAGATATTGATAGGTCCAGGTTTGATGTTTCGAGATCCAGTTTCTCGAGAGACTGTTACAGAGCCGCATTGTCTGGTCAGACTAGGACTATGTTATCAGCATAGGTGAGGTCTGTTAGCAGTGTTTGGTCCATGTCAATGACCTGATAGTGTGAGTCAAGGCGGTGGAGAATCCAGTCGATGGCTCGCAGAAAAGGTCAGGGGCAAGAACGCAGCCCTGCTTGACCCCTGAAGATGTTGGGTACTTGTCCGATAGAGTGCCACCTGGGCGGACTCTGGCACCGGTCTCGTGTGTAGTCCCTTATAAAGTTCAACAGGGGGGCAGGAGTGCTGAAGCCTTGCAGAGCTTTCCAGAGAGCAGAGTAGACTTATCGACCGAATCGAATCCAGCTTTTATATACACATACGTAGCGCAGAGAGTGCTGTTGATTGCATGGTGCAGCTCAGTCAGGAGCCGGAGAGCGAGAAATGGCATCCACAGTTGATCGACCTCGGGTGAAACAGGACTGATGTGGACAGCGTTTTACGAAAGACATCAAACACCTGCGGAGTATTTATCCCGAAGCTGGGAGATTTGACCAAAAACTCCCCAAAAGCAAACAACAAACTGCCATACGACATGTTCCTCATTGCTGAGGTAGTAGAGGGGTTTTAAAGGCTGAGGTCTACAGGCCACTTTGCCACTGCTGTCGCCACGTCGTGTGCTGGCTATGTTTGTTTATTTCAACCCCAACAGAAAAACAACATGTGCCATACCGTGGATTCGAACCGCTTATTACAAAGTACATGGAAGAGTGTGTACAACGGCAAATCTTATTACAAAGTACATGGAAGAGTATGTACAACGGCAAATCTTATTTAAAGTACATGGGAGAGAATGTACAACGGCGAATCTTATTACAAAGTACATGGGAGATAATGTACAACGGCGAATCTTATTACAAAGTACATGGGAGAGAATGTACAACGTCGAATCTTATTACAAAGTACATGGGAGAGAATGTACAACGGCGAATCTTATTACAAAGTACATGGGAGAGAATGTACAACGGCGAATCTTATTACAAAGTACATGGGAGAGAATGTACAACGGCGAATCTTATTACAAAGTACATGGGAGAGAATGTACAACGGCGAATCTTATTACAAAGTACATGGGAGAGAATGTACAACGGCGAATCTTATTACATGACACAAAACAGCTCATTAGCAATACTTCATGTACGGATTGTGACCATTGAGTAGTATGTGTAAGCGTAATATAGCGTATAACATGGACACCCACCTGCCGACTTGCATCTTGGAAGAACAGCGAGGTGTTATTCGTTATTGATGCTCAGAGGGCGTGAAACCTTCTGAAATGTACAGTGGAAATGTATTTCCATGTATTTCCATGACAGCATACGACTGTGAAATATGGACAGTTACTAAAAAACCTCAAGGAAGAAAAATCAGTTCTTCGATTCGAATTTGTATAGAACGATCCTTCAAATACCGTGGACCGAAAGAAAAGAATACAGACATTCGACTAGAGGGGCATAGAGGAGGACTGGTTCATAAATCCAAAAATTTACAACGGTCTTGAGAGAATGGTAATGGAAGGTCCTGCGCAATTGAGGCAGACGCAGGCAGACCAAGGATTTAAGAAGATCTCGAGTTCCTTTCATACTGGCCGTCATGGGAGCGACGTTCTTCAAGGGACATGATGATTATAAACATTCAAAATAAACAAACAGTTGGACGATCGCCGGATTTTCTTCAATTTAAAATTTAATGGACGGTAAAGAAAATCTACTTTCGCTATAGTTATAAAAGTGGGTATCAAAAGGTTGAAGATCACTAGTCTAGGCCTTCTATCGCATCCATATTTTCTTCTTCGCTGTTGGCTCCATCCGAAAGAACATATAATTATATTAGCTAGTTGTTTTGTGAAGGCGTTACAATCTTGTCTCAATTTCGCACTTTATAGAACATATGATCACCACTGCAAGTGACACCTCCGAGAAGCTTCGGTCGGAGACTTCTATATGACCCTGCTGTGGCGGTTTCTGTTGTAATTGGTTTAATATGATAATCAGAGCTGGCCGAGTTGTTCAGATATCGGTCCTACGACCGCTAGGACATGTGTTCAAAACCTCCGTAAGGCGTAGGCTTTTCATGTAGGAGGTAAAATAAAAATCTGGTATGTACACTGCGCAGCGACTCCAGGGAAAATGGCTATTATTCCTCAGCCATATTATTTTCCCTGTGGGAATAAATCTCCCGGTGATAACTTTGTTTTGATAGATGATGTTGCTAGCTCTATACACAACCCTAATTAGTCACCTTTTATGACATGCATTAAAGGTTGCAGTGACATTTGCTGTGTTCACACAGAGGGAACTGAGATGCTAGTCAGGTCAGGCACAACAAACTGACCAAGGCGTCGCTTCAGGGTCAAGCACAACATACCGGCCAGGATGTCGCGTCAGGGTCAGGCACAATATACTGACCAAGGCGTCGCGTCAAAATCAGGCACAACATACTGACCAAGATATCGCGTCAGGGTCAGGCACAATATACTGACCAAGGCGTCGCGTCAAAATCAGGCACAACATAATGGCCAGGATGTCGCGTCAGGGTCAGGCACAATATACTGACCAAGGCGTCGCGTCAAAATCAGGCACAACATACTGACCATGATATCGCGTCGGGGTCAAGGACAATATACTGACCAAGATCACTATCTCTATTCAATGTAATGTTTCCCAGAAACATGCTATTTTCAAGGCTGTCTGGCAGACGTGGCGTGGATCGACGTAATCCCACAAGAAAAAGAAGAAGAAGCAGATACACACAGGTGTCGTGCAGCTGCTGCAGACATGTAATATGTTTTATATTTGGTGAATCGTTGAAAGCAGGGTAGGGCGAATGTGGCTTCATAACCGAGTCTGGGCAACTGAGCTTCATATGTCACACGTAACATGGTACATGATGCCATCACTAGACCTTAACTTGCAACAGATGTAGAATTATATACGGTAACTGATTTGGTTCGCCTATAAAAATGATAAATGTCAAAGATAACTCGTGCATATTCTGATTCACGCGGAATAGAATTAGCGCAAGCAGGTTGAATGTGTTTCCAAATATACGATTAGTAACGCACATTTTCACGGTGTTAATAAACCTAGATTCAATCAAGAACAGCTTTTGGGACATGAATTGCGATGACGGTCAGTGTTGTTTGAGTTAATTTATCATATAAAAGTGAACGTTCTAGGATATGCGAGGGAAATTTGAAGTTTTACCTCTATCGCCATGACCATGACCCATTTGCTCAAAGCCACTATCTGAAAATACTCTCTAATGAAGTGAATATAGCAGCATGTAGCGGCATGCGCCTGGAATGTGATGCATGTACCCAGCAGACACTAACATAGCGGCCGACATTGAATTACAGTTGAAGCAATGTGATGCGATTAGATTCCTAACTGCGGAAGGTTGTGTGCTCATCGACATGCAACGAAGTATGTGGTGACGCCTGTGTCGATGTCACTATTGTCAGAAGGTGGGCACGGGTTGTAAAAGGCGACAATCCAGCTATGGCGAACTAGCATGACAAGACTGGCAGCGGAAGACCATTCACAGCTGTGGATCACAGCACCAAACTCGCGTTGACGAACTGATTCGTGCCAGTCGCCGTTTTAAATAGAAAGATATTGTTGCAATGCTGTTGATTTAGAAGGAGCAATTCTTTATATTACCTGTGTCCTGCTTGAGTATTGGAAAGTGCGTACGAGATGAGCCCTTCAGCTGCTGACGCACGCAATTCATCAGCACGATATGCCGTGTGTAACATAAGCACGTAATTCTCCAGCATGATTGCTGCGTGTTCATGTGGCCAAGCACGTAATTCTTCAGCATGGTTGCTGCGTGTTCATGTGGCCAAGCACGTAATTCTTCAGCTGCTGACGCACACACTTCTACAGCACGATAATGCCCGCCCACATACGAGTCGACAAAAAGTGGTTACATTGGAGCGTCTCAAGTTTGATGACATTTGACCGCACCCATCCTACAGCCCCGATCTGGCACCTTGTGACTTCTTCCTCTTCCGGAAGCTGAAGGAACACCTCAAGGGACACCATTACGTTTCTGACGAAGAGGTGCAAGCAGCTGTACCTACCTGGTTTCGGGAGAATACCTCCTATTTTTTCCAACGCCGTGTGCACCAACTTGTCCGATGTTGGCATTTGTGTGTGAACCGAGATGGTGACTACGTTGAGAAATAATGACACATCACCTAAATGACACATCACCTGAATGACATTCCAGAACTTTAAGAAAATGTGCAACTCATGTGTAAATCGTGAATATTAATTAAATGATGTCTTCAAAGGGAAAAAAACTTTCAAATCACCCTCGTAGATAACAGTCTTCTTTCGTTCACATCGTTCCTGGAAGTGATCCAGGTATCTTAACCTCTGACCCTTCCCGGAGATTAATGAAGGGACAAACGAGAAGGTTATTGAGATACATTTTTCAAGAAGTCATCTCACAGCGTCTGTCTTCTCTAGAAGTCATCTCACGAGTCTGTCTTCTCTAGAAGTCACATCACAGCGTCTGTCTTCTCTAGAAGTCACATCACAGCGTCTGTCTTCTCTAGAAGTCACTTCACAACGTCTGTCTTCTCTAGAAGTCATCTCACGCGTCTGTCTTCTCTAGAAGTCACATCACAGCGTCTGTCTTCTCTAGAAGTCACATCCCAGCGTCTATCTTCTCTAGAAGTCACATTACAGCGTCTGTCTTCTCTAGACGTCATCTCACACCGTATGTCTTCTGTATCTACCCTTGTTGAGGCACAGTCAGAACGTCAATTATGTCAGATCTCTTACTTACACAGTAACGCATCATCCTGATAAACCATTAACAATGCAAAACAACTCTAGGCCTACGTGATTTGTAGTTTTTTAGAACAATCCTTATTTTTGGTTCAGCAGGAGGTTTGAATTCCTACTCCTGGATGAATTACCACTTAAGTTTTGCGAACAATATCTAACAGTATTGTTCTGGATTTATTGCCTCAAATTCTGGCTCATGTAAACAGTCACGTCTCGAGACGAGAAGGAGAAGAAACATTTCTGTTGGAGGATACGAGTTATGCATGTCTTATGGGCAATTTGATGACATTGAAAACTAATATTGCTCATTACCAAGAAAAGATCAATTTATAATGTTCAGAAAATTAATTGGTCACTGCAGATACCACCAGTCTAACAAATTGAAAGTCCCCAAGAAATGTATGCTTGTGAGTAGAACAAACAAATATTACTTCTTGATTGCTAAGTCCGTGGACTCTGTGAGAGAAGTAGAGCATGTCTGGCTTGCCCTCAGGTTTGTGAGATAAATATATTAGCTTTTTGGAGAGCAATCGACGACGAGGGAGATCTAGATTAAGTATTCCAATTTGCAAGAACGTAACGGTTTAAAAAAAATTGCATGTACTTTTAAAAGTTTTTAGAGAGTGAACTAAGTCTTTAGGTAGTTCTCTACGGAAACGAGCTGTTTCTCTTGGCATCCTGGCTAACAAGGTGGTAGATGGACGTTCTTCCTATAGTAGTGAACAATACGCAGATAAAGCGTAACACAACCGCCTGGAGGACCCAAGTGCACCTTCATAAACACAATCGGGATGTGAGAAAAGCTACTGCAATCCGCCACACCCTTTTCGGCGCGTACAAAAGAGTAAACTTACTCAATGTGGACATTCATAACAACAAGAACAACAGCTACTTTAGTTTCTGGACTTGCTTATTGTGCTGCGTGTTGTAGATGTCACGACATTCAGTTAGTCTACAGTTCGCCACTCATTCTGATTCTAATTATTTAGTAACTGACAATAAGGGCTACCACCCTCTCCTCTCAATAGTAAAGATAATACATAGTCTCCCCATCTACCCCTCTATTTGAATTATTTATGTTACTTTCCAGCTTAGAATTTGCATCTCTGTCATAGTAAATGTTTAAACAAACCTAAACCCCGTCCGTGTTTGTATTCACCTATTCCCCACGGCATAATCTCCTTGT
The DNA here is from genome assembly GCA_036924085.1 of Ariolimax columbianus. Taxonomy (NCBI): domain Eukaryota; kingdom Metazoa; phylum Mollusca; class Gastropoda; order Stylommatophora; family Arionidae; genus Ariolimax; species Ariolimax columbianus. Next base: position 34,180,379 of record JAVGWX010000008.1, on the reverse strand, counting down.
CTATCGGAAAAGTTGCCGTCAGGGATGAAGATAATTCTTATGTACTAAGCCACAGTTTATGTGAGGTGGGGGTGGCCAGTTCCCTTCCTTGCTGTTTTTACATTCCCCCAACTCATACGTTCAGGTAACTATTTACAGCTGGGTCGACTGAAGAAGGCAGGTACGAACTACGGCCCAGGTTTTTGTTTCTGTCCGTCCGTGAATTCAAATCCTGGCAAGCTATAATCCCAATCTAGCAAGTCAGCACACCATCGGCTAGGCTACATCGTACACCAGCACATTTCTGGCAGTTTGCAAATGAAAGAGATTGGTGTTTACATTCCTTGTCTATATCATGCATTAATTTCATCGAATTGAGGCCGAAGATACAGCGGTGACTGAGTGGTTCACTCTGCGTTGACTGCTCGTATCAGGGCCATCTACCTACAGTTGACCAAGACTCTAATCCGACTTTTCGCCGACTCTAATCTGACTCTAAGTGGCGACCCAGGAAATGGACTGCAACCGTACAGCCTGGCTAAGAGAATATGGACCGAAGAGGGTAGGCAAACACGGTTTAAAAAATGCCGTTATGAAATGAGATTTGTCGGGGCCGAAAGGCGCAAGTATCGCAGCTTCACTGTAAACTACGACACAACACAACGTCTATTTGAGGACGAACGTCGAAGAAGAAATACGAAAAGAAGAAATCGATAATGCCATTGGTTTATCTAGATTGTTTATTCTTTCCATTTCAACATCAATTTGAGGACTGAGCTCGAAGAAGAAGTAGAAGAAGAAGAAGAAAATGTCATTGTCCATTGGTTTATCTAGATTGTTTATCTTTTCCATCTCAATGTCACTATGTACACGGGTGTACCGTTTCATCTTTTTTTCCTTTCAAATTAAGGAAGTTTCAAAATAAACTGATTAGTTGACTGGGCGAGCAATCCTCTCCTAACACATCTTACATAAACTGATTAGTTGACTGGGCGAGCAATCCTCTCCTAACACATCTTACATAAACTGATTAGTTGACTGGGCGAGCAATCCTCTCCTAACACATCTTACATAAACTGATTAGTTGACTGGGCGAGCAATCTTCTCCTAACACATCTTACATAAACTGATTAGTTGACTGGGCGAGCAATCTTCTCCTAACACATCTTACATAAACTGATTAGTTGACTGGGCGAGCAATCCTCTCCTAACACATCTTACATAAACTGATTAGTTGACTGGGCGAGCAATCTTCTCCTAACATATCTTACATAAACTGATTAGTTGACTGGGCGAGCAATCCTCTCCTAACACATCTTACATAAACTGATTAGTTGACTGGGCGAGCAATCTTCTCCTAACACATCTTACATAAACTGATTAGTTGACTGGGTGAGCAATCCTCTCCTAACACATCTTACATAAACTGATTAGTTGACTGGGCGAGCAATCCTCTCCTAACACATCTTACATAAACTGATTAGTTGACTGGTAGAGCAATCTTCTCACAGCAAATCTAGCAGTAAACTTTTCCCTATCTTGACGCTGTCCAGCTCACCAAGCTGTAAATGGGTACCTGACTGAACTAACGTTGAAGACGACACGAGGAAGAGCTTACAACCACACCTTATACTATCTGAAGCCTCGTACACTATAGTGACTAACATTTCATCTACAACGATAACATCTATAAAGCGACTACTTTGATCTGTTGCAATATAAAATAGAAATGACTAAATTCTCTTTTAGAAAAAAACTACAAATGTGATAAATCTCCCAGTTCGACACACGCATCTACCTGTGTTTGAAATTAACCTGTGGACTTGCCCTTTGATGTGCATAGCTCCGCTTAGGTTACTCAAAATGTAAATGTCTATGGGATTTTTGTCTTGGTTCTTGGATTTAATCTTAATCCATTTGAAGCCTTTGCTCTAACCTGTGCTGATGTGGTCGTGGTGGTGCAACAATATTTTCAGAGCTAAAGTAGCAGTTACAGCAGTATTGGCGTCAATGTCAGTGCTATTGTAGCAGTTACAGCAGTAGTGGTATTAGCAGTGGTGATACCAATGCCAGTACTATTGTAGCAGTTACAGCAGTAGTAGTAAAAGCAGTAGTGGTGTCAATGACAGTACTATTGTAGTAGTTACATCAGTAGTACTATTAGCAGTAGTGGTATCAGTGACAGTACTGTTGTAGTAGTTACATCAGTAGTACTATTAGCAATTGTAGTACATCAGTAGTGGTATCAATGAAAGTACTAATTGTAGTAGTTACAGCAGTAGTGGTATCAGTAGTAGTGTTATAAGTGACAGTACTATTGTAGTTTAACAGTAAAAGTATCAATGGCAGCACTATTGTAGTTTAACAGTAAATGTATAAATGACAGCACTATTGTAGTTTAACAGTAAACGTATCAATTGCAGCACTATTGTAGTTTAGCAGTAAAAGTATCAGTGTCAGTACTATTGTAGTTTAACAGTAAATGTATAAATGACAGCACTATTGTAGTTTAACAGTAAATGTATAAATGACAGCACTATTGTAGTTTAACAGTAAAAGTATCAATGACAGCACTATTGTAGTACATCAGTAAAAGTATCAGTGTCAGTACTATGATGAACTGTGACCAACAATAAGTTAGAGACAGTAGAGAGCAGCAACTTTTCGCTCTCACCTTCACCGAATGTAGTCGGCTTCTAGAGTTTAATACAGGAGTCTACAACTGTTTTCCGGCACAGTGGGCTGTAATCAAAATTGTAGAACGTGTTTAGACACGATCATATTTTTAGTTCATCAAGGGTTAGTGTCACCGACAGTTTTCACCAGGTGAGTCTAAGCGATGTGTCTATCAATTAGTTAATTCATAATTTTAGCATACGAGAAAAGATCTTGTTCCAAGTTAGTGTGAAAACATGAACTTTCTACTAAAACTAGAAAAGAAGTTATGCGGTTCTGGATTATTGAGTTCTTTTTTCGTCCTATTGCCCTTGCCATACGACGTTGCAGAGGCGGGATGCGTAGATATTTTGTTATCGTCAAGTGGGAGGCTTGTGCTGTCGGAAGGTGTAACTTCCTGTGAGACACCCTCGATCCACCGACGTCGGGGTCTGCCCCTTACATGCGGATTGGGTCACGGATTGTCTTTCCCGCTTCACTAATTATTGCTTATACTGTGATTATTACATTTATGTGTCAAAATAGCACACACAAAAGCCGCGCTTGCACGACTTAACAAAATCTGGCAAGATAAACGGTTAGCACTATGCACGAAAATCAAATTAATGCGTACACTGGTCCTGTCAATATTCCTCTATGCGTGTGAGACATGGACAGGTACAGCTGACCTTTAGCGCAGATACATGCCTTAGAGATGAGCTGTTTCCTAAGACTTTTAAACGGCACGTACACAGATCGAGTTACAAATGAGGAAATACGAGATAGAATTACAACAGCAATAAGGCCTTTTGAAGACATCTTAGCAACTGTCAAAAGAAGGAAACTCGCTTGGTACGGTCACATATCGAGATCAAAGGGTCTTGCAAACACAATCCTCCACGGAACGGTGCATGGCAGACGACGAAGAGGCCGTCTCAAAAAAGGGGTGGGAGAACAACATAAAAGAATGGACCAATCTCCGACCAAAAGGACCGCAGGCAACTGCCCCTGACAGAGAAGGGTGGCATGAGATGGTGAGGATGTCTTCATGTGTGCCCCAACGACCTCACCGGTTACAGGATGACCTGATCTGACCTGAACTGTTATAATTGTTAAAAACATTATTGTTAAAAAAACATTGGTTCAGACATTTCATTTTTCTGCAAATTATTGAAGTACACGTGAAAACTAAAAAATGGGCATGTTTTAAAATGCATCATCATGTAGCATGTCCTTTATAGAACGTCGCTCCTATTACAGTCTGTCTGAAAGAAACTCGTTCATTGCCAAAACTCCAGCCTCCGCCACAGTCATACCCAGACATTCCTGGATATCTTGGGGCCATCGTCTTCTTGGTCTACCCCTTTCTCTTTTACCTGGCACCATACCTTTCATCACTGTTCCCTCGAGACTTGTGTCTCTTGATGACACCAAAGTTTTTGCATTTTCTAGCCAAAATGGAATTGATGTTTATAAATTATGAAAGTAAATAGTTATTAGTTGAAGCTATTGTTATGCTGCGACTGATGCTGATAAAAAAAAATCAGTCCTTTATAAACTATTGTATACAATCTCGCATTTTTAGTTGAACAAAATCTTATTACATACATATATATGCATAATAACAACTCACATATTTGTGGTGGATAAATAATATTTTACATGATACTTTAAAATATATTCTTGAACATTTGACTAGCTTCTGCTGTTCTCAAACACACTGTATCAATCGCTCTACTTCTCCCACCAAGAACTTAGCATTTCTATCAATCAATTAAAGCCCGTCGCTTTTTTCGGTGCGTAGGCCATTGACAATATCCCGCCTGCATACACGGTACTGGGCTATTCTTTCTGCCTCTCTCCAGATGTAATAATTTAATCTTAGTTCCTTCTCACATTATCTTCGTGCATTTTTGGGTCTACTCTCTCTCTCTCTCTCTGTCTATCTCTCTCTGTCTATCTCTCTCTCTTCTCCTGAGGATTCCACGTAGACGCCTGACTGGCTGTTGTTGCCTCCTTTTCCACAAGTCTTCATTTCTCACCATGTCCTGCCACTTTATTGTCCTTATTCTTCGTAGGCATCTGCTAACGAAGGACTTGAGTCTGATGTATGGCCATAGTAGTTCTCCATGTTTCGCCTCCATACAGCAGCATCGACTTGACACTTTCCTTGAATATTCTAACTGAAAATCTTGATTTCTCTGGATGACATGTTGTTTAGTGCCAGAAATGTTACTATAGCCTTTCCAATTCTGATTTTTACATCTGCATCTGTATCTTCTGGTGTGTCAATTGTGGTGTCCACTTCTTCCAGCTGCTCTCCCTCCAGTTTGATTAGTTCTTTACTGATAGTGTTGAGTTTAAGGAGCTTGGTTTTCTTCATTTTGATATTCAGTCCCAATTTGGCTGATTGTTCTTTCACTCTAACACGTTTCTCTTCCATTTGGCTATGACTATAAGGTACAAACACACCAATACTAACACGAACTATAAAACACTTCCACCAATACGAGCAAAAACTAAAACCCTCCCACCAATATTAACAGAAACTATAAAACACGCACACCAGTACGAGCAAAAACTAAAACCCTCCCACCAATATTAACAGAAACTATAAAACACGCACACCAGTACGAGCAAAAACTAAAACCCTCCCACCAATATTAACAGAAACTATAAAACACTTCCACCAATACGAGCAAAAACTAAAACCCTCCCACCAATATTAACAGAAACTATAAAACACGCACACCAGTACGAGCAAAAACTAAAACCCTCCCACCAATATTAATCAAAACTATAAAACACGAACACCAATATTAACAAAAAAGAATAAAACACTCTCCAATATCATAGAACACGTTTCTCAGTATCGGCAAAGACTAAAGAACACGTTTCTCAGTATCGGCAAAGACTAAATAACACGTTTCTCAGTGTCGGCAAAGACTAAATAACGCGTTTCTCAGTATCGGCAAAGACTAAATAACACGTTTCTCAGTATCGGCAAAGACTAAATAACACGTTTCTCAGTATCGGCAAAGACTAAATAACACGTTTCTCAGTATCGGCAAAGACTAAATAACACGCAGTCACAATATCATCTCAAGCTAACGTACCCCGATATCAGCATTTCTGCAATGTGCACAACATTTAATAACTAATGATCGCTCACACTATATTAGTCATCATTACCATCAGGTGCCCTGCCGGTTGGCGTTGACGATCATGGACCTCCATCCACTTCTATCACGTGTGTCGTTTACCAACTGTGTTGTTGATTGTCGCCCATGCCATTCTCTCAGGCTGTCCAGAATCTTCTATCGCGGCCTTCCTCTGTCTCTCTTTCCTGCTATATTTCCCGTTGTCACGACGTGCTTCAAGCCGCCTCTTCTCGTAATATGCTCACAAAAGGATAACTGTCTAGGTTCTGATTCTTATATTTGTGTTTGTGCCTCTTCGAGTTCTGTATCATCAGCCTTCTTTGCATTCCATGGGAACCGCAGCATTCTTCTGTAAAACCTAATCTTTGTTGCATCCAAAGATCTAAGCACTTGTTAATTGTCCATGATTCACTGACATATGTCAGTACTGGTTCCACGCAACATTCAAAGACTATCTTTCTCAGTTCCAGCGACTAGGTTTTGTTGCACAATATTCCTTTCATGGTCTGGAAGACCGAATTTGCTTGGGCTATTCTGCATTTTATTTCGTAATTACATCTTCCATCTGATGTTATGTACGTGTTTTCTTCGTCACTACCATCACTTCCGATTTCTTTTTACTCAAACTGAGGCCTTTGTCTTTACTTTGCTGAACTACCATGTCTACCATCTCCTGCAAGTCAGTTTCATTCAGATCTATCAATACAATATCATCAGCATAGCGTAGCTTATTTATGTTCTGTCCGCCAATTGATATTCCTGACATTATCTGTATGTCTCTGAAGATGAACTCGCTGAATAGAGAAAACAGGTTGGGGGAAAGAACACAACCTTGCTCTACTAATATTCATTATCATCATAGGCGTCTGTCTCTGTAGACCATGCGCGTGGCGCCCTATGAGTTGTGTCCATATATCTCTGTCTTCTGTATTTCGACACTGTCTGCTATGGGTGTAAAGACCGATGCGTCAGTGACAGTCACTGCCACAAATCTCACAACCATGCTGAGTAGGCTGACTCGCTGGGGTGTCCTTTGATCTTTTCAGTCTTTCTCTTTTCCCTGGAGCCAGACGACCTACTATGCCCCCTCCAACTAACTGTCTCCAAATAGCTCGATCCTGGGCAATTTCTTCGCATGACTTCATGTCCCTCTATCAAACGTCCTTGAAGCGCAGCGTGGAACGGCCGATTATTCTAACTCCAGTGGCTAGTTGTCCATAGCGAATATTCTTTGGCAGCCTCCCATCTTCCATGCAGTAAACATGGCTCAACAGCGAGTACATGCTGTGAGTGTTTGCTTTCTCTAAGACCATATTATGTGGCACTCTCTCTTGTTACCCAATCCCCATTAGACACTTCATGTGAAAGGCATTGAGCCGCCGTTCCTAAAAAGTATAAGTGCTTTGTCTGGCTTTCATACATGAGAGTACCAAGAACCTAGGTCTGATAGACCCAGACCTTGGTGTAGGAGACAGTGGCATGTTCTCCCAGACTCTCTTCGTCAGGCGGGTCATGACGGTACTTGCCCTGCCAAGCCTACTATATATCTCATTCTCGAGCCAGAGAGTGTTGCTGATGGCAGACCCCAGATAAGTGAAACTGTTGACGACCTACAGAGTGATGCCCTCAATCTTAATTTGGGGGGGGGGGGGGTTGTAATACCCTATGCGCAGACCTTTGTCTTTTCTAGACTTATGATGAGCCCAAACTGCTTGCACTCTCCGGCGAACCTGTCTCCTAGTCTCTGTAGGGCCTCCTCATTATTGGTCACTAGAACCGCAAATTGCATCTCCCTAATTAGCACCGTCCCCACCGTGGTCCTCGCACGCAGTTCGGAATCTTAAACAGTCGCCCATCTGACAAGGTGTGCAGATAAACACCGTCCACAGATGCCATAAACGAACTATAGAAGCATAGATAAGAAAGTGTGTCGGCGCGAGCACACATCCCTGCTTCACGCCATACTTAACGGGAAATAATGTAATTGCATTTGAATAAATAGCACTCCCAATAGGTGTGCACATAAAGAGAACACACCTATTTCTTAATCTTCGACATATCTTAACGCCATTTTGGATGCCTCTTACCTTGTTAAGTATTTGAGAATACCCCGTAACTTGATGAATGATTTGGCAGAGAGCAACAACAATCTGCTTTTGTGAAAGAACATTGTCTTGTTAGTATCGAACATTCTTTGCCCAGGGTAAGGAACGATGAGGAATGGAAGCAGAGACCAGCCAGGTCGACATCTACTATTTGGTGTGGTGGACTGTTCTGTGTATTACGCTATTTGGTGTGGTGGACTGTTCTGTGTATTACGCTATTTGGTGTGGTGGACTGTTCTGTGTATTACGCTATTTGGTGTGGTGGACTGTTCTGTGTATTACGCTATTTGGTGTGGTGGACTGTTCTGTGTATTACGCTATTTGGTGTGGTGGACTGTTCTGTGTATTACGCTATTTGGTGTGGTGGACTGTTCTGTGTATTACGCTATTTGGTGTGGTGGACTGTTCTGTGTATTACGCTATTTGGTGTGGTGGACTGTTCTGTGTATTACGCTATTTGGTGTGGTGGACTGTTCTGTGTATTACGCTATTTGGTGTGGTGGACTGTTCTGTGTATTACGCTATTTGGTGTGGTGGACTGTTCTGTGTATTACGCTATTTGGTGTGGTGGACTGTTCTGTGTATTACGCTATTTGGTGTGGTGGACTGTTCTGTGTATTACGCTATTTGGTGTGGTGGACTGTTCTGTGTATTACGCTATTTGGTGTGGTGGACTGTTCTGTGTATTACGCTATTTGGTGTGGTGGACTGTTCTGTGTATTACGCTATTTGGTGTGGTGGACTGTTCTGTGTATTACGCTATTTGGTGTGGTGGACTGTTCTGTGTATTACGCTATTTGGTGTGGTGGACTGTTCTGTGTATTACGCTATTTGGTGTGGTGGACTGTTCTGTGTATTACGCTATTTGGTGTGGTGGGCTGTTCTGTGTATTACGCTATTTGGTGTGGTGGACTGTTCTGTGTATTACGCTATTTGGTGTGGTGGACTGTTCTGTGTATTACGCTATTTGGTGTGGTGGACTGTTCTGTGTATTACGCTATTTGGTGTGGTGGACTGTTCTGTGTATTACGCTATTTGGTGTGGTGGACTGTTCTGTGTATTACGCTATTTGGTGTGGTGGACTGTTCTGTGTATTACGCTATTTGGTGTGGTGGACTGTTCTGTGTATTACGCTATTTGGTGTGGTGGACTGTTCTGTGCATTACGCTATTTCGTGTGGTGGACTGTTCTGTGTATTACGCTATTTGATGGCGTCGACTTCTGTATATTACGGCTATTTGGCTTGACTTGTCTTCGTTCGTTCTCAATATCCCACTACCAAGCCCTGAAAGGGCTTAAGTAGCAGAATGCAGTCCATATAACGGAATACGTTGTTGTCGTAGTTTACAGCTTGACTGCGATATTTGCACCTTTCGGTCCAACACATCAGACTTCAGCAAGCATTTTTTTAGTACCGGCTTAGCATTCCCTCTTCGATCCTTTCTCCTTAGCTAGTCTGCTCTGCTGTAGCCTGTTATCCAGGATCACCGCATGGAGGTGTAGAAGGGTCTTGGCAGCTTAGGTTCGCTGGCCCTGACGCTAGCAGTCAGCTATGGGTCACTGACCACTGCTGCTCATGCGCTGCTCAGCATCTTGATCCCTTACGGCTATTTGAACCAGCTTCTTACAGATGCCGCCACACCAGCCAGAGCCTATATAATCTAATGCGGGCCTGTGGAGTTCATTAAGCCACTTTAACAAAACAGTTTAACACTTCAGGAGAAGGAACTGGTGGAAGATTCCTGCATGGATCGTGTTTGGCAGATGGGGTTACACACTTATACGCACCGTTCGTTAAAGAAAATTGACTTAGTGACTTTTCTTTCCGAACACTTCAATAAATCACAGTGTAATAAACACCGGCGCCTAAAATTCCAAGGAAGTGAGATTAGATCTTGAACTTTATAAATATCTCTACTGAGATACTGGCTGTCACGTGGTCTGGGCGAGTTGCCAACTTGGCTTTTAGTGCCGGATCTCCTGTGGGGGATTTATTTTAAAATAATAATAGAAGTTATTAAGAGATTCCTGGTAGATGTCCAGGAACATTGTTTTGTTGAATGTTAATTTCATTGCTGTGTTTATTGTTCAATATTATGTTTATTGTTATGTTGCTGCTATGCTTAATGTTATGTTTTTATGTTTAATGCTGTGTTGATTGTTATGTTATGTTTATTAGTGTTATGTTTTTATTATGTTTAATGTAATATTTATTGTTCTATTTTTGTTGTTTAATATTATGTTTAATGCTATGTATAATATAATGTTTATTATTATGTTTATTATTATGTTTATTATAATGTTTTTGTTGCTATTTTTCTTATGTGTAATGTTATTTTTATTGTAATATTTATTGTAATGTTTTTGTAATGTTTGATGTTATGTTTTTGGTATGATTAATGTTATGTTTTTGTTATGTTTATTGCTTTTACTCGGTTCTTCTAAAACGTGGTAGGGTTAATTTGATTTACCTAACCGGCTTAGGGAAATTGTGTGGCTACCTTGGTTTTCAAATCCATCCATCTAACGCTTTCTACGTCTCATCACTTCAATTGTGTATCTTTCTAATACGTTTGGAATGCACTGACGTTTTACATGTCTCCTTACACTTTAGCGTTGCTATTTACAGTTGAGATGGATATAGTGTGAGATACACCTAGCTGGCAGCCTCTTTCAGAAGTTAGATGCCTTGTCCATTATACTTGATTAGCTCAAGCATTGAGAACCGTAACAATCCCCTATTACACTATACTTTGGATTAAATAGATTATATATATATTTTTTTCTTAAACTGTAGTTCGACTTTATTCCTATTCTCCAGGAATTCTAAAGGCCGAGGACTACAGGCCGCTTCACCCCTGCTGTCACCACGTCGTGTGCTGGCTATCCTTTTTTATTTTACCCATATCAGAAAAAAAAACAACATATGTCTTATGGTGGTTCGATCAACTGCCCTCCTTGTTGGCAGACGGGCATCGACACCATTCAAATGGCTTTGTTTCTATCGACTGAAAATTGTTTTGGTTTACTGTAGTTTAATAGTTTACCATGTCCACAGAAAACAGTTAATAATTAACTATGTACCGGACCAGGGTCCACAGAAAACAGTTAATAGTTTACCATGTACCTGATCGGGGTCCATAGAAACCAGTTAATGGTTTACCATGTACCTGATCGAGGTCCACAGAAACCAGTTAATAGTTTACCATGTACCTGATCGGGGTCCACAGAAAACAGTTAATAGTTTACCATGTACCTGATCGGGGTCCACAGAAAACAGTTAATAGTTTACCATGTACCTGATCGGGGTCCACAGAAAACAGTTAATAGTTTACCAAGTACCTGATCGGGGTCCACAGAAAACAGTTAATAGTTTACCATGTCACTGATCGGGGTCCACAGAAAACAGTTAATAGTTTACCATGGACCTGACCGGTGTCCACATAAAACAGTTAATAGTTGACATGGACCTGACCGGTGTCCACATAAAACAGTTAATAGTTGACTATGTACCTGACCGGGGTCCACAGAAAACAGTTAATAGTTGACTATGTACCTGACCAGGGTCCACACTTTACTTTCTGGCCAGTTGGCTTTGATCACCGGACTTACTACTCTCACGTTTCATCCACATCAACAGCGCATGTTTAGTGTAACTACCTTGACCTTCATTTCCTTTAGAATAATTATTCATATTTAAACAGCTGATAAACATGTGCGTGCTACATTACCCCACATGCATTAACGGTTGCAGGGATTTGACGTTCTGTCCATAGTTTATTCTAAAGTTAGCCTAGTTAAATGCGTGCACAACCGTTTTAAAGATATATCAAACTCTGAATAGAATCAGCGAACTCTGTTGCCGTTCTTGTGTTGAATTATCGATGTGTGTATTCTTGGAGCGTCAAACACGTCGTATAAGTCACAGTCGTAAGTTATAAACGACTTGTTCCTCGACAAGGTAGTTAATCATGTGTGGGTCCCAATCCTGAGTTAATCATGTGTGGGTCCCAATCCTGAGTTAATCATTGGCTGGTACCAATCCTGAGTTAATCATTGGCTGGTACCAATCCTGAGTTAATCATGTGTGGGTCCCAATCATGAGTTAATCATGTGCAGGTCCCAATCCTGAGTTAATCACGTGCAGGTCCCAATCCTGAGTTAATCATATGCAGGTCCCAATCCTGAGTTAATCATATGCAGGTCCCAATCCTGAGTTAATCATGTGCAGGTCCCAATCCTGAGTTAATCATGTGCAGGTCCCAATCCTGTTTTGCTGGAGCCCACATAGCTGTCTGTAATGGGAGTATATTGCTGTTCATTCTAAGTATATACCCGATGCATTTCCACCGCTCTTCCTTTTGATGGTGGAAACATATTGTTGTTTGGTGTTTTCTCTTATTACCCAGTTATTCTTAAATACTACGCTCTTCGATAATTTTTGAAGACATTGTCAAAAGCATTCAGTTTATTTTCTTGTCTCTTTGCCGTTTTCCAGCTTTCGTATCCATATTTTAGCGTATTAACATTCTTTCTCTATTTTAGTAACTTGTTTCTGAGTTTTGCTGCAGTCCTAGTTTTTGAACCAAAAAAAAATACCAACGGATGTTCGTATAATCGTTCTCTCTCACGTCATTCATCCGATCGTCCGAGGCGGTAAACATGATTAAGTTTTGATGTCACTCATTCATGCAGTTCATCACTTTTGTTTATCAGACTTCTGTCAAACATGCCCCATGTACCTCCACAGTCCCACGCTGCGTCTCTCCGCCTGCCTGTATCTCTGTCTGTTTATTATCGAAAATGTAAACATTCCGAAATATCAAAGAGGTCTCAAGCGCATCTGGTGTTCCAAAACTGTGGCTAATATCCAAGTGTTATATTTTTTCAAAGCAGAACCGACAAAACTGCATTCCAGGCAAACCAATATAAGCGTAATCTCATTTAGCGAAGGAAATGGGTACTGATGGTTTTTGCAGCTCTCTTATTTACACAGTTCTTGTCAGTCTACTTAAACGGCCCTCCCTGATCGAGTTACGCTTGCTTCCATCTGGCCGCATCTCGGGATTAATGCATCATCAGTGCAGTTTGATCCTCTAACGTACGGTCGTTGAGTCGTCGCATCATGTATCGTGCGACCATTCTGTTAGTGTCATCATGTAACGTGCGACAATTGAGTGAGTGTCATTATACAACATGCGATTATTGAGTCGTGTCATGTAACGTGCGACCATTGAATCGGTGTCATCATCTAACGTGCGACCGATCATTGTTATTTACAGCTACATGTGTCTGCACACACTGCGTGCGACGTACTACGAGACTAATTATGGTACACATTTGAGCGGTCTGATTTAAAAAAAAGTGTTGAGCTGCATGAATGACGTGACATCAGAACGTTATCACATTCACCGCCTCAGACGATCGGATGAATGACGTGACATCAGAACGTTATCACATTCACCGCCTCAGACGATCGGATGAATGACGTGACATCAGAACGTTATCACATTCACCGCCTCAGACGATCGGATAAATGACGTGAGAAAGAGATCGAATTAACGAACATCCGTTTCTGGCCAAACACTAGAGCTGCAGTAAAACTCAGAAACAAGTCACTGAAATTAGAGACAACAAATTAAGAAGCTAACAGATGTACATGGTTGTGCATAGCGTATTCCCCCTGTTCCTCTCTAAACCAGCAAGATTTCACAGGAAACAATACTGCCATTCTAACTTTTATATTTCAATGGCATTAGCATAAAGTACTGCAACGGTCTCTCTCCACCGATTGGCTGTTTTCGCGGTCTTTTTGGGGTACGGCCATTTGCAATTGCGTCAACTGCTTCCACAGTTCTATTCCATGTGTTTTTTGACATACCGGATCTGGTTTTCTCTTGTCGGTCTGGCTGTATTTCTCCGGAGAGTGCGTCCTGTGTGTCTAAACTTTCTGTATATTGTGATCGTTCTCTCGACAATGTGTCATGTGTACCTAAACTTTGTGTATATTATAATTTTCTTTTCGACGATGTGTCTAATGTGCCTATACTTTTTTGTATGTTGTTATGTTTCTTTCTAGAATGTGTCCGATGTACCTAAACTTTATGTATATTGTTATCTTTCTCTCGACAATGTGTCTAATGTGCCTACATTTTTTGTTAATTGTTATGTTTCTCATAACAACGTTTCCTGTGTACCTAAACTTGTTGTATATTTTTATTTGCTTCAGAGACTGTGCCCTGTGCACCTAAACCTTTTGTATGTTTTTATTTTTCTTCAGAGACTGTGCCCTGTATACCTAAACTTTTTGTATGTTTTTATTTTTCCCCATAGAGTGTGCCCTGTGTGTCTAAACTTTCTGTGTATTGTTATTTTTCTGCAGAGAGTGCATTCTATTTATCTGATCTTTCAGAATATCTGATCATCTGAAACATAGTATACAACAAAGCCATATGTTGATGCAGGTCTGAAGGCTAGATATGATACTCTTAGTTACATGTTATGATTCCGGCCTGGTACAGTAGGACTCCATTCTTATAAAGAAGTTTCAGAGCTCAGTTCTTGCAGTGGCGACCATATGCTCCTATTGGAATAGCAACAACGATGGCGCCGTAACGGGCAACGTGTCTACATTGTCCTACTGTTTTGGTTCATTATGGATGCCGCCAGACTTCGGGTTTGCCTGGAATTCACACTAGTCGACGACTTACACTTGTGTTCACGGAAACGTGGTGTTGTTTTCCGTTTGGACTGTTTAATTCGTTCGTTTTTTGTGATTTCTTCCGTCCGATTATCCTGGTCTGGGCATCGGCTATATTAATGGCACTACGCTTAAACCTGTGTCAGATTTCACGGCCTAGTTCACACGGCTAACTTCATGAAATTGGAGTGTGAGAAATTTAGGCACTACCATAAAGAACTGAAAATAGCCGGGGAGAGATGCCAGATTCACTCACACGCTGAGTTATGTCTCTACGACCTCTTGTGGTTATGGAAAATGCACGACACACAACGTTAGATGTCATCCCCCCACTGCTGCCTTGGGGGATACCTGTTTACGGGAAAGGCTTCGTAAGTAAACCCTGAAGAAAATCTACATCATATGCTATCTCCAGTCGTCTCGATAAATATCTTGCAACTGGCCATAGGTAGCTCAGGACGAGAGAGTGAGGTTGACAAAAGGCGCAGTTACTTGCTCACTTTAAGCCAAATCACCGCGCAGGTCATCCATTTCAGCGGATACAGCAAGAGAAAAAAGAGAACAAACAGAGTGGTATTCATCACTTGTGAGGGACAAAGATCATCATTGTGTTAAAACATGCATGAATGAATGTACACATTTCGTAATGTTTGGAAATAGGCTTAATATTAAACAAACAAATAAACTTTGCATATTTGAGGAATGCCTGTTTTATAATGAAATTTGTCAAATATATCGAATGTTTCTACCAACTCTCTTGTCTTACGTTGTATTATGTGATATTACTACATATCAGAAATATATGTATAATATGGTCCTACTTACTATTTTTTTGCACTGGAACGGAAACAAAACGTCTTCGTCAGGGACGTAAAACAACACCAATGAAAACACTTCACAAATCATAACAGCAACGATCAATAGAGATCGGAGAAGCACTTAGGTGAACTTTAGGTGTTTATATGAATCCACGAATTGTATGTATGCAGCAACCAGAAATATGGAGCTGATTGGCATTTGCATGACATATTCATATTACAATCATAGTTCTAACGAGATGCACCCAGCTGTAAGATTACAACGATTCGTTTACAAAATGTCGCTGCACATTGAATGTCAGCGCTATGACACGTTCAGCTTGTTTCTTTCATTAATATTTTTTTTTGACAGCAGCGTTCAACATGCAAGAAAATTCAATGATGAACAATTCACCAAGGAACAACACAATTGTAAAGTGTGAGCAAACGAAGTTCCGTAAGGATTAGCCTACCGGAGGATGCGAAGTTGAACAATGGGCTTTTTTAATTATGGGGCTTATTGGTCGATGAACATATCCGACAGTCAGACCTTCACTCTTGAGCAGAGATGACATGTTATTAGGAAACATGTCACTCCAGTTGACGAAGCATAGGTCCAGAACTACATTTGGGTTGACCAGCCTTTAATGAATCCTGGATACATTTTGTTACAATGAGTAGTGTGCTTTTATTGGCGATGGCTTTTACACATTTTTGTTCATGATCTGTATGCATAGAAATATAGCCAGCCAATCACAGAGAGGAATCGCTCAATGAATTGATTTTTGCAGACGATCAGAGCCTCTTCTGAAATAAACGGACGGATTTACAATATCTCGCATGTCTCGACTCAGCCTGCCTAGTTTCACATGAAAATCTACTCTACTTTCTTACTTACGTGTCCGGGTACCCCACAATGTATTGAACTATAAATCAGTCGCCATGTAATCTCTTTCATTCGCCGCCATTAAATCCGTCAAAGTATATGCATCTTGCATTCTTGGACAGTTGTGCAGATATTTGGGCTCTTTGATGAACATGGAACAACATCTTGCATTCTTGGACAGTTGTGCAGATATTTGGGCTCTTTGATGAACATGAAACAACATCTTGCATTCTTGGACAGTTGTGCAGATATTTGGGGTCTTTGATAGACAGGGAACGACATCTTGCATTCTTGGACAGGTGTGCAGATATTTGGGCTCTTTGATGGACAGCGAACGACAACTTGCATTCTTGGACAGTTGTGAGGATATTTGGACTCTTTGATGGACAGGGAACAACAGTTGGCAAATCATTTCAACACCGGCAGCCGCATGAACAAGATCAACTGTGATAAGACAAACTTTGAAAATCCAACGTCAACCGACACAGCGCAGTTTCTACACCGGCGACGAATCCCTAACGCAGGTATGGGAATTTATGTACTTGGGAAGTGTCTTCACTGACGACGGCAGAGAGATAGAAAATAAACTTTAGAAGACAAACAATGTGCACTATAATCTAGCACCGACACTGAAACATCCAATTGTAACCATGTCACCGACACTGAAACATCCAATTGTAACTATGTCACCGACACTGAAACATCCAATTGTAACTATGTCCATTTAAGAGACGCTGATAAACACGCGAGTTATCTCTACGTTACGTTGTCAGTGTCAAATTTGGGCCCTATTAGATATACTCAAACGTATGATCGAGGCCTGTGAGATGCGCTGTGTGCGAAGTGCAGCAGGAAAGACAAATATCGACACAATTCGCAACATCGTGTCGAGGAATATAATAGGGACTACATCTGTTAACTGCTATATTGAAGCACGGAAGATAAAGTGGTTTGGCCATTTGACAATGATGAAGCATGATCTTAAAGAACTTCCGTTACGCTGGTGACCTTGTTGATAGCACAGCATTTTTGTTTCTTGCCATCGCCTTATTTATCTAATCCCCAAGGCGGTGTGCGTTGCACTGTGGTTTTTATTTTGCACATGTCGGCCCAGTGCATCCGACTTCAGCATGCATTTTATGTAAGGGTCTGCTTCCTCCTGCATTTTCTAAGAGTTTGCTTCCCCGGGGTAACGGCCGGTGCTGTGATGTGGATCGAGCCCAGCACCTTCCGTTTGTGAGCCGTTCCACTTAATCACTAGGCCACGCCGTCCCAGAATGAGTCAGACGTACAAGAATTGGTCAACATGGTAGTTCTTCAAAGCCAAAATAAAGGCCTTAGCTTAAATCAAAAGAAATCGGGAGTAAGGGTAGTAACTAAGAAACACAAATCTCAAATTTACTGTTTAAAGATGAACGAGACGAAACTAAAACAAGTACACTCATTTCAATACTGGGGCATCCACATCAGTTCTGATGGGAGATGCACTTATGAAATAAAGAACAGAATAATCAAGGCAAAATCAGTTATCCATTGTAAGAGGGGAATCTTGTGCAACAAAAGCCTATCACTGGATTTAAGGAAGAGAGTTCTTGGATGTCACGTAAAACCAGTACTGACATACAGCTGCGAGTCATGGACAATCAGATGCTCGTGTTGTGGATGACTTCCTCCAGCAGAAACATGTTCCCAGGATAGATTTTCCAGCTTATTCACCTGATATCAACCCTACTGAGCATGCCTGGGACGTGTTGGCACGATCAGCAAGAGCTAGCCTTCCACCAAGTGGTGACCTGAACCAATTATTTCAAAACCTTCTGCAGGAGTGGCAGATGATACCCTAAGCAGACACTATTTGAAGATTGATTTGATCCATGAGGCATCGTTGCATAGCTTCTATCAATGTCCGTAGAGGTCACACACCATACTGGCCATTAATCAACAATTTCCCACTGTGATGTCCAAATTACTGAAGAACAACGTGGGCAGAATTTCAGAAAGAAGGGTGTGTCCAATTAAACAGA
The DNA here is from genome assembly GCA_036924085.1 of Ariolimax columbianus. NCBI lineage: Eukaryota > Metazoa > Mollusca > Gastropoda > Stylommatophora > Arionidae > Ariolimax > Ariolimax columbianus. The sequence goes on along the minus strand of JAVGWX010000008.1, from coordinate 34,162,072 downwards.
CATTTTTCCAAAACAGATTCATTCTTTCTCATGAAACTGTCACATTGTGATGTCTAAATTACTAACAACAATTTGATTAAATATAACTGATATCTCATTTTTGAATTGTTTGTACGGTAAGATTTTGTAATCAATCCCGAAACTTATTTTGAGTTGTATATTATAAATAAACGAATTAGTTCGCATTGTTAGGTTCAAGTTTTGAAATACTCACAACGTGACAATAGTCCTATTTGAAATACGTATATAATGTTACATTAAAAACACGCATATAAAAATTGTTGAGTGGGAAAAACTAATTTTTATTATTTTCTTACATTGCAGACGGGAATGGACTCTTTCCAGTTGTGTTTAACCTAGCTACAAGGGCGCTAATCAGCGCCAACGCCACCTGTGGAGAGAATGGACAAGAAGTGTTCTGCAAGCTCGTGGAGCACGTTCGCATATTTCCCGCCGAAAATCGGCATTGTGACATTTGCGATGCTTGGAGCGACAACACCAAGCAGCAACACCCTATCCGTAACGCTATTGACGGCAGTCAAAAGTGGTGGCAGAGTCCTACCCTAACTAATGGAGCAGGATATAACTATGTAACCATCACTCTGGATCTTGGACAGGTGAGGTGGTCCTATAACAGGTCAGAGATAAGAGTGTGAACTGAGCAGGTCAGAGATAAAAGGGGGAACGAACTGAGCAGGTCAGAGATAAGAGTGTGAACATAGCAGATGAGAGATAAGAGTGTGAACATAGCAGATGAGAGATAAGAGTGTGAACATTTGAGATGAGAGATACGAGTGTGAACATTGGAGACGAGAGATAAAAGTATGAACATTTGAGATGAGAGATACGAGTGTGAACATTTGAGATGAGAGATACGAGTGTGAACATTGCAGACGAGAGATGATAATGTGAAAAGACTATTATCCTACTCTTCGACTATTGTCTCCTTGTTTTCCAAGCTACTCCTTCTGTGGTCTTCACACTTTGCGATTTGTCTCTGGCTGCTGTTTTGCATTGGGTAGTCTTGTATCTCGGGGATCTCCTCGCCTTAGTACAGTGCAAGACTTCTCAGCATGCCCTTTACTATAGATATCACATAGTCGACTCCCACCTTGCTTCTTTGGCTGTTGTAGTATCGCCTATTTCTAGGATCACGACCTATGCATACGGTGGGGGTGGGGGGGGGGGGGGCTGGTCAGTATGTTTCAGCTGATCACGTTGATAGCCTTCGCACCCCTTCAGGTACACCAGTTTTTGGTTTCCTTCATCTATTGATTGCCTTCCTGTCTCGAACTTAGGGCATAGCCTAATATCACATTTCACAGCTGGGTAACTTGAGCGTGCTACGTCTGCGCCACAACCCCTGGCTTCTTGCCATGAAAGGCTAAAAAGAGATAACTCGTAGTCAAAGAGATGCGTGAGTCTGCTTCTGGTTAATCAGGTTTCTGGTCACATGTATACGGGCTATCTGGGACTCATCGCTAACTTTTCCGCGTGCATATTTGTATTAAATGTCAACCCATTTCTACGCTTAAAAACAAAAGGCAAATATAGTCCGCTTTCAGATACTGCCATTTGAAATGAAGTGCTAGACACTTCACTGTACGAGTTCTCAGTCTTGTGACCAGTCGAAATCGAAATACCGTACTACTGGTCGGATTCTTGGGGGGGGGGGGGGGGGGGGGGGGGCCTGAACAAATGAGGGACATGACGCGACCTAATGAAAGCTAGCCAAGGGCAAGCCAGCTTACTGACAAATCATTTGACGATGAAGGCATAAACCAGGATATGGTATGGTACACCAGATGCTTGTACGAAACGGGAAAGGTGGCCCATGTTGCCATATAAATGAAAAGACAGAAGTTGGATCTCCTGGATCCCACAGAAGCTAATCTGGAACGTTGCAGGATTAATCACACTAAGTACATGAGCAACTATTATATATATCCTTGGTGCAATGAGGACTACCACGTGCACACACAGATTGAACCGTCTTCGCGTTGTCAATAGACGAAATCAAGACCACGTGCACACACAGTTTGGGTAGTCCTCGCGTTGTCAAAGAAGCAAGTAAGATCACGTGCACACACAGTTTGGGTCGCCTTAGCGTTGTCAATAGACGCAAGGAAGATCACGTGCACACACAGTTTGGGTCGCCTTCGCGTTGTCAATAGACGCAAGGAAGATCACGTGCACACACAGTTTGGGTCGCCTTCGCTTGTCAGTAGACGCAAGGAAGGTCACATGCACACACAGTTTGGGTCGCCTTCTGGTTGTCAATAGACGCAAGGAAGATCACGCGCGCACACAGTTTGGGTCGCCTTCGCGTTGTCAATAGACGCAAGAAATGCTCTTCTTCTTCTGCGTTCGTTCTCAATCTCCTGCTACCAATCCCCGACCACAGGATTTTGCAAGCAGCAGGATGTAGTCCGGAGAACGGAATGCGTTGTGTCGCTAGTTTACAGCTTGACTGCGATATTTGTACCTTTCGGTCCGACACATCCGTCTTAGGCAACAGGAAAGGCACACTAGAATGGGAGCCAATGTCAGTCAGAATAAAAACAGCAGTGTTTCACCCAAATAGGAGAAAAACAACAATCATACAGTGCTACAGGCTAACAAACAATGCTGATGAAAACACCAAACAAAAATTCGTTGATATTCTCCAATGAACTCTTTGCGTGATCTGCATGGATGTGATTTCATAGTAAAGTAAAGTAAAGCAAAGTAAAGTAAAGTATAGTAAAATAAAGTAAAGTAAAGCATAGTACAATAAAGTATAGTTCAATAAAGTATAGTAAAGTAAATAATAGTAAAATAAAGTACAGTGGGAGTTACGTGCCCCTAACATTGCGGCTGTACTTTTTTCGTCTCCAACAATAAGCATGAAGTTCCCTATTTCAGACGGAATATTTTGTGGTTTAGGGAGTGCAAAGTAGGCATTTACAACGCTTTTTTTCGTCCCCCGCCGGGCCATCTGGTTAAGATTCACGGATTTTCAACGATATTCACGTGTTTTCGTAAACAACTGTCGGAAAGGACACACGAGGTCGGCTGACATACGGCGTGAAGTGGCCCACCATTTCGACAAGACAGTTGGATTTCACCGAACATCAACTTTTTCCCCGGGTTTTCGCGACAAGGCCAGCTGGAAGGACACGATAGGTCGGTAGTTGACATGATAGAGATGTGATCTAAACGGTGCATGCGGAGAAAACCGGACACAAACCGGGTGGAAGAGACTCGGAAAGCCTGGCAGGCAGCTCTTCTAGAAGAAGGAAAACTTCGATTACAAACCACAAATGAAGAGTCATCGCGAGAACTACGGAGTTCGTGCTCTGTCGTCGATGTCTCCAGCGGATGGCATAAAGATAAGTGGACGCAGAAGGAGAGGAAATGGTGATAAGAGGAGAGAGAGAAAGAAGAGGACTGGAAATAGAAGACGGCGAAGAAAGGCAGACACACTCGGTCTGAAAAATGTACGCGTTGGCTACTGGAACTGTCGCAGCACCACCCAACGAGAAGCTATCCTTCAAAAACTGATATACGATTTCGATATTCTTATGATACAGAAAACCAACTTGAAGGAGAATATAACTATCAAGTGTCCAGGATATAAGTGCTACACCAACCTATGTAGGACTGGTAGGCGGGGGCTGGCAATGTATGTCCAGCATGACCTACCACACACATTGATAGATACGAGTGTTACACCAACCCATGTGGGACTGGTAGGCGGGGGCTGGCAATGTATGTCAAGCATGACCTACCACACACATTGATAGATACGAGTGCCAGCACATCTGAAGGTGTCGAACTACAAGGGATTGAAACGACAATCAAAAACCAGGATTGGAGAATGTATAATCTATATGCTCACGTCGATCTCCTGGTGGGGGAAATAAAATGGGATTTTTTGAGTGAGTTATTAGAAGTGCCGTGCCGATCAAGAAGTGCCTCATCGCTGGCGACTTTAATGCTAGATCCAAGGAGTGGGAAGATCCTACTGAAAATAGGCAGGGGATCGCGTTGAGCCAGACACTTCTCAACACAAACCTCACAAACATGAATGATGGGGGTCCAGCAAGGCTGGCAACTCGGCCTGGTGACACTGAGTGGGTCATTGACCTGGCTCTGGTATCCAGTGAAGCCTCTCCCTCTACACTCTGGGACGTGTTGGGGGCACAGGATAGTGATCATCTGCCATGTGTCGTCTTAACTGCAAAGCCACCAGACCCAAAAAACCCAGACATGCGTTTAGCTACAAGGAAGATGAACAAAATAACGCATTAAACAAACTCCGCCAGACCGTTAAGCGCATGCCCACCAAAACGGCTTTCGTTCAGCCACCATGGTGGAATCCAATCGTGGAAATAGCATGGATAAATAAGGAGATGACAACAGTGCACCCATAACAGGGACAGTGAACATGGATAAAGGTGACATAGTGAAGGTTATCAAGGACCACCTGATGGAAAACGACACTGATTTCGATGAGTCTGCAAGGCACATGCTGCGGCACTTTGGAATCAAATTAGGATTCAGTGGATCAGGGAACCTGAGAGGACGAAACAGGAAGATGTATAACCAACACTTTGCACTATCTGCTGAGAGAGGCTGAGCTCCTATGGGTATGCCCGGAGTGCAGTGGTCTACTCCTAGAACAGAACAGAACAAAGTATAGTAAAGTGTAGTAAAAATCACATTAGCACGCCAGTCTGGCGTTTTGGGAATATGTCGATCGGCACACTAGGGTGGATGTGATAACATCACACCGGCTGCTTTTACTTTCAAAGAAAATTCTAATTTTTAAGACTGGCTCCACTGCTTGAGTCGTTTGCTGTGGGAAAAGTATCTCACACCAACCTCAGTTTGACATTAGTGATCGAGTATTTTGTGCACACATCAATTAGTGAATTAGCTTACGTTACTAATAACTTGAGAATTTGCTGCTTCTAATACACCCTAGCAGTTCCCAGGGCAAAGGAAACAGAACCTTCGTTTTCTTCCTTGCATGTCGTAAGAGGCTACTAAGGATGATTGTGTAGGAGACTGGCAACCTCATCGTGTAAAAGAGATTTGTTATAAAACATCATTGCAAATTAATGGACTTCATAAAAACTTGTTTAATATTAACCCCCCCCCCCCCCCCCCCCCCCCGCCCCTCAATTTTTTAAGCAGTTCCAACAATGTATTTGTCTCCCCTACCCGGCATGGTTGGTCCCAAATCTCATGATGAGAAAAAAATTACGGTTAGGAGTGGGGGCAGCAACAAAAAAAAAACTCACATAAAACCCATCTTGCTACAACAATACTCTGACACACTGGACAGAATCGTTTAGCAAGTAGGTGTCAAGATCCACGTAGAAAAGACACAAATGGTAAAATTAAATACGGTCAACAATATGCCTCCCATCAAATTGAAGGAGGTAGAGATCTTCACGTGCATAGAGAGCATCATAAACAAGGCAGTGAGTGCAGATGGGGATGTACAAGCCAGGATACAAAAGGCAAGATCGGCGTTTATCATTTTGACAACCTTATGGAACTCTAAAATGATTAGGAAGGCATATCAAACCTAGGGATTTTTAACTCCACTATGAAGATGGTCCTTAAATATGGCGCGGAAACATGGTGGATGACTAAATTAAATATTAAAAGATTACATGCTTAATCAGTAAATCCCGATAAAGATTCTAGAACTGCAGTGGTTTGAAAAGGTTACAACTTTAGAGAACAGGCCTACCGCAGGTGAAACATGGCAACGTGGCAAGAAGGTGAGGCTGGATAGACCACACACTGCGAAAGCTCCAAACCAGTATCACTAAGCAATCTCGGTCAAGGAGCCCATAGGGAAAAAGAGGCAAAGGAGAACCAAAGAACACACAGAGAAGAGACCTAGAGGCCGATACAAGGAAAACAGGGAGAAACTGGAAAGAACTGAAGAAATAAGCACTAGGCCGGTTTCCTTGGAGATCGTTGGTTGATGGTAAATGAATCCCGCGATCATAACGATGACGGAAGAGGAAAAACAAATTTTGTTAAGAATGGTTGTTAGGGTTGCTAAGTTGGACCTATGCAGAGTGACTGGATGATTATTATAACGTAAACTGGATTACATTAATAATATCCGGAGAATCGTGTGCTTGTAATGCAAACTAGATTATTTAACAAGTAGCTGGGAATTTGGTGCTTAAAAGTTAAGATGTGTGCGCGTATACTGTCAATGAGATTACGTTAGGGAATGCTGTGAATGATATGCTTGTAATGGAAATAAAATTATATTTAAAAAAGCTGAGAATTGTATGCTTGAAATGTAAACTAGATAACGCTAAAAATAGCTGAGAATTGTATGCTTGTAATGTAAACTAGATAACGCTAAAAATAGCTGAGAATTGTATGCTTGTAATGTAAACTAGATAACGCTAAAATAGCTGAGAATTGTATGTTTGTAATGTAAACCATATAACGCTAAAGAAAGCTGAGAATTGTATGTTTGTAATGTAAACCTGATAACGCTAAAGATAGCTGAGAATTGTATGTTTGTAATGTAAACCTGATAACGCTAAAGATAGCTGAGAATTGTATGTTTGTAATGTAAACCAGATAACGCTAAAGATAACTGAGAATTGTATGTTTGTAATGTAAACCATATAACGCTAAAGAAAGCTGAGAATTGTATGTTTGTAATGTAAACCTGATAACGCTAAAGATAGCTGAGAATTGTATGTTTGTAATGTAAACCTGATAACGCTAAAGATAGCTGAGAATTGTGTCTTTGTATGGCCATCTGTAGTTCTATTACAGTTGAACATGATCTTTGCAAGGTGAGATGTGTGTGCGTGTAATGTCAACTACATGAAATTCTTAAAATCCTGGTATTGAGACATACATATGAATGGTTCCTGCCTGGTAGCCGAAGTCATCCATAATAGGTTATTTTAACCATTTTTATTTTCTTCCTGCGCTTTCAAGGTCTGAAATGTGACATATTTCTCAATTTGTTCAAATGTTTGCCAGGAGAGCGGCTCACAGCCTCTACTTCTTCCATTTTATACTGGTAAAAGCAAGAATGAAAAGTGTTAATTCTAGTTAGTGGATTTTAATGGCAGTAACAACTATCTAATAATTAATACATTGATTCCAGCTGAGTCACCAGGGACTTAGAAATTTGTTCTCACAGTACTTCAGATCGCTCCTCAATTACCTCACTTTGACGTCCTAGTGATTCTATTCCTCGAAAGTCAGGTTAGGCCAGCAGGAAGGCTGTGATGAGCCGTGCGTTTTCACTTTAGTCAAATTAATTGCAAATGAAGGCAGCCACGTGGCAAACAATTTTATACAGGATATATATACTACTATTTGCTGGATTTGGTCAATCTGAATGTAGTATTGTACCTACACTTCATTAATTGGAAGGACAAGCTTAATAACTTTAATGGTTCTCATTCGTGAACACGGCACCTCCTGGTTTATGCCCCATCTCAGATAACACGGTGCTTGACGATCCTTTACTACCAGGGTATCTTGAAAAATGAGAATTTCCAACTTCCGACATTTCACTTCTTTCGTGAATTGAAACGTTATTTGAGAGGCGATCACTTTGCCTTTCTGTTATAATTAAATGACGCTAAAAATACTTTCAAATCGGTACATACAAAATGCAATGATTATCATCACCTTTCCTGGTTGGCTCTAGTAGAAGCATGGGGGTACTACTATCGTATCATCCTTCCTGGTTGGCTCTAGTAGAAGCATGGGGGTACTACTATCGTATCATCCTTCCTGGTTGGCTCTAGTAGAAGCATGGGGGTACTACTGTCGTATCATCCTTCCTGGTTGGCTCTAGTAGAAGCATGGGGGTACTACTATCGTATCATCCTTCCTGATTGGCTCTAGTAGAAGCAAGGGGATATTATTATCCTCTCCACTTTGTCAGATGCCTGCGCCAAATCATTTCTCTGCTCGTGTTTTTGTTGTACAGTATGAGTATATTAGTTCTATGCAGATTCTCCCACTTTTACAATCTGTCCTCAAAATCTCAAAAATGTAAAATTCCTGGTATTCAATCAAGCTTGTGTGTCTAATCACAGGCAGCCAAATGTTGAGTAAACTCATTTCGCTCTTTTGCCTTTGTGTACCTAGTTGGACCCAGGTCCTCCATTTTGCATTTCTCCTCCTCAGCCTCGGCCGCCAGCGAGGGCGGCTTCTTCTTCTTTGCGTTCAGGATCTTTTTGGTCATGCTATATCTGCAGGCCAGTCGCCATGATGAAGTCTGTAGTCTTCACCAGGTCGGAGCGGCTGCCCCACAGCTTTTGTCTCAGCTCCGTACCCTCTGGTCAGGTCTGGCATCTCATTTCGCTATAGATTGGGCACTCTTGTAGAATATGCTCAGGGTTCTGGCATCCTGTCCCACATGGGCACTCATCGGTGTGTGAGATCTTTAGACGGTATAGATGTTCTAGTAGTCTGCAGTGTCCAGTTCTCAGGCGAAATAAGGTAGTTTGTTGATTTCTTTTGAGATAGTGAATTGGGTCTGGTGTACTGCTTATGTTTCTGTCTTCTCTCCATTGGTGTGTATACTGATTTCTGATGATGTTATTGATTTCTCTGTATGGTACTCGATGATTAAATTGTGCCTTTTTGCTGCCATCTTTTGCCAGAGCATCCGCTCTCTCGTTTCCCGTGATTCCGCAATGGGAGGGTAGCCACTGGAGCGCTATTGTTGAGGATCTCTGGAATTTTCCCAGTTCTGATCTGATCTCCGATAACAGTGGTTCGTTGTTTGTTTTTTGTATTGTCTCTAATAGTTCTCTGCAGTCCGTGAATACAGCTATTTTTATTTGAAGTTGCCTTTCTGTTTGAAGTATTCTCAGTGCTCGCAGTAGGGCCATCGATTCTGCTCTAAGGTTTGTGGACAACTTTCCTGTTGGGAGGGCCTCTTTTGTTATATTTCCACTTTTGTGTCTTATGAATAGGCCTCCTCCCCCGTTTCGGCCTGCCCTCTCTGCTGAACCATCTGTGTACACATGTGTCCATTCCTTGGTATTATATTTCTCCTCAATCATTGTTTGTGCTAAAATGTTCAACTCGTGGACACTGTGTTGGTCTTTTCTTCTTATTCCTGGGATCTCTGTACTTATTTCGATGTTGTTTATGTTGCAGCTTGGCTCTTGATAGTTAATAAGCATTTCTATTTCTGTAGGTTGGTTGGGAATTAGTTCTCTATATTTTTAGCGTAGGTGGTTTGATATTTGAATGAATCTGGTTCTCTTTAGCCTATTTTTAACTGGGTGTTTTAGTTTGATATGAATGGGATGCTCAGGCATGCGTAGCATCTTTTCACTATGTGTCAGCACTCTTTCCTCTCGTCTAGTATTTAGGGGTCTTATATTTGTATATGTTTCCATTTTCTGGATTGGTGTAGTCTTCATTCCTCCTGTTATTATCCTTAATCCTGAATTTTGAATTTTCGTTAGGCGTTACATATTTGTTTTTGATGCTGTGGTCCAGGCTGTCATGCCGTATTCAAGTACTCGCCTGACTCTTTCCAGTGTATACATTTTTGAGGATGTTGCCATTTGCACCCCAGCCTGTTTCCGGCCAGCTTCTTCATGAGGGATAGTTTTCTGGTTGCTTTTTCTCCTGTATGTGTTCCCTCCATGTGAGTCTCTTGTCCATTTTAACTCCGAGATACACAAGAGTATTTTCTTGTACAAGGTCTTTGCCATTTAGAATAAGTTTTGTTACTTCCTTGGCGTTGGACAGTGAGAAGCATGTTGTAACTGTCTTTGAGATGTTAATCTGCAATCTCCAATCTGTAACCCATTTTCCAACAATGTCCAGTTTTCCACGTAGAATTGATTTCTTTGCTGCCTGGATGATAGCCTCCGTCATGATGGTAACATTTTTATTTAAATTTTTGGCATGGGGTATATCTTGACAGAGTTTATTTACATTTTCTCTAAATAGAGTCCAGTTTGCTCTTTTAAAATTACAACTTGGGTGCATATCTGTTATCTCTGTTTGTCCCATTTTACATATTTCTAAAGTTATTGGGACATGGTCGCTCCCACCCAGTTGGCTGTTGACTGTTCTTGCTATTAGTCGGTGAAGGTCGTCCGTTGCCATCGCAAGGTCTGGAGTACTCATTTTTTTCTCCATATTCTAGAGTAATGTGTGTGCCTATCGTCTGGCCTATTTATTAGGATAAGTTTGTTTTCTATCATCCAATCTTCTACCTCCTCGCCTCTCTGGTCCATTGTTTCGTAGCCCCAGCTTGGGGAGTGACTGTTAAAATCTCCCACTATGAGGTGTCTCAACTCTTCAATTTTGCTGTGGCTGGTGGACTATAGCAGTTTGTTATCATTGAGTCTCCATTGGGTAGGAATATCTTTACCGTGATGTATTCTAATTCATCTTGTCCAGATCTATTTGTTTCTACTGCTGGTATAGAATTTTTAACTAGCGTTATTATTCCTCCTTTGGATCTATTTTCCCTATCTTGGCGGAAACATTCATATCCTCTGATGGACAATTTTTGAGTTTCTTTTAGGTGTGTTCCTGAATACAAATGATTTCTATATCGTTTTCCTTGAGAAATTCTTGCAGTTCGGGTTTCTTGTTTCTCACGCCCTCTGCATTCCATTGTACCACTTTTAGGTTCTTTGTTTGTTGATCAGTCGCACTACTCTGCTAAAGTTGTATGACCACCACGATGTCACTCTAAGTGTCCATTTGTTATCCGACATGCGCACCACGTGGCCGGCCCATCTGTATTTTCGTAACAGCGTGACATCTATGGCACAGACGAAAGTTCGACGTCTGATCTCTGCGTTGCGGATTTGGTCTCGAATGGAAATCTTCAATGTTCTTCGCTCCATCGCTTGTTTGGCAACGCGTAGTCTATCTGCGTCAGCTTTCCGTAGGTTCCACACCTCGCAGCCGTTTACCATGGCTGGAATAACCATACTGTTGAAAAGTGAGCACTCGCGTTGTCGTTTTGCATCAGTCAATTATTTACATTTATGTGACATATTCTTCTGAGGATCTTTCTGTAACATTTTGACTCGAAGGATTCGATTCTTTGACTATAAATTTTGGTAATCGTCCATGATTCGCAGCCATATCTTGCCATAGGAAAAACACAGACTCTCAAGACTTTCACTTTTGTCGTTCTTTTGGTGCTCTGCCATATTTTTTTCAGGCCGTTTATTCTCTGTCTTGTCATGGAAGATTCTCAGAATACCATGGGCAGAGAAAAATACAAATATAGACATTCGGCAACAGTTGAGCTTATCAATTCCATTTTGGCCACAAATTGAAATACTCTGGTCACATCAAAAAAACACAACGGTATTGAGAGAACAGTGATGGAAGGTATCGTGCTAGGCAAAAGAGCAGGGGTAGACTAAGAAGACGATGGCACAAATATATCCAGGAAGGCCTGAGTATGACTGCGGCGGAGGCTTTAGTTTTGGCAAGGGAAAGAAATTCTTTCAGTCACACTGTGATGGGAGCGACGTTCTATAAAGGACATTCTACATGATGATGACGACATATTCTGTCCAGAACTAAGTCTCTATCACGACAGCTCTGTATTCAGCTTGGGCTAGGTCGAATCGGCCTATGTTGAACACAGACATTCCTAGACTGTCCGTAATGTCCTGATTACGTTGTAGTCGACCTCTCTTCCTCCTCCAGGAACCATGCCCTCTATTATCATTGTAATAATGATAATTTCCACAGAACAGATTTTCAAAAGACAGATGAAATGCCAGGACTTATTATTGACAATTTCAATACATAATCTCTCATATGCAGACGGCACAGATCTGCTAGCGGAAAGTGAACAATACTTATAAGAATTGACGACTCAAGCAAAGAACAACAGTTGAGTATATGGATGGGAAATTAACATCGAGAATAAGAAAACTATGTTAAACGGAAAAATGGCTCAAAGAACCGCCTTTATTGCACCTGAGCGCTCCCATTTGTGCTCATTCCCTTTCATTGATGAAAGTGGCAACAAGAGAGCACGCACTCACTAAGCTCCCCTGGTGGTTATGAAATTTGTCTCTTGACTTCGTCAGGTACCCATTTACAACTGGGCCGACCGGAAGAAGCGATCGTATCATGAGAAAAAGCCAGGCAAACCCGGTCTGTTAAGTTGAGTACGACGTGATTCCAATCTGGTACGTTGGGATTGTAAGCCGAGCTCTCAACCCCTAGAATCTCCAGGAGGGTATGGGAGATAACAATGTAGACACGACTGTTTTAAATATAAGAATACATGTTGAAAGACTACAGCAATACCTGCGATAGATATAATATGAGGATTAGTACAGCTAAGAGGGAGAAAAGGAAAATCAGCACAATAGAGAAAACACTAAATATACAGGTAAAAATCACAGAACTTAAACAAGTCATTGAATTCAAATACTTGGTCAGCGAGTTCACACAAGATGGAAGGCTAGATAGACCTTTAAGAGATGACAAAGTAACCATACGGTTAAGGATAATTCTTCCCAAAACCCTTTAGAGATGACAAAGTAACGATACGGTTAAGGATAATTCTTCCCAAAACCCTTTAGAGATGACAAAGTAACAATAATGGTCGGACTTTTTTGGGTTCCTTTGGGTTTTGTCCTATTTTTATTTAGCGCAACCACGTAAGATTTCCTCACATTTTTCGGGATTTGCATACATTCGAAACGTGTTAAAAGCTTAAGCAATCGTTTCATGGTGTCTGGTCCAATGTTTTTACTTTGCTCTGTCCTCAAATCATCTGGGCCAGCTGCTTTGTTGTATTTAATTTGATGTATCACATGATTTAATTCCTCAATGGAGAAATGTGTCGCCAGTCATTCTCATTCTTACAATACTAGTGGATCTCGTTTTGTTGAGTGGGTTTTTCTCGTTCACCAGTTATTGGTTGAATATTTGTTCTGGGCTAACTTGCATTATTATGCCTGCGGAAGCTGACGCTGGGTTCTTTGTTGAGATACTTGATAAGTTAACAAACACGCCAACTGTGTTTCATGTCCAGGGCTTCCACAAGGTGGGGCCGTTTTTCTGGTTTCGAGTCTGAAATGACACGTAGGAGGTCTACCCCCAATCTCGATGATCTCTTCATAGAAGGGGTCTTTTTCTAAGAGTTGTTGGTATTTCTGGTACAGTGTTTGAATCTTCGCTAAGGCCTGACATACACCGGACATACACCTCTCGGCATGTCACTTCTGGAGTTCATGTTTGTTAGTTCAACAGAAGCCCCGCATTTTGCGGGGGTTGTTATAGTTCCTACACCTCTTTGTCTAGGTCCCACTCAAACGGGCCACATTTGGCTCGTTTTAAGTTACAACGTCTTTTGAAAGATGCATTCTCTAATTTGACAGCTGCTATAGTGATGCTTGATCTAGTATCCGTGGTATGCGTTCCTCTACAGATTTCGTCACTTGATGTATTATCCTGTCACTCACAAAAATCTTGTCTGGGTTGTATTCTCTTCGCCATCTGCAGCTATTTAAATACAGTGGCACGTTTGGGTCATGCAAGAGTTGTAGTCCATTCTGCTCTGCCCAGTTCTACAACTCCTCGCCAGTGACGTCTGATATATTGTACTCAAATATAGTACTGCAACAGTTAAAATTTGTCATGCCTATTTTATTGTTTTGTGATAGGAAGTTATCAGCCTCTTCGAAAACGTTTATTTTTGGATGGTTTATGTACTATGTTACTGTGCGTGATTAGCTTTAAATTGTGAGGATCTTTGTATTTCCTCTGGAGGTTCGGCTAACTGAGCGTATGTATAGGTCTGTGTGACAAAAACGCTCCAATGTTGCTAATGTGGTGTCTCCACAGCAAATATAATTCCATTTAGATTTGGTCTTCTGTCAGGGAATGCGACATGTCTCTCTTGGACTATCAGTACATTTGTACTGAGTGCATATATCCGACAGTAATGTCTTTTGTAGTTAAGAATACATCGATATTCTGGTCGCTCTTCAGCCTTGGTCCATGGTGCGCCCCTAGCCAGGCTTTTTCCAGCTGCATCGGTACTGATAGTTAAAATTCGATTAATATCTCGATGACCGAACTGGGACACAAATAGAACGCCACATACGTTCAAGTTATTAATAGCTGATGGTCAGAGTGTTCAATAATATATGTAAATAAATATATATATATATATATATATATATATATATATATATATATATATATATATATATATATATATATATATATATATATATATATTCGGAGGATCTCCATTTCGTGTTTTTATTACATTTATATCCATCAAAGCTAGGGAATATTGCCTTGTATTTTTGTCTTCGAGTCTGTAGGGGTTACACGACAGGACAGATTGAGAAACGAAATAATCAGACAGACGGTGGGTGCAAAACCGTGCATGTAAATACATAGAAAGGCAAAACATTAAATGGTTCGGACACCCGACAAGAATGCAGCCAAAGTTACCAGCTGCTCGTATCTACAATATAAGACATCAGGGTTGCAGAGCAAGAGGAAGACCACGTAAAAGATGGATAGATAGTGTCAGTGAAACACTGAAGAAACACAGAATGACAACAACATCGGCGACAAAGCTGGCACACGACAGAAAACTACACCTCCCTACGACGTCTAACAACACAAGTGAATAGATGACGATGATGATGAAGTTTGTCTTCACATGATGTCCTGAGACATTTGATTCATTTGTTGTTCTTGTGCCGGTCACATATGGGTATTGTTTGTTTGGGCAACATTTAAAAAACAAATCTTGAAGGCTTCTTCAAACTCAATAGGATTCTGGTTTGTGTGAATGAACGTGGTCACAATCCATTGAGTTGAAAGTCTTCTGCTCCAGAGAAGTGGACGTCAAAACTGTGGGTTTTTTTTTGGTTGGGGAAGCGGTGGGCTGGGTAAATCTCACGGGAACTTCGACAGCTACATGTTGTTTCACACTATTTGTATATACGAGTAATTAAGTAGGTCACAAACTATGGGATAGCTGACATGGCGTTGTAGTATAATTTGGTGGAAGCAACATCCAGGTTTATGATTACTTTAAGTACCAGACGCTAGGTGTCACATTCGCGTGCGCAGTAAAATTACAAAATGGCGTCCGTGCTCACAGAGTGTATAATCAAAGAACAGCGTGCTGTTGTGTGTTTCTTTGCGGCGAAAGGACATTTTGCAAAGGGTATTAAAAGGAAAATGCTTCCTGCTTACTATGATAAGTGTTTGTCCCGTAAAGTGATATACAACTGGTTCGATACATTTGCAAAAAATTGCCGATGAAGACCGATTTGTGCGCGTGTGACAGAGATGATTCGTATCAGATGTATCTGTGCAGCGTGTGATTCGTATTGACCAGCGAGTGACGATAGACGCGTCTACAAAGGTGTGATCTCATAGTTTATTCTACCACGTGATGAATGATCGAATGCATTTCCGGAAAGTATGCTCACGGTGGGTCTGTCCTTGCAACATCTCTGTCCTTGTACAGATTAAGAAGAAAACATGCTTAACAGGATTGTGTCTGTAGACGAATCATAGGTGCCTCAATACAACTTGAATCATAATCTGCTTCAATGGAAACACCCTTCTTCACAATCTGCCTAGAAATTCCAGATTACGCTATCACCAGGGAAGATTATGCTTATAGTGTTTCGGGATTCTCACGTCGAGCTGTAAACCAGTTTGCAGAAGAAAGGTGACAATGTGAATTCTGAATCGAACAATGAAGCTATGTTTAGGTTTGCTGGTGCATTTCGACGAAGACACCAGATATGCCGACTAGATTGAGCACTGCTCTACTATGACAATGCCAGACCACACACGGTTCCATGAACCTAGGAGAATTATGATCAACTATAGGGTGGGGGCGCAGATTGAACATCCATCTTACAGCCCCGACTTATTCCCAAGCGATGTCCACCTGTTTGGTGCACCAAATACACACTTTGGTTGGAGACGCGATGTCCACCTGTTTGGTGCACCAAATACACACTTTGGTTGGAGACGCGATGTCCACCTGTTTGGTGCACCAAATACACACTTTGGTGGGAGACGCGATGTCCACCTGTTTGGTGCACCAAATACACACTTTGGTGGGAGACGCCTTGTCCACCTGTTTGGTGCACCAAATACACACTTTGGTGGGAGACGCCTTGTCCACCTGTTTGGTGCCTCAAATACACACTTTGGTGGGAGATGCGATGTCCACCTGTTTGGTACACCAAATGCATACTTTGCTGGGAGATGCGATGTCCACCTGTTTGGTGCACCAAATGCATACTTTGCTGGGAGATGTGATGTCCACCTGTTTGGTGCACCAAATGCATACTTTGCTGGGAGACGCGATGTCCACCTGTTTGGTGCACCAAATGCATACTTTGCTGGGAGACGCGATGTCCACCTGTTTGGTACACCAAATGCATACTTTGCTGGGAGACGCCTTGTCCACCTGTTTGGTGCACCAAATACACACTTTGGTGGGAGACGCTATGTCCACCTGTTTGGTGCCTCAAATACACACTTTGGTGGGAGATGCGATGTCCACCTGTTTGGTACACCAAATGCATACTTTGCTGGGAGATGCGATGTCCACCTGTTTGGTGCACCAAATGCATACTTTGCTGGGAGATGCGATGTCCACCTGTTTGGTGCACCAAATGCATACTTTGCTGGGAGACGCGATGTCCACCTGTTTGGTGCACCAAATGCATACTTTGCTGGGAGACGCTATGTCCACCTGTTTGGTGCCTCAAATACACACTTTGGTGGGAGACGCCTTGTCCACCTGTTTGGTGCCTCAAATATTTGGTGCCTCAAATACACACTTTGGGGGGAGACGCTATGTCCACCTGTTTGGTGCCTCAAATACACACTTTGGTGGGAGATGCGATGTCCACCTGTTTGGTACACCAAATGCATACTTTGCTGGGAGATGCGATGTCCACCTGTTTGGTGCACCAAATGCATACTTTGGTGGGAGATGCGATGTCCACCTGTTTGGTGCACCAAATGCATACTTTGCTGGGAGATGCGATGTCCACCTGTTTGGTGCACCAAATACACACTTTGGTGGGAGATGCGATGTCCACCTGTTTGGTACACCAAATGCATACTTTGGTGGGAGATGCGATGTCCACCTGTTTGGTGAACCAAATACACACTTTGGTGGGAGATGCGATGTCCACCTGTTTGGTACACCAAATGCATACTTTGGTGGGAGATGCGATGTCCACCTGTTTGGTACTCCAAATGCATACTTTGGTGGGAGATGCGATGTCCACCTGTTTGGTGCACCAAATACACACTTTGGTGGGAGATGCGATGTCCACCTGTTTGGTACACCAAATGCATACTTTGGTGGGAGATGCGATGTCCACCTGTTTGGTACACCAAATGCATACTTTGGTGGGAGATGCGATGTCCACCTGTTTGGTACACCAAATGCATACTTTGGTGGGAGATGCGATGTCCACCTGCTTGGTACACCAAATACACACTTTGCTGGGAGGCATTTGGTGAATGAGGAAAAGATTGAACTGCAAATGTGGCTGAGACAGCAGATGAAAAACTTCTGCAGGTTTTGGAGCACTGATAAATCCAGGGCATCAATGTTGATGAGCATTATGTTGAGAGTTAAGAGATAATGTACATCCAATAATAAATGGTTTTCAAATTCGTGCTTCATTTATAAAAAAAAAATGATTTTAATTGGCATGTGTGACCTATTTATTCACTAGCAATCGTATTAACGGAACTATCATTTCTTTCTTCACAGCTGTACCAGATCGCTTACATTATCGTCAAAGCGGCAAACGCCCCTAGACCAGGCAACTGGATACTAGAACGGTCCATTGATGGCAACACTTACCTACCGTGGCAGTATTTTGCAATGACAGACACGGAATGTGAAGATGCTTACCGTATCCGGGCAACAGTGGGCGTTCCCACCTTCCAGCGGGATGATGAGGTCATCTGCACATCCAGATACTCGGCCCTTGACCCACTGGAGGACGGAGAGGTAATATTATTGTTTAAGCCGAGAACTGTTACCTTTGCCAATGTTTTGTTTGGGTAGACTCAAGAATATGTGGGCAAAAAATAGTGCTCATTCTGACTAATTGCCTCCACACTACAAACTGTTTATGTTAGAGCGCAGAAAAGGGACCAAGTTCTCGCTTTAGTCTAAACATGGTACAATGTGTCAGTCTGTAAATGAATACATGACTTACGTTTAAGTGATTAACTAAGTATAGCTGATATACTGGCTTTTAAAATTTGTTACATTGCCGCAGAGCTGGGGACTGACTGGTCTCGACGTAAGACGTAGGCCTCGGGTGCTGGAGGTCGCCGGTTCAAATCACGGTGGAGACAGGATTTTTCACAGTAACTTTCTGGTATTTCGCCGGATCTCAGAGTAGTAGATATCGGACGCCCGTGTGCGGCAGTTGGAAATCGAAAAGAGTAGGATTAACGGCCGCTGCCCGGGCTAAAATTCAAAATGATGTTTAAAATCTACCCAATCTTTTGCTGGATTCTCGCCGGTGCTACGGAGTTCGTGCATTGTGCTGAGATTCTCTAGAGCTACGGAGTTCGTGCATTGTGCTGAGATTCTCTAGAGCTACGGAGTTCGTGCATTGTGCTGAGATTCTCTAGAGCTACGGAGTTCGTGCATTGTGCTGAGATTCTCCAAAAATATGGTGAAGAACGGAGGTTAAACCGTGTGCAATGACGTTGATTCTTCGACTAACATAAACTAAACTAGAGCTGATATATTGGCTTGATAAATTGTCATACATAACAGCTTGTTTACACTCATCATCATCAAGTGCCGTCTCCGCATCGGAGGTTGGCGGTAATGGATCTATAGATGTCTCTGGCCAGTGGTAGGTCGGCACATTCAGTAAGACTGTGTCCCGACCACATCTTGATGTTGTTTGTCCACCAGTACCTCTGCCACCTGACTCTCTTGCCCACCACTCTTCCCTTCAATATTACCATAAGAAAACTGTCATGTCTCTTGACATGACTAATAATATTGTGTTTTTTCAGTTTGTTATTTCTTTCAGTTTCCTTCAGTTTTTTTTTCGAAAACCTCACTATTTGATTTCCTATATTTTCAAAATCGCGACAAGTCATAAGAAGACCCACATTTCAAAGGCTTCAAAACTCGTTTCAAATTTCTTTGTCATCTCCAGGTTTCTAATTAATACAATAAAATTGAATACACATAGCATATAATGATTCTGATGTTTAGTTTCTGAGAGATCTGCCTGGACAGAAGTGTCGTCTGCTGTTAAATGTATTCTTCATCAATGCAATTCTCTCAACGATGCCCCTTTCGCATGTGTCATCCTCCTTTAGTAGCTGGCCAACCTATAAATAGCCTGACACTTCCAGACTTCTTCATAGAAACTATTCCTAAATGTATAAAAATACATGGGATTTCTGGTAAGTTTTATTCTGCAAGAAAAAACTCATTTAGTGGTCCAGATATTCCAGAGTTAACATAAGCATGGTGGAAATGAAGTGAACTGGTCACCACATGTCAGAGAAAGTTGAGACCTTGTACAAGAACTCTCTCTTTATTGACTTGAACTGGTCACCACATGTCAGAGACAGTTGAGACTTTGTACATGAACTGTCTCTTTAGTGACTTGAACTGGTCACCACGTGTCAGAGAAAGTTGAGACTCTGTACAAGAACTCTATCTTTAATGACTTGAACTGGTTACCACATGTCAGAGAAAGTTGAGACCTTGTACATGAACTCTCTCTTTATTGACTTGAACTGGTAAGCACACGTCAGAGAAAGTTGAGAACATGTACAAGAACTCTCTAACTCGTTATTTACTTTGTCGCTCCTCCCGTACTCTGAGGGTGTAAAGGTCAAAGGATACTTGCAATCGAGTATGCAGACAAACTGGTGATTGGCTTGTTGTGACTTGTTCTTTATTGCCGTCGGCAATGTCTCCTATGCGCTGCGGCTACAGTAGCCAGTAAACATGCCGCACAGGCACACACGGCACACGCGCACGCACTCACACACGCGCGCAAACACAATAATGCGTTATTTCGTCTTTTCGCTCCTGGTGAAGCATAGGATCACACCTATAGCTGGCCACTTTAGTCTATTCCAGTGCATTTGTAGTGGCGGTTTCACTAGCAGGGGTTTTACACGATGAGGTTGTTAGCCACAGCCACAACTCTCTATAGTTACCTTTTATGGCACGCTAGGCGCTGGGAATCTTGCAATGTTTTTGTTTTTAACTCAGGTACCACTCGAGTGTATGTTAGTGCATTTTTTAAACAATAGGTAATTTTGTCGTAGGGACACAAGCACTTTAGGAAAACTAGGCATGTGTGAATGTTCTTGCTTGTTTGCAGGTAGGCTCTGAGAGCTGGTGCATATTTTCTTCTAGTGGTCTCTATATGTTTCGTATTTTCATGGCAAAAGAAATGTTAAAAGAAAATCTTGTTTGGTAAGTCATTTTGTAACATAAAACCATTCATTACAATTTCGCAATACATTCTCGTGGGCATAGTTGTTTTTTCGATAAAACCATTCATTACAATTTCACATACAGCAATTCGGGTGGACCGTCGCCGGAGCTTACGCTAGCCACACTTTTGTGACCATACACTGCCTGCATTATGCGATGATTGTCATCTGGTCGACATCCTTCAACATTTAGAAACCGAATCACCAATCGCTGATCCACTCTGGACGGATCCCGCATCACACCCTCAGACTTTCAACGGTCTGCTGAAGAAACTATGAGTCGGAGGTTAATGCAATTTTGCAAACTTTACGGTTGGTATTTGCTGTTTACACCAGAATTAACGCCATCGTGCGCATCGTACGTATGCTCACTTGATGCCGTTAGGTCCGGTTTAATTTGAACACACCTCACACATTCTCGTGGGCGAATAACCGTCTGGTTTGTCATGTGTACATACAAGAAACTTCAAGTTGGCCTACCTACATTTGGTTAATGCATCATCAATTATTTAACGTGAACTGGTATCAACCTATCTTCCCCCTCCCCCCTTTTTTTTAAAAAACAATGCACACTCTTCTGGTGTACGATTATTATCAAGAGCTTTGTTTAAACTTTATGTATACAAATGGGGATGGTACTACCAAAGCAGGTACTAGTCTTTGGACATGATTTATTAGCTGCTCTTATTCTTCGCTTGCTTTCAAACATCTGTTCCATTCGTGAAATTAGCGGTAAATCTCAGGCGTCTCCCGTCGCTCCAATAGTGGGCCACATAGATCTGATGTCTGTTTGTGCTCCCTACACGGGCACATGGCTATGTTCCCTGTTTGTAATCTGTTAGACAGATAATATTGCCAGGTCCAATTACGCAGTCTGAATAATATCACTTGATCTTTTTTGGTAAGAAGCAGAGTACTCTTTTGATAAATTAGTTAATTCTTTAATGTGTGTCTGTTTATCCCACATTTGTGGGGGAGATTTCATTGGCTGATCAAATCATGTGTTCTGGATGCCATCTACAGTGTATTGTGTGTAGTTACAACAAACTATGAAGAGACACTGCCTTTATGAACGTTTATAACCAACCTTCTGGCTGGTTTGGCGCTAGAATTCTCATCTAAGGAGCGAGAGATGTTTGGGTTAAAATCCTAGGCGGTTTTTTTCTGTTTAAAATCTGATTTAAACCTTTGTGAACGGATTCCATTTATTTGTGATGCCATTTTCGGATAAACATGAAACAATAAAAATAAATAAAATACAATGTGTAATGGGCGGGTTGGTGGCAGATGGAAAATCGGGTTGTTTGGAAGAGATGGGCAGACTGAAAAACAATCAAGTTTTTGGGAAAAGACGGACGGGTTGCGGGTGGATAGTGGGGAGCGAATGGGAGATGGGCGGATCGGATTGATGGGAAGAGATGGGCGAGTAGAAGGGGAGAGAGAGTTTGATCGGGAGGTGGGGGAAAATGAGCAAAGGAACGAGCAGGTTGAGGAGAGAAAATAATGGATAGGCTGATTGGGAAGGGGTGGACAAGTTGGTTAGGGGAGGAGATGGATGGAGTTATGGGCTGGTTGAAGGGGGAAGAGATGTGAAAAATGGGGGGGGGGGGTGGATTTTATTTGCCGAGGGATTTATGACGTCATCATCGTTAAGGGATATAACCGTGGATATATTGTGAAAGTTAAATCTGCAAGAGTTCACTATCTTGACAATCTGAAACAAGCATGAACGAGTTGAGATACGGACAAGGTGAGGAGATTGGAAATGAGCACGGAGGGTTCTGAAGTGAGAAGGGATGGCGGTTTGATGGGGCAAAAGATGCACGGGTTGGAGGGCAGAGGAGATGGGGTGGGCCGATTGAATGAGGACTTACGGAAGGAGAATGCTACAATGAATATCATCACATTGGGGCATAACACAAAGGAGGCAGCAAAATAGAACAAAAAGAGCAAACAATCATCTACCAAAAGAGAAGACCCTTATCAAAGCCATTAGGAAAGTCGACCATACGAGAGACAACTATCACTGCCTTGATCGAGCTGAGCTGTGCGAGCAAGAAGAAGAGTTTCATAATGAGCGGAAATCGAGGCAGGTGCAACTGTCACCCATTCGGAAATCCAATCAGGGTACTTAGAGATTCTGTTGCAAAAAAGGCGATCTATATCTCTGTCGGTCCGCGGACTTTACTGATCGCCTCTCATCTGTCTGGCTTAAAAGTCCATTTGGTTTTCTTTCTGGAATATGGAACGGTGTAATGAGACTGGCAACCTCTCTTGCGTAAAAGTCATTGCCATTAAAACCCCACTTCAAAAGGAGCGATGGGCTATGATTGATTAATTTATTGATTGACAAACAAATGAATCAAGATCCCTGATAAGTTGGATAGAGTAAATCCAAATGTAGTGTTTGACCTTTGCTCCGCCAGTCGGAACCAGGTCTTGTTATAATATGTACTATTTTCATTAGTCGCTCGTTTTGTAGCTTTGTGCTTGAATGTATACATTTTATGTTTGCATGTTAGTCGCTGTCTAAAATTAGTTCACGGAAAATGTGAAGATACAAAAGGCGATCCGAAATTAATGCCTCCTATTTTATTCCTTGAAAACCATAACAGAAAAAAAGAGCGCATTAACACCTTTGATAGAGCAATGTCTTGACTCAAAACACTATTTTTTTCAACATAGTCACCACTCTAGCCTATACATTTTCTCAAACGATGAAGAAGAGCATACATACCGCGCTTGCAAAAATCTGTACCAGAGGAGGTGGGCCAATGTTTCACGGCTGCTATGACGACGTCGTTGCAAAACAAATGTTGCCGATGCAGTTCATATTTTATTAGCGCAAAAATGTTGAAGTCTGAAGGCAACACATCCAGATTAAACGGTGGGTGTGACAGGACAGTCCAGCTAAGACTGACAATATGCTCAGAGGTCTTCAAACTGGTATGAGCCCTGGCGTTATCGTGTTGCAAAAAACAGGTTGTCTTCTTCTCTGTCCTGACCCTGGAAATTCGAGCATTAAGCTTTTAGTCAGCGTCGCAATGTAACGATCAGAGTTGATGGTATGTTCGGGTTTCAGGAAATGAATAAGGAGGATTACCCCTTTCCCATCCCAAAAGACAGTGTACTCTACCCGCTGAGGGCTGCGTTTTGAACATTTTACTCGATGGAGAATTCACATGTAGCCACTCCACGGACTGCGGTTTTGACTCAGGATCGTAGTGGTGACCCCACATCTAGTTACCAGTGATGATGCGATCCAGGGAACTGTCACCTTCATCCTCGTAATGGTCCAAGAGGTCATGCCAAACTTGCATGCGAAGTTCTTTCTGTTCCTGTTTGAGCATCCGTGGGACCCAGCTGGTGCAAACTTTGATATTCCAACGTAGTCACCATCGTTTCCATCGCATTGAAGCCGATATCCAGATCGATAGACAGTTTGCTGCTGGTAATCCTCCGATTTGAGCAGATGAACTAATCGAGAAGTTCTTCAGTGCATAGTGTATGGCTGTGTATGGTCTTCCCGAAACGTGACTTATCTTTCAAATCGCTTTCGCTGCTGCTGAAACGCACAGCCCACCGCCTCACTGGGCTGACATCCATTGATTGGTCTCCGTAAACGTTCAACAAGCGTCGATAAATGTCAATTGAAGCAACTTTTTTCCCATAGAGGAATTCAATAACGCACCTCTGTTTATAATACACATCTATAACAGACGCCATTTTGTCAGACTGCTCCTCCACTGCCATCTGTCCGACGGAAGCCAATTTTTACGAATATTGGCGGGAAGGTTCAAACTTGTTCCTGCCATATTTTCCAAATCCACTTCTGACGTCGTGGGACATCATTATAAAATTGGAGGCATTACTTTTGAGCACCCTCATATATTAAAAAAAAAATAACAGACTATGCTGTAGCAGATGGAGTGTTTGTTGTGCCACCATCTTAGCGCTTTGCTTTAATGTGAGATTGAGTGACCAGTTTCCTGCCTTGCTACCGTGTCATCTACGAAAGCGGGGTCAAGATGCTGAGCAGTTCATTTGCTGCAGCGGCCACCGAACCGAGATGCCAAGACCATTCTACACCTCCGTGCAGTGATTCTTAATAAAAGGCTGCAACAGAGCAGACTGGCTAAGGAAAAGGAATCGAAAAGGGAAGGCTAACGCACTCTAATGTGTCGAACCGAGAGGTGCAAAAATACAGTCAAGCTGTAAACTACGACACAACGCATTCCTGTCTTCGGACAACATCTACTTGCTACTTGCAAAGCTCTTGATGGTTTTTGTAGCAGGAGATTGAGAATAAAGAATAAGTATAAGAAGAAGAAGAACCCACGAAAGCAAAGTCAATTTCTTACATCTGGAAATGCTGGCTGTGTCGTAACTGGGTCAACATCCCTGTCCTTTTGCTGAAACAGATAAAAAGATCCGAGCCACTAGGTCGTCGTACAATATAAATACCGCTGATATCAATACGGTAAGGTTCAGGCACTCCTAGCATTCCTTAGCGCACTACACTGTAGCTGAATGGGCTAGACTCAACATGATATGGTGAAGGTTAAAACAAGTTTCTGGCTGACATTTCTCGTAATGTTACGCCTGGTTTAGCTTAGAGCTTGTTGTAACTTTGGCTTAGAGCAAGCGTCTCAAACCCCAAAACACCATGCGGGCCGCATCAACACAATCATTTGGACTTAGGGCTGCGCCTCAGTAAAATTAATTCTGAGCGTAACATGTAATTGTCCTTTCCACTCGTTATGTAAATGTGTAACAACTCTTTACGATAATAGCGGTAATTTTTCTTTGATATTTCTAGAAATCCGTTAAATTTGAGTGGTTAATTTGACTTACTTCACGTTTTTATACTGGGCTAGAAGACTCATCAGTATACAATCGGTTAAATTTGCATGACCCTGTTCTAAAAGCTATGCGCATCCAATCTATTCTTGAATGCATTAACTCGCATAACTGTCTTGGTACTTGCTACTGTCCCTGCCTTCACTACCTCCTGGGGCAATGCATTCCAAGCATTTACCAATCTCTGACTAAAAACATATTTCCTAATATCTAATCTGGACCTTTCGTTAGTTAATTTGTATCTGTGCCCTCTTCTTATCATTGGTGGTTATATTTTGAAAAAAAACTTGTTATAGTCTAAATTAACCTTTCTTGTATAAACCTGTATTAAGTCACTTCTCTCTTCTAGACACTCTATGCTATTTTTTCTGAGTCTTTCTTCATAACTGTAATTCTGGAATCTCACTATCAGCTTTGTTGCTCTTCTTTGTATCCTTTCCAGTATGTTTATATCTCCTCTACGATAAGGACTCCACACATGTACACAGTACTCCAATCTAGGTCTAACCAATGCTTTATACAGTTTGACAATCACTTCCCTACTCCTATGTTTAATATTTCTTTTTATCATACCTAACATTCCATTTGCCTTATTTACTGCTACTTGAACTTACTCACTCACTTTTCCTGTATGCTCTATTATAACACCTAGATCCCTTTTCTTATCTGTCATGCTAATAATGTTCTCGCCTATTCTGTTATTATGTTCCACATTGTTAGATGTTATTCCGTGCCGAAGTGGTTAAGCCGTCGGCCACGTGATCAGGTGATGTGGGTTTGACTCCGGACTTCGCCGTCTTTTTCACGGGTGCTTGATGCGGAGTCCCCTGCATCTCGTAGTCGTCCCCTAGTCGTCTTGTTCTTGACTTGCCACTGGGGTCGGGCGGCACGAGACGAGAGAGTGAGGATAAAAAGTAGCGCAGTTAATCCTTACTAAAAATAGCGCTAGCAAAATAAATTATGCCATCATCGTCTACGATGGACGCCGACCTTTGCCTTGCCTTTGCTTTGCATTGCTTTGTTAGATGTTAGTATTTGATTGCTGTACATTTCTTTAGATTTATTCTGTTGTACGTTTATGTCTTCATTGTGCACGTGAACTATTTATTTTGCACGCTAACTGCGGTAGTATTTGTCAATGTACTTCATTGTGGTGTTTGAGGCGGTTGTATTTCTTAATGTACTTCATTGTGGTGTTTGACGCGGTTGTATTTCTTAATGTACTTCATTGTGGTGTTTGAGGCGGTTGTATTTCAAATGGAAGTCTGATTAGCGCAGTGGTAGAGCACTTGCTTTTCGTGACAAAGGTACGGGGCCCAACTCTAATATCGGAGGCATTTGCCCAATTATTTGACTTGATTTATTACATCTGTTTTGGATTTTTGCTGAGATTATGTTACCAAAAAAGGTGTCATTTTTCACCAGTTTTACTTGCTAATTATTTATACACATTGTTGTTTCTATTTATTTTATTGCAGTGGTCATAACTTCGGTTTTCTCTATGTTGATTTTCATACTAAAAGAAGAAGAAGAAGATACTAAAATCCGTACATACCTCATTAAGATTGTTTATATGTTCCTGCAGTTAATTTTCTGATGTCGCTATTGGCAAAGAGAAGTTCATTAAGTGATCACTGGAGTTGTTTCCCTCGCCAAAATTGGCTTTTGTTTTATATATTGCGTCTTTATATGTGATAAACAGTACCATTATTGTTGGCTATTGTACGTTAAAAGTGGCATTGTTGTTGGTTATTGTACGTTAAAAGTGGCATTGTTGTAGGTTATTGTACGTTAAAAGTGGCATTGTTGTTGGTTATTGTACGTTAAAAGTGGCATTGTTGTTGGTTATTGTACGTTAAAAGTGGCA
This sequence comes from Ariolimax columbianus, assembly GCA_036924085.1. NCBI lineage: Eukaryota > Metazoa > Mollusca > Gastropoda > Stylommatophora > Arionidae > Ariolimax > Ariolimax columbianus. The sequence goes on along the minus strand of JAVGWX010000008.1, from coordinate 34,134,822 downwards.
TTGTTGTTGGTTATTGTACGTTAAAAGTGGCATTGTTGTTGGTTATTGTACGTTAAAAGTGGCATTGTTGTTGGTTATTGTACGTTAAAAGTGGCATTGTTGTTGTTGCAAGTTAAGTGTGCTAATGTTAATTGTTCTACAATATTTGGGGTCATGATGATTGTTGTATATGTATTGTGCTAACGTTTTTTGTTTTACGTTAATTGTGCTGGTGTTTATTAATAGGTAGCAAGTCCTTTACAGAACGTCGCTGCAACTGCCAACCTGTTTGGCTGTTATAAGTTTCTTGGCAGGTGTGTAGTACGGCAGGTTGTCATTACTTGCCAAGCGTGGTCAAGTGATCTTACCAAGAAGTGCCCCCAAAACTGGTCATAGATCAAATATCTTACAGATCGACTGGCACAAGAGCGACGTTTCGCAAAGGACAAGCTACATGATGATGTTGATGGAAGAATAAGCGCTGCGGGGTAGAGCGTTCCCTTCCTTAAGTTTGTAGTCCTACAGAAACCTGACACTCCGCGACAATACATTTGGCAATGGCTCCCCGTGTCTTTAGTGAAAATAAATATTTGGCCCGACGGTATTTTATAATAAGCTCCAACGCCCGTGTCATACGTCAATGGGTCTCCAGTGTGTCCTACTTGTCAGGTTTGAGACACACGCCACCGCGGAAATATGTCAGATACTCAGAGGATGCAGGTAAAATAGGAACACAAATGACAAATCGTTAGATAATTGTAGCATTACATTCCTAAGTAAAACTTATGTTACCTTGTCAGTATGTGAGGCGGGGGTGAAACAATTTCGGTTGACTCAGCATTGGCGGCCCGCAATGAAATATTTAGTTGTTTGCCAGCAAACTTAAAATATAAAATAATTTTTTATAATACCACGTAATTATATATATATATATATATACACACACACACACACACACACACACACACACACACAAATGCATTTATTTATGTGTGTGTGTGTATATATATATACATACTCATGCATACACATAAATAAATAAATGCATCTGTTTTTGTTTCTGTTTCTAAGAATCAACGTCACTGCACTCCGGGCATACCCATAGGTGCTCAGTTTCTCTCAGCAAACGGCGTAGGGTATGGATGCTGATGGTCCCTGTAGCTCGCTGGTTGTACACTCTCCTGCTCCGTCCTCTCATGCGCCATACTCCGCTCGATCCTCGTTTAATGTCGAAACTTTGCAGTCTGTGGATTGCTGCTTCATTTATTGCGGTGTCCTCATCTAATAGGCGGTCACTGATTGATTTGAAAATGTCACTTCTGTCCATCACCTAAGCCATCTCTTCTGTACCATCTAAAGTACTGCTTGCGCGTCTGTCACAATGACTGCTCTTGTTATAGAAGTCTCAGATAACCATTTCTGTGTCGAGTCACTGCTTCCGTCTCCATTCTGAAACTGGAGGTTGTTGACATGTATGTCCTACTGCGCTCAGCAACGACCTGTCCTCTCACTCTAGCCGAGAAACCCCAGCCTGATGTCCCACTTCGTAGCACTGACCCGTCGGTGTATATGACCACATCACTCTCTTGCGTGTTCTCAGTTATCAGCTGATTCACCTACTGTTCTGCTCTCCGTTGCTTCGTTCTCTGCATTCCTTGTCCAAAGTTATGATGACTCTCTGGTACGCTATCATTCGATCCTTAGTGTGGACCCATTCTTCCCCCTTGGTTATCGTCTCAGCTGGGGTGACGTGTCCGATTGTTGGCAATGACTGTGCCATCCATGGCGCCCCTCTATTGATTCTTGATGTCTGAGATACTACTGTACAGAGGGTGTCGAGTGTCTGTGATGACACGCATACAGGCTTTGACTTGTGCCAGTTTATGTCTGGATGTCACCAATAACAATCCCAACATGTACCGCATCGTCACAATCGGTTTATCTCTAGTGCAATCCAGAACCAGTCGCATACCTTCATGTTGGATACATTGCAACCTTTTACACTGTGTTCTTGATAGTGGAAGGATACGTAGTCCGTAATCCATAACACACAAGATGACCTGATCTTGAGCACTTGGTCTAGAGTGCCCCTAACCCCCGCTTACATCTTTGTACGATATGATCAACGTGGCAATTATAGGAGAGAATACGATCAAATGTCACTCTGAGGTATTTCAACTTGATGTCTGAGCCAGTCCTGTAGGTTAGGATGTCATCGGCAAATGTCAACTTTCGCCCTGTCCTGTGGGTTGAATATTGTCCATATGCGTCTTTCAGGTCGAGTGCCACCACGACTGTGTCTTGCTTTGACTGAAAACCCTCATACACATCATACGCGAAAGTTCCAGCGTTACCCAGGTCTTCTTCGCTGTTCTGTTGCTGCCCAGCATAGCTGCCAGTGGATTTTTAGCGTGCATGCCACTGAACAGGGGTGTCTCATTTCACAACTAAGAGATCAGAACAAATGTAACCGGATGATCCATGTCAGAAAAAAACCCCCAGTAATCCACAGTGATTTGAATACGCGACCTCCAACACCGATACGAACACCTTATCTCGAGGCCACTAGGTCCGCTTTTCTCTTACTCTCAGCCATGACATTCCGCTCAGCGAAGTGAGAACCTTGTGTTATGTTCTCGCGCCAGGCAGGCGGTTCTGCACTCTGAGGAGGTAGTACTACTGCTGACACTTTTAAGATACATTGCAAAAGAGACTTCATAACGTTTGTTCTCCCATGCATTACGAGTGACTACCTGTTGTTGCCTACTCGTACATCAGTTGCTTCGGGATGCGCATGTCAGACATGCGAATAACATGTCGCGTGAATTTTATCTGGCTGGATGTACACGCGTTTGAATGCTCAACATGTTGCACCTGTTGAGGATTTGAAAGTTAGGTATATTGTCTTTCCTGCAAATCATGGACTTCCTGCTGAATCAGCCGATACGGGAATGCTGGAAGTTACCTAGCATGTCCGTGTTTCACAGGGATGTAAAAGAGTGGTTAGCACTTCAGTACGATATCCATTTTAACTTCAAAGCTACAATGACTCCTTGTCGATTCCAATATTCGATCGTAAGCTGGGTGGCCACAAGGATAGTATCATACAGTAGCACAGATTGATACAACACGTGCAGAATAATGAACGGCTTGAAGGGGCTACTATGACAGAATGTAGGTCAGAGGTGACTAACATCTGGTCAGGCCAATCATACTGATCAGACAATGTTAGTCAACGTCAGGTAAACATACTGATCAGACAATGTTAGTTAGGGTCAGGTAAACATACTGATCAGACAATGTTAGTCAACGTCAGGTAAACATACTGATCAGACAATGTTAGTCAACGTCAGGTAAACATACTGATCAGACAATGTTAGTCAGGGTCAGGTAAAACATACTGATCAGACAATGTTAGTCAACGTCAGGTAAACATACTGATCAGACAATGTTAGTCAACGTCAGGTAAACATACTGATCAGACAATGTTAGTCAACGTCAGGTAAACATACTGATCAGACAATGTTAGTCAACGTCAGGTAAACATACTGATCAGACAATGTTAGTCAACGTCAGGTAAACATACTGATCAGACAATGTAAGTCAACGTCATGTAACCATACTGATCAGACAATGTTAGTCAGGGTCAGGCCAACCATACTGATCAGACAATGTTAGTCAGGGTCAGGCCAACCATACTGATCAGACAATGTTAGTCAGGGTCAGGCCAACCATACTGATCAGACAATGTTAGTCGACTTCAGGTAAACAGACTGACCAAGACACCTCTTTACTTCATGCAGTTCTACATGGAAACAGACTGTTTCAGTCTGACTAACCAGGTGGGTATCGAAGCAGTATAGAGCGTTACGCAGATACAACCAAGCATATAACAACCGCCTGGATGATCCTCATCATCAACACTCGACATTTGAGAAAGGTTACTGCACCCAACCTGATCATGGTGCACAAAAGCTATGATAAGAAGAAATACTAAATATAGGAGCAAGGAAGTGATTGTTAAACTGTGTATAGAATCGGTTATACCTAGATTGGAGTACTGTGTCCTTGTCATAGAGGAGATATAAACATGCTGGAAAGGATACAGAGAAGAGTAACAGATCTGATAGTGGGATTCCGGAATTACAATTGCGAGGCAAGACTCAGAAAAACCGGCCTACAGTGTCTAGAAAAGATAATAATTCAAGGTGACTTAATACAGGTTTATAAGATAATCACAGGAACGGATAAATTATACTGTTACAAATTTTTCAAAATACAACCACCTCCAAGAACAAGAGGGCATAGCTACAAATTAGCTAAAGAGAGGTCCAGATTGGATATTAGGAAATATTTTTTTAGCCAGAGAGGGGTGAATGCTTGAAATGCATTGCCCCAGATGGTAGTGGAGGCAGAGACAGTTAATGCAGTTAAGAATAGATGTCTCTTTTCTTCTCTTGAAATAACCATACTTCTGTTTTTGAACTACTAATGGTCATCCATCTTTTCCCCAGCTCCTCTTTCCAGATTTGAAGGATAGCCTGGGAGTGTACTTCTGATTTAGTATTCAGGGCTGCAACATCAACAAATGCCAGCTCCTATTTATACACTATTCTTATCTCCCAGTACTCCATTGAGTATTTTTTCGTCCTCTCCTTGCAGGGTTTGATGACGTCATCCATGTATAGTATGAAGAAGTACAATGATTTGTTTCCCTGTCACTGGTGGTCACGAACTCCTCTGACATTTGTTTCCCTGTCACTGGTGGTCACGAACTCCTCTGACATTTGTTTCCCTGTCACTGGTGGTCACGAACTCCTCTGACATTTGTTTCCCTGTCACTGGTGGTCACGAACTCCTCTGACATTTGTTTCCCTGTCACTGGTGGTCACGAACTCCTCTGACATTTGTTTCCCTGTCACTGGTGGTCACGAACTCCTCTGACATTTGTTTCCCTGTCACTGGTGGTCACGAACTCCTCTGACATTTGTTTCCCTGTCACTGGTGGTCACGAACTCCTCTGACATTTGTTTCCCTGTCACTGGTGGTCACGAACTCCTCTGACATTTGTTTCCCTGTCACTGGTGGTCACGAACTCCTCTGACATTTGTTTCCCTGTCACTGGTGGTCACGAACTCCTCTGACATTTGTTTCCCTGTCACTGGTGGTCACGAACTCCTCTGACATTTGTTTCCCTGTCACTGGTGGTCACGAACTCCTCTGACATTTGTTTCCCTGTCACTGGTGGTCACGAACTCCTCTGACATTTGTTTCCCTGTCACTGGTGGTCACGAACTCCTCTGACATTTGTTTCCCTGTCACTGGTGGTCACGAACTCCTCTGACATTTGTTTCCCTGTCACTGGTGGTCACGAACTCCTCTGACATTTGTTTCCCTGTCACTGGTGGTCACGAACTCCTCTGACATTTGTTTCCCTGTCACTGGTGGTCACGAACTCCTCTGACATTTGTTTCCCTGTCACTGGTGGTCACGAACTCCTCTGACATTTGTTTCCCTGTCACTGGTGGTCACGAACTCCTCTGACATTTGTTTCCCTGTCACTGGTGGTCACGAACTCCTCTGACATTTGTTTCCCTGTCACTGGTGGTCACGAACTCCTCTGACATTTGTTTCCCTGTCACTGGTGGTCACGAACTCCTCTGACATTTGTTTCCCTGTCACTGGTGGTCACGAACTCCTCTGACATTTGTTTCCCTGTCACTGGTGGTCACGAACTCCTCTGACATTTGTTTCCCTGTCACTGGTGGTCACGAACTCCTCTGACATTTGTTTCCCTGTCACTGGTGGTCACGAACTCCTCTGACATTTGTTTCCCTGTCACTGGTGGTCACGAACTCCTCTGACATTTGTTTCCCTGTCACTGGTGGTCACGAACTCCTCTGACATTTGTTTCCCTGTCACTGGTGGTCACGAACTCCTCTGACATTTGTTTCCCTGTCACTGGTGGTCACGAACTCCTCTGACATTTGTTTCCCTGTCACTGGTGGTCACGAACTCCTCTGACATTTGTTTCCCTGTCACTGGTGGTCACGAACTCCTCTGACATTTGTTTCCCTGTCACTGGTGGTCACGAACTCCTCTGACATTTGTTTCCCTGTCACTGGTGGTCACGAACTCCTCTGACATTTGTTTCCCTGTCACTGGTGGTCACGAACTCCTCTGACATTTGTTTCCCTGTCACTGGTGGTCACGAACTCCTCTGACATTTGTTTCCCTGTCACTGGTGGTCACGAACTCCTCTGACATTTGTTTCCCTGTCACTGGTGGTCACGAACTCCTCTGACATTTGTTTCCCTGTCACTGGTGGTCACGAACTCCTCTGACATTTGTTTCCCTGTCACTGGTGGTCACGAACTCCTCTGACATTTGTTTCCCTGTCACTGGTGGTCACGAACTCCTCTGACATTTGTTTCCCTGTCACTGGTGGTCACGAACTCCTCTGACATTTGTTTCCCTGTCACTGGTGGTCACGAACTCCTCTGACATTTGTTTCCCTGTCACTGGTGGTCACGAACTCCTCTGACATTTGTTTCCCTGTCACTGGTGGTCACGAACTCCTCTGACATTTGATTTCCTGTCCTGATATAGTTTCTGCAAGTCTTATCAAAACTCTGTATAGTACAGATCAAGGGTGCTAGTATGTTCTTCCCTTCCAGATCCTTTAGGGTCCTGCTTATAGCTTCTTCTTTTCCAGTCTTTCTCCACAGTTGTCCCTGGATTTTTGCTTTGCTATAAACATTGTTTACTGTACTTAGCATTTGTTCTGAGTGTTACTTATTCTTTGGATTTCTGTTTTTCCTGCTGTATTCTTAATCCTGCTTATTCTATTAGTTAAGAATAGATCGGATGCGCATAGCTTTTAGAGCAGGGTAATGCAAATGTAACTGGTTGTCTACAGACTCTGATGAGTCTTCTAAACCAATATAAAAACGTTAAGTTAAATTGAAAGAATAGTTACTCATAGTTAGGCATTCAACAAAAACAGCAACAGCATGAGAGAGGGTCAAGGGACGACAACAAGCTTCTATGCTGGACGGTTGAATATCATTGTCGGAAAGACATCAACAATTGTAAGGATACGCTCCAGATAAAGGCAATCACTTACAGATATCCACGATCTCCTATGCAATGGTAAAGCCACATTTCGAAAACAAACGGTCTTGCAAACACGATCCTGCACGGATAGGTGCAAAGCAAACGACTAAGAGGTCGCCTTAAAAAGAGATGGGAGTTCAGTTCAGTTCAGTTCATCCCGTAACCCATCAGGTCGTTGGGGCACACATGGAGATATGAAAATCCCACGCCAACCCTCTCTGTCTGTCGCCGCCTGACGTATCTCACCGGGTCGAAGGCCTGACCACTCAGTGATGTTGTCCACCCATCTCTTCCGTGGACGTCGTCGCCCTCTCTGTCCCAGCACGGACCCAAAGAGTATCGAGTTGGTAATTCCGTTGGACCTCGCGACGTGCCCGCACCAAGCCATCTTTCGTCTTTTGATAGCTGTGAACAGATCTTCAAAAGGACCAATAGCGTCTTCAACTCTCTGACGGATTTCTACGTTCGTGACACGACCTTTATATGTAACATTTAGGAGTTTTCTATAGCACCTCATTTCCATTGCATGTATCCTGCCCTGGATATTTGCTGTAATGGTCCAGGTCTCGCAGGCATACAGAAATATTGATAGCACCAAAGAGCGAATTAGTCTGACTTTTATGCCGAGGGCGAGGCGCTTGTCTTGCCATAAAGGTTTCAGTCGAGTCAGCGCCGCTGTTGTTTGTGCTAATCTTGCAATGACCTCTGGCTTTGAACCCTCTTCGGGATCAAGATGCTGAGCAGCGCATGAGCTACAGTGGTCAGCGACCCATAGCTGACTGCTAGCATCAGGGCCAGCGAACCATAGCTGCCAAGACCCTTCTACACCTACACGCGGTGATCCTGGATAACAGGCTGCAGCAGGGCAGACTGGCTAAGGAGAAGGGATCGAAGAGGGAATGCTAACCCGGTACTCAAAAAATGCTTGCTGAAGTCGGATGTGTTGGACCGAAAGGTGCAAATATCGCAGCCAAGCTGTAAAGTACGACACAACGCATTCCATTCTCTGGACTACCTTTCAGGGTTTGGTAGCGGGAGATTGAGAACGAACGAAGAAGAAGAAGAAGAACCCTCTTCGCTAATCAATGATCCCAGATATTTGAAACGTTTTACCAACTCAAGTTCCTGCCCATTGGCCTCTATTGCAGATTGAAACCCTGCTACGTTATTGGTCATGAGTTTTGTTTTATCTGCATTTATTTCCATACCAAAACTCAGGGCCGTTCTATCTAATCTACCAATCAACTCCTGGAGTTCCCTTTCTGTGCCTGCCAATACATCAATATCATCAGCAAAGCGGAAGTTTGTGATAAGCCTGTCACCTATTTTAACCGTGCCAACATGTCCTTTTAAGGTCGTCTCCATTATTCTATCCAAGAATATATTGAAGAGTGTTGAGGAGAGTATACATCCCTGTCTCACACCCACCGTCGTACGAACCAATCGCCTAGCGTTCCCTCTACTGAGACTGCGCTTGTCGCCTGCTCATAAAGGTTTGCAATTACCCTCACAATATCACTGTTGAACTTATAATGCTTCATTGTTGACCATAGCTCCGCATGCCACACTCTGTCAAACGCCTTTCTAAAGTTAAGGAAGGCATGGTAGAGTTGTTGATGATACTCTGAGTACTTCTCATTCAGTAGCCGAAGATTAAATATCTGCTCGATGGTATTCCTTCCCGCTCGAACGCCCGCTTGTTCTTCGGCAATGATATTCTCCGCTTGTGGATGGGAGTACAACATACAAAAATAGACAAATCTCCAACCAGAGGTGATACGTGCAGCCGCCGCTCACAGAGAGGGGTGGCGTGAGATGGTCGGGATGTCTTCATGGATGCCCCAACCACCTCACCGGTTACGGGGTGGTTTGACCTGACCTATTCAAGATGGAAGGTTGTATGGCAATAACTATGATGGCTGATAGAACGTGCCGCTAGCAACGCCAGTTATTCACATTAACATATAATATGATAATAAACAAATTAATGACTATAAAAATAAAAAATATTTTGTTAATTCTACAGATCTTTGTGTCTTTGGTTAATGGTCGACCAGGAGTATTTCAACCAAGTAAAGTCTTGATGGTAAGTAAATTATCTTTACTTATACTTCTAAGTCACGTGTTGTCGTCTCATATTTCGCCTGACATTTTGACTCGTTTCACTATTTACAAAGGCTAAGCTGTTTTTGGTCTGTTCTCAACTTCACCAGTCATAGGTCACAAGCAACCCGTTCCTCGACAAGGTACTTGTACGGGTCCCAACCCTGTCCCCAGTCGTATAGTTTTGTCAAATAGGGACAAGTGAACCATTGGATTGGTCGTGTCCACTGAAGTCGCCGCCGCGTGGCCATGCTGGCGCAGTAGGGGTCTGGGCTGTTGTTTCTATAGTTTGTATTGGCCATCTTTTTTCTGATCAGCGAACCAGGCTTGAGCAGGATCGATGGTTTCACTACGTTTGTCCGGTACGAATAGCTTTAGGTCAAAGATTGTTACTGCTGCTATGTTACCACTATCGATGTTGGATGTGTTGGTCATTTAGCGATAATACAACTTTTGAGTGTACGAGTGTAGATTTGGGTTAGATTAGAAAGTAAAACAAAATAGCCTCTTTTTGCTGTTAGCCAACCATCTCTCGCCCGCCCCGCCCCCGTGCCTCAAACCCGTCGGCCCTTACACGTACCATTCCCAACCCATTGCTGCGCATCCTACGCTGAGGATATGTGACCCTTCTTCCCAATCCGGGCAGAAGCCAGAAAGCTTCTACTTCTTTCACGATCGCAGTGGAAGTGTCCAAATCCGACGTTGTTCAGTTCCGAGAGTGCTGAGCTAACATTTCTGGGAATCTCTGCTGGGTTTACCATCTTCACCACATATATACCATTATACGATGTCTCCAAAGAGTCCTGCATTTGATAACTTTACTTGTTTCAGCTTTGCAATAGGGCACGAGGCACATTCAGCGTTGTGCATGCAATGTCGAGGGGTGCTCCTGCTTTAAACTGAAAAGGATTTAACACAATCAGCTGTCACGGTCTCGTTGTGACAACATGTGAAGGGTAGTGCTATGTGCAGAACTGATTCCGTCGGTCTCGCCGATTTCAGACAGACCAATGTGGCCGCCGCCATAAGTGTACAAATGCCCGACCTCGAAAGTCCTGTATTGTTGTTTGTCATCACAGCCTCCCCTTTACAGGGGCTGGATGGGTTGCGTTGCTGCTGCCGTCACATAAGCTTTAGTTCAACCCTCAGCTCGCCTTGTATGTGCCGGATCAGCAGACGATCGTGCTTGTTACCATACTACCAGCACGTCGACGTTTTGACAAGGTCGGGTTCTCAAACTTCCGGAGCACAGTGACAATGAAATGGTAAGGTTACTCAGACATGATCGAATCAGTCACAATCTAGAGAGTCATAAAACATATCGAGGGGTGATCTCTACTTGTAACAGCCAGGTATGTTATCGTGCTTTGTCCAGGAGCAACGACACATGGCGTGTATTTATAAAATTAATTCAAGGACATACCTTCTGGTCTGGTATAGGACATGAATGTGACAAGTTGTGAACAAGTGAATATGTACAACATATATACAACTAACAAAAAGCTACGATTGTTGGTCTAAGCTTTTATTTATACTCATCTTGTTTGGTTTTGGATCTACATGAATTATGGCAAACGACGAAATGCCCATGATATGTTGTTGTTTAATGACCACAATGAGTAAGTTTAACTCTTTTGTGCGTCTTGAAGAGGATATTACGTGGCTGGTTGACGAAGCTTTCTCCAAGTTGGCGAGCATGCCGATATTGTAGGTGGATCGCGGTTCTCCATGCGGCTGTGCTATGTTTGGCTTAATCTACGTGCCGCTCACTGCTACGGAGATCACGTCGATCCACATCTGATCAGCCAGACTGCCTTGAAAACAGGAATGACTACTTAGAAAATAGATAGTGGTCTTATTCAGTATATTGTGCCTGACTGGCGCAACGTCCTGGTCAGTATGTTATACCTGACTCTGGCGCGAGGTCCTGGTCAGTATGTTATTCCTGACTCTGACGCGAGGTCCTGGTCAGTATGTTATTCCTGACTCTGACGCGACGTTCTGGTCAGTATGTTATACCTGACCGGACTAGCTTCTCAGTTCTTCGCCCATAATATGTGATGCGGTATCTACATTTAATTGTACACAGTTGCATAACTCCGCATTTTGAATTTCGAAATAAAGCTATGGACAGATCATTCAATGACCCGTCAAATTGTGACAGATTAACAAGTTGCACAAGTAACGTACACAAGTTTAGCTCTCTCTCTCTCTCTCTATATATATATATATACACACACACACACACCCACACGCACACAAATACTACGACATATTTTTTTGTGGTGGTATGGTTGGGGAGGGGGGGGGGGAAAGAAGAGACAACAGGAGTCAAAATTTGATAGACTAACTGGTTGCACCAGTAGAGGCATTGTATATGATTTCAGCTCTCTAGGTTACGTGGAGGTGGGTTAAAATAAGAGAAATAGAAGTCCACCAAAACGGACAAAGGTCATGTCAAGTTCAATAAAAATGGAACACGTCGAACCAGGCGAGGGCATTTGTACTCAGTATTGACAACAAGTAAACTTTAAGCATTAATTAAACCTATAACAACAACAGAAAATGAAACCTTGTTATAGACAAACGGAAAGCACTCTGGTTCTCCAGGTGACGAATGCGCCTCGTGAGTCAGTGCTAGAAATGAACATTTGTTTATTGTTGTCCGTAGTTTGTACATATTAGTGCGACGTGGCACTAAATTGTAAGTGACTTTATGAGAGAAATATTTCAGCTCACTCAAGAGTTTAGTCTTAAGTACCGATTAAAAAAAAACAAATAGACAAAAGTGCCCTCATGTGACCAAAAGGATTGCAGTTGAAATGAGTGTCTCTTCGCGACAATAATGAGATGCAACCCGTTATAAAACAACTCGGATAATGAAGAAAAGCTTCTGAGCCAACAGAAAATGTGAAACAATCTTGCCATGCGTACAGATTGCGAAAACGTGACATTTTAGTCTGGTGTACAAATGGAAAAAAATATGACATTCTGGCACGTGTACCGATGACAACAACATGACATTTTATTTTATAAATAGCAAAAACTGGACATTTTGGCATATGAACTGATGACATTGTAATATGTGTACAGATGGCAACAACATGATATTTTAATATTCAAACATTACATTTTTGCGGTAGATAGTGAAAATATGACATTTTGGTACACGTTCTTGGCAAAACCATGATATTTTGGTATGGTGTACACATATTCAAATACGTAAATTTAAGGTTCAATCGCTATACAATGACCACTCTATCGATTCAAATTATGACCTGTCTACTCGAGTTCGGTCTACGAAAGACCAGTTTCCATGACTTCCTTTTCGATTGTTCTTCGACATGTATTCTTTAGTCACCCCATTCTTCTTTTACCTTGAGGGTTCTAATACAGCATATTTTTGGTTACATTGACATGTTTCTTTCTGGGACAGGTCTTATGCACAATCACATTATGTCTTTATTCTCCAGCTATTCGTGTTGACTGATGTCGTGTTCCTTGAACTGGTCTATTGAAGGTTGTTATTACATCTAGCACTTTAACTTCAATTCTGCGACGACAAAATCTGTTGACGCGAACACAATATGTATGTGATAAGCTCAGTTAGATATGACGTTTCCAAGGCACATAATGGGAGTGGGTTTACCTAAGCGTTGAGCAGCCATAATGAGACTGGTTTTACATAATCGCTGAGCAGCCTAAACAAATATCCCTGGGATAATTGTGCTGGTTTCAACATAATTATTTTTGTTTGCTCAGGTTTGTTCTCACAGCTAATCTTAGATGCTGGGTTAGAAGAACATAACCGAAGCGGATGCCACATTAATGTACATCTGCGTTTTATTAAGCGACGACATGAACCACAAACAGCTGTCTGTGAACTACTTGATACCATTAAACCTGCACAGAAATGCCATCGACACACAGAGAAGGATTGTTGCAGGAATTAAATCCCATTAATCGTGTTAGTGCATTACAACTTAAAAACATCGGCTTAGAAGCCTGTCTAGACAGATAAATAAATCCACTTAGGTTACTAGTTACGTCTGGAGTCTTACATGGGTCTGTGAAACAAGTTAGTATAACATGTTCGACAGATCAATTGGTAATTGACAAGAAAGATGGCGTATAGTGTAAACTATACTAATGAATCGGAAGTTGTTGGGCCTTGGAGATTCGAATTTTGCGTTTCCCTACAAAACTGGCAGCGTCATTTTCCCCTTTTTTTCCTTTTGATAAATAGAAGCTCAAAGACCAATAAAGAGAACACATTATTAGCGAAACCAATCGCAATGACAAGTCCAGTAAAAGCAGTCGGAAAATACATTACACACCCAAATATGAGTGTCTTGTTAGCCCAATACTTTTTTTACGCAGTGCTTCTCACACTTTTTTCCTCGGTGACCCCATGCGATAAGACGCATTCTTTCGCCACCCTTCACTCAATGTTATAGATGCATTTGATACTCACTGTATATATTCACTATTTGAACCAAATATAGTTTTACTGAAAAAAGATAAGAAAACGTTTAATGGGATGGATGTGATTGCTGATTCTGACATAATAACTCGAATCTGGGCATGTTCGTCACTACTGGTCTCATAGCAATCTCGATGTTCTTAAGATTTGAGCGGCGTTTTGTTTTAAGTGCTGTCAACGTTGAAAATGCTGACTCGCACAAATATGTGTTACCAAGTGACAGAAGAGCCGCCATGGATAATTCAGACGGTAATTGGAAATTGTTAAAATCAAATGTTACCGCTTCCACGAGTCGACTGCTGCATTCGTTAGAGTCATTGAAGTTGAGGTCTGAAGATGAACGAGGAAGAAGAAGAAGAAATGTTACTGCGATCCACAATAATATTTACGCGACCCTTCGCTTGAGAAACCCTGCCCTAGCGCATTTAATTTTTAAAAATGGTGTAGCAAGGGGCATCCGGCACCTGGGGGTCCATAGTTTCATTCCGGATTGCCTATTTTACTTTACTTACTTGTGTGTTGTCTGGTGCATATTTTATCTGAGTGCTTATATCATATACGTCTTTGCGACTGTTGCCGCTAAAAATGTTTTCCTCTGTCCTTTTTCATATTTCATTATTATTATGTAACTCGATTATAAGCCTGTCTATACAGGGCGTGTTGAAATCCAAGCGAAAGAACCTTGGTTGTAAGTATCAAACTTTATATAATTCAGTGCAGTTGATGTCTTACCAAGTGGATGTTACAGTTCTCAAACTGGTAACTACTATTCATTCTCTAATAAGGACGTTATGGGTACAATCGTGCACATTAACAATTCTCAAATACTCCGTGTGGCCCGAAAGTCCTTGATGCAGTCCTTCTTTTAAATGTTGCTGAATATTTCAGTTTTTGATTTATCCTGCAGATTTGAATTGCCACTTCATTTTGACGACTATTTCCAGCATTGATCAACATATTGATTTAATTTTTACTAGCTGTTCATGCTATGTTTTAGGGCGGACGCGTGCTGTTCATGCTATGTTTTAGGGCAGACGTGTGCTGTTCATGCTATGTTTTAGGGCAGACGTGTGCTGTTTATGCTATGTTTTAGGGCAGGCGTGTGCTATTTTACTGCTATGTTTTAGGGCAGACGTGTGCTATTTTTACTGCTATATTTTAGAGCAGACGTGTGCTATTTTTGCTGTAGTGTTTTAGATCAGACATGTGCTATTTATACTGCATTGTTTTAGAGCAGACATGTGCTATTTATACTGCATTGTTTTAGAGCAGACATGTGCTATTTATACTGCATTGGTTTAGAGCAAACATGAGCTATTCGTCAAGCTGTCGCGGCAAAAAACAACCAATGAAAACCTTTGGATGAAATGAGACGTATCGACGAAATGGTCGAGGGCATAAAATTAAGCTTCAAAGAACGTACTTCACATTTTCAAACGTTTTCACTTGCTCTAGACGAGAATACAGACGCAGCCATACGTTACGTTGGCTATTTTTGTTTGCGGAAACGATGCTAAATGCAACTGTTCGAAGAATTGCATCCTCTTCAACCAATTAAAATAAGCATCATCAAGTGCCGTCTCTGCAACGGAGGTTAACGGTAATGGATCTCCAGCTGTCTCTGTCTCGTGGCAGGCTGGTGCACGCAGTCAAACTGTGTCCCGAGCACATCTTGATGTTGTCTGCCCATCTGTACCTCTGTCGCACTTTGGATATCTTGCCCTCTACTCTATCTTTCAAAATATCCTTTGGCAGACTGTCATGGCGCTTGATGTGACCAAAATATGATATTTTTCTGTTTTTTATTTCCTTCAGAAGTGTCTGTTCCACCTGAAGCTGTTCCAGAATCCCATTATTGGTTTTCCGATCTTTCCAAGAAACTCGTTCAAGTCTTCTGAATATCCACAGTTCAAAGACCTCAATACGCTTCTCCATTTTCTTGGTCATGGTCCAGGTTTCTACTTCATACAATAAAACTGAATGCACATAGCAATTAATGAATCTCATTTGTAAGATCTGAGATAGCTGCTGTGACAGAAGTGTATCATGCTGTTAAATCTATATTTGGCCATTGCAGTTCTTTTAATGATCTCCCATTCGCATGTGCCATCAGCTGAAATGATTTGGCTTAATATTAAAATACCACAAGGGGAGAACATTTTTTCCATGAAAAAATAAATGTTACAACAACAATTATGTGTATGTTTGTATGTGTGTGTGTGTGTGTGCGTGTGTGGGTATGTGTGTCTGTGTCTGTGCACTAATGTGTACATGATTGCGAGCATATACTTCTTACATGACAAAAAAACTCACTTCACCATATCACATTCTAATGTCTTTAAGCGAAGTATTTCTCGTCTCCGTCCTTAGGATTTCACCTCTGCCAGATATGTCCGTCTACGCTTCCAGAAGATCAGGACTCTTCATGCTGACCTAATGACCTATCGCAGTATTGACCCACTAGAAGTGGACTCCTTTGTTACTAGAAGAGTAAGTATCGGGAAGGGGTCGTTGTGGTCGAGAGGTAAGGCACTCACTTCTCAAAGCGATGAACAGAAACGGTGGACGATCAAGTCCCGCAGGTTTCAAACTACCCCTGGTCTCAACTAAGGTGGGACCAGAGTGCCTGCATCTTTAATTACCTCCGGTTGTCTTGACATGTCGTGCCACTGGCTCAATGTAGTTCGGGACCAGAGAGTGAGGTTGATGACCAGCGCAGTTTCGTTCTCACTATAATCCAAATACAGCGCAAGTTAAATCATCAAAACAAAACCGTCTGATGATGTCGGCATCTTCGCTTGCGATAGGTAACTAACTTTAAGTATGGGGAACTAGCTAAAAATAGATGCTCATCGCAATCGAAGATGGCGACAGCGTCAGACTTTGCAATGCTGCAGTTAACTAGCCGTCCGTCTCAGGCTACCCACATCAGATGCAGATTCTAATTCAAACGGGCTAAACCAATACCTTCATTTCAATCTGCTTCAATTGTGGAGTCGATCCACTTGAAGTGTATGCTCTACATATTGTACATGTCCCAAGTGGTCTGATGGGGTCTTTGTGTAGGACAAGGACAAGAAAATAACCACTGCCTCACAGAGAGCATATCGTAAGAGGCGACTAACTGTTTGACATGCCATAACACAGGCCGTGGTTAGTTCAGAGCAGAATAGATGGCGCCTAACAGGCTGCGGGTCTACTTTCCTGTGGTGTTTGGATCTATTAAGATGAACTCGCACATCAGTTAGCCACCCTCCGTAAGCGCTTGTCCCAACGCAGCGGAGTATTAAGCTGCTCGAGCCTAGCCCGCTAAGCAGGAAACAGCCCGGCTACATCCAGCTCATACCAGAGCTGGGACATCTGCCCCCGTAGAAGTACAGGTGAACTAAGAACTAAGATATTGTATATACCGATGGATACTGCATCAAATGCGACAGAAAATGGAGGTGGATGAATCTTTTTAAGTCTAAAAAACAGTACACAAAGACAGTTATTGGTGGCGGCTGGAAAATTTTCCAGTAACTTCAGAGTCCTATACAATTTCCGGAGAAATTCTAATTACAGTTGAAAATACAGAGAAACAAATCGTACTGGTCGGGGCACTTGAGCGCCAGAAAATACAGACCTAAAGGATCTAAGAGTGATACTCTATAAACTATTTCACCGGTTCAAGAGAGCTGTGATACAGTGAATGCCATCTGATTGCAATATTTTTGGCAGCTAAGATGCTGAAAGATTGTTAAGAGAAGGCGAGAGAGAGAGAGAGAGAGAGAGAGAGAGTACATCCTGTGAAGTTTGTGAGCTTGGTTTACGAACACAACGTTCCTGGTTCAAACACGTCACGTTTAGTTTGATAGATCAGCATGTCATGGTTTTTTTTCTCTTTCAGGCTTCTACCAGTCGCCCCAGCTGTAAATGGGCACCCAAGGGAGCCGCTGAGGTTGGAGTGGATAGGGGATACGGGTACAGAGCGATATTGGAGGGATGAGTCTGCTATGCGGGATATATGTTTGCATGAAAGGCTTTGGGAGTAAACACTGAGGAATTATCTGTATCCTGTGTTATCTCCAGTTGTCTCGACGTATGTCTTGCCACTGGTCCAAGGTAGCTGGGGACGAGAAAGTGAGGTTGATGACCAGCGCAGTTACTATCTCACTATAATCCTCATACAGCGCAAGTTACATCCTCAAGACAAAACCGTCAGATGATGTCGCCATCATCGCTTGCGATGGGCAGCTAGCAACAACAACAATAATGAAGTCTGTTTTATAAGCCATTTCTAATTATTCCATGTGAATCATCAGAAATATAACAATTATGTTTTCAATCTTCCTCTCAGTACTATTACTCCGTGAAAGACATTTCCATAGGTGGGCAGTGTATTTGTTACGGGCATGCAACTTACTGTCGCCGCCATGACACCATGGATGATGTAAGTAACAAAAATATTCTGTAAACATATGCAACGGTTTAGTATTGAGGGGCGGAGGGCTGCTGGTTACGCACAGTAAATGAACGGAGAGCATCCAGCGGCTGGCTGCTTGCGTCAGGGTCAGCCAATCAGAGCCGACCAAGACCCTATTCCACCTCCAAACGGCAGTCCTGAAAACACGAGAGTCTAAGGGAATAAGGATTGCAATGGGAAGGCAAATTCAGTATCCAAAAAGCCAGCTGAAACCGGGATGCCGGGCCTAAAGGCGCAGCTATCACACAATGTTCTTTTCAGGACGAATGCAGAAACAGAGGAGGGAGTATGGTGAGACAGCATTCATAAAGCGATTTAGGAAAGTGAACACTGGACGATCGTTAAACATGAAGCTGACTAGCCTCCTCAGAGATGTACATGTTATTTGACAGTTGGCTAGAAGTGTTGAGGACCTAACGCTCCAGTGGAACCTAGGAAGGACGGAATAGGGTCACTGTAACCTTCCAAGCATGTCATAAGAGACGGACGAAGAACAGAGTTGTTGATGCAACTAGTAACCTCGCTATGTCAAACAAAATGCCATAGAATTCTAAGCTATAAGACCACATGGCAGTGTCTCGATACATGTTTCCTGTGTTTGAAAAATGTGTTTACAATTTTTTTTTAATTTAACGTGGTTAATGCAAAAGGGGGAGGGAATATGCGATGAGACATCTGTAGTGGCCACGTGTTACTTTGCATGGAAAGAACAAAGACAAGAAGAAGAATGAAGAATCTCAATGATAGATAAAAGTACTAATGAGAATAAGCTGACGGATGCACAAAGGCAGTTACAACATTACAACAACAAAACATTCCTGGTTTATTGGGAACAAGAATGAGATTGGAATACTTAAGCACGACGGGACACTTACTACTTAAAACAAATATATCAATCAAAAAATAAAAAGAAGGAAAGAAAATGGAAAATATAAAACAGTAAAAGAACAGATCCCAACAAAGAGAAAATGATGCTCGGTAATATATCAATGTGGAATATAAATGAGTCACTAAAAGAATTGATAAAAAACGCTAGAGACAGGCAGTAGTGAAGATACTTGATCTCCTACGGTAGTTGATAAAGCACTCTCAGAAGTAGTAGTACATTTAAAGCAGTTTATATAGCTTTATTGATAAACGAATACATTTATGTATAAATATTATGTTGGTCGATTAGGCATATCCCACCGACGGCAAACTCCTCCCGCCCTAAACAGGCTAGTTTCGACCCACTAGGTACCATCTGGCCCACAATAGGTGCTCAAATTATAACATAAGGCTCAAAGCAGGTATTCAAATTAAAACATAAGATCCATAGTAGGTACTCAAATTATAACATAAGATCCATAGCAGGTACTCAAATTATAACATAAGATCCACATCATGTATTCAAATTATAACATAAGATCCACAGTAGGTACTCAAATTATAACATAAGGCCCACAACATGCGCTCAATTTATAACATCAGGCCTGAAGCAATTACTCAAATTATTGCATTACCTCCCACGGCAGTTGCTTAAATTATAACATCAGGCCCACAGCAGGTACTTGAATTATAACATAAGTTCTGCATCAGGTACTTAAACTATCGGCATCCTTTAGGCTTAAGTTAACTTTACCATGTTTAACATTTACATGTTGATTAAAAAACTGTCAGAATTAGTTATGTTTTTGTCCTGTTATCGTTACCTATGCATGTTTTTATATTTCATATACACACAATCGCAATATTCTCTATGTCAGTCTGGCATGTGTGCAACAAAGACGAGGTAGTTAACAATACTCTGTATGCAGATCCTGCGCCTTGTCGTACTATTTCGGACTTAGGTTTCTCTGCAGACCATCTCGTCATCACATGGATGGACGGAGAGACCATAACAACACTCTGAGTTCCCATCTGTTGTTTGGCAGTCGCACCCACGGGACCAGTCTAATGATTTTTGCGAGGCGAGACCTACACAACGTCTGGACATTGGGTCCGTTCTCTGATGTCGGCATTGTAGATCTCGGTTATGCGTAAAGTAAATTTCACACCTGGTATGATGTTTATGAAACCAGGGCTAGCAGAATATGGCCTGTTTCCTAGCATGTCGTAAGAGACCACTTAAAAAAGGATGTCCATGGGGTTGGCAACCTCACCACGTAAAAACCATTACTATAAAACCACACTGTAGTTTGCAAACTATTGGAGCCCTATGCTTCAACAAATGTTCCGACAGAGTTAGTTAAGTTAATAATTTATCTTTGACACTGGCAACCAAATGCCAATAAATTATTTAGAAATGTGTATGCCATGTTTATGTGGAGCTTTGTTTAGTCTGGCATGATCCGCGAAAATCTGCCTAACTCGTCATTCGGTCCCAGACCACTCGATTAATTTGCGCACATCCCTCGACCACACACTTAACTGGCGTTCATCTCTCGACCAGACACTTAACTTTTGTGTTCGGCCCTGACCAAACCGATTAATTCGGAGTTCGTTTTCTCGACCGCCCACTTTAACACAAGTGGTAGGACTGCTAGCTTAAAAGGTTGCACGTGCCAGCTGTAGGCTATAATCCATGTTCTTTACACAATGAGATAAATCGTTGGAAACGACTGTTGTTGTTTAATGCCAACAATGAGTAAGTTTACTCTTTTGTGGGCATTGAAAAGCCTAACGGGCTTTTATTTATATTGGCTTTTTGTCGCTAGTTGTAGTAGCTTTCTTCATATTCTGAGCCTGTTGATAAAGGTGGACCGCTGTCATCCAGGTGGTTGTTCTATGCTTGACTTCATCTGCGTGACGCTCGCTACTATGTGAATCACGTCGAAGCACATCTCGTCAGTCAGACTGAAAACAGCGTGTTTCTAGAGAGCGCTACTTGAAAGAGAGATAGTGGTTTTGGACAGTATATTGTCCCTGATCATGACGCGACGTTCTGGTCAGTACTAGAAGCCCCAGCGGTTTTCAGGGCTTGACAGAGATGAGAACTACTGCCATACTTAAAGATATCCTAAACCTCACTCGATAAGGACACGATTTGAGGGTTTCAAAGCCACTACCCCGAGACTTGAGGGGTTCAAAGGCTCTGCCCCAAGATGTGAGGGGTTCAAAGGCTCCGCCTCAAGGTGTGAGGGGCTCATAGCCTCTGCCCCAAGATGTGAGGGGTTCAAAGACTCCGCCCCAAGGTGTGAGGGGTTCATAGCCTCTGCCCCAAGATGTGAGGGGTTCAAAGGCTCCGCCTCAAGGTGGGGGGGGGGGGGGTTCATAGCCTCTGCCCCAAGGTGTGAGGGGTTCAAAGACTCTGCCCCAAGGTGTGAGGGGTTCATAGCCTCTGCCCTAAGGCTTTAGGGGCTTAAAGGCTCTGCCCCAAAGCTAGAGGGGTTCAAAGGCTCTGCATAGATTTTCACCATTGAAACATTTTTGTATACTTAAAAACTGAAATGAAGAGGTATGCAAAATTTATGGCACAATACAAACAAACAAACAACTAAAATTAAAACCCTTAGAACATGCATTGTTCCTGTGGCAACCTATGGATGTGAGACATGGACAATCACACAAGCTTTAAGAAAAAAGATCGGAGCTTTCGGAACTAAGTGCTACAGAAGAGTTATGAAAATTCCTTGGGCAAAGAAAGAAAAAATATAACCATTCTGCAAAAACTAATCGTAAACAAAAATCTTTCTTATAAACAATGTTTTGTTTTTAAAAACAAAAAATTTCGGCCACGTTAAATATAATGGACTGGAAGGAGCAGTTAATGTAAGACATTGTTCCTGTGCGATGAGGCAGGGGTCGACAAAGACGACGATGGATACAAGATGTCAAGGAAACGTTGAATTACATACTCAAAGACCTAACATCACCCCATCACATAAAGTGAAAAACTTAACATCACCCCATCACATACTGAAAAACCTAACATCATCCCATCACATAAAGTGGAAAACCTAACATTACCCCATCACATAAAGTAGGAGACCTAACGTCACCCTATCACATAAAGTGGGAGACCTAACATCATTCCATCACATATTCAAACACCTAACTTCCCCGTCACATAAAGTGGATCATCTAACATCACCTCATCACATAAAATGGGACACCTACCATCACCTCAACACATGAAGGGGAAGACCTAACATCACCCTGTCACATAAAGTGGAAGACCTAACATCACCCTGTCACATAAATTGGAAGACCTAACATCACCCTGTCACATAAAGTGGAAGACCTAACATCACCCTGTCACATAAAGTGGGAGACCTAACATCACCCTGTCACATAAAGTGAAAGATTTAATATTCCATCACATACTCGAAAACCTAACATCACCCCATCACATAGTGGGAGACCTAACATCACCCTATCACATAGTGGGAGACCTAACATCACCCTATCACATACTCAAAGACCTAACATTACCCCATCACATAAAGTGGAAGACTTAATAACATCATTCCATCACATAAAGTGGTAGACCTATCATCCCCATCACATAAATTAGAAGACCTAATATTACCTCATCACATGAAGGGGAAGACATAACATCACCATAACATAAAGTGGGAGACCTAACATCAACCCATCACACACATGAAGACCTAACATCATCCCATCACATAAAGTGGGAGACCTAACATCACCTCATCACATTAAGTGGGAGACCTAACATCACCCTATCACATAATGTAGAAGACCTAACATCACTCCATCACATACTCGAAGACCTAACACCAGCCCATCACATAAAGTGGGAGACCTAACATCACCCTATCAGATACTTGAAGACCTAGCATCACCCCATCACATACTCGAAGATCTAACATCCCACCATCACATAAAGTGGGAGACCTAACATCACCGTATCAGATACTTGAAGACCTAACATCATCCCATCACATACTCGAAGACCTAACATCACCCCATCACATAAAGTGGGAAACCTAATATCACCCTATCACATAAAGTGGGAGACCTAACATCATCTCATCACATACTCAAACATCTAACATTCCCATCACATAAAGGGGAAGACCTAACATCATCTCATCACATACTCAAACACCTAACATTCCCATCACATAAAGGGGAAGACCTAACATTACCACATCACATAAAGTGGGACACCTAACATCACCCCATCACATAAAGTGGGGCACCTAACTTTGCCCTGTCACACAAAGTGAAAGATTTAATATCATTCCCACCTCATAAAACAAAAAACCAAATCACAAAGCGGAAGATCTAATATCTGACCTCATAAAGCGGAAGACCTAACATTACTTCTGTCAAACAAATATCTTTTATGAGAATAGGTTTAGCTGTAGATCTATAGAACTGACTTGTCAACAGACACATTATTTATTCATTGCAGCGGTTACAGTGTCAGTGTTTACACAATACTGGGGGAGACAACTGTGAGAAATGTTTGCCCTTGTTCCACCAGAGACCTTGGCAAGTTGGTGGGATACAGAATATAGGATGTGATGGTAGGTGATCAGTGTGAACCAGCTGTTGCATTACAGTGGTTCCAAACCTGGGGTCCACAAATAGTCTTGTAGAAGGTATTCACGCTAAGTCTAGATTTCTTTATTATTTTAAAATTGTCTTTCTTATCTGCTATACACAATATTATTTTTATTAGCTATTTGCTGAAACAGTTGTATCTAAAAAGGAATTTAGCTGGCTTACTTGGTAACGTCGATGTATTGGATGGTAAACTTTCTTCCGACGTAAAAAATTTGATATTTTGGTTTAAACAGTTGACATACTTATAGATAGGTTTGTCAATATCAAGTATTTCTAAATTTATAAATACACCTGTACTTACTAGTTGTCCAATTGGAAAATTGATATTGTCGAATGGGCAAAGTGGTCTTGATATGGCAAGGTGAATCTGCTTCCTAAATTTGCTATGCCCAACCTCTGACATGTATGAAGTAATGGCACAATTTCCCTTCAAACAAAAATCTGTATCTACCAGTTTTGTGTGGTCCCAGTTCTGCTTTATGGTTCGGAAACCTGAACAGTACTCAAACATGGCATATAGAGACTAGAGGCCATCCAGATGCGCACCCAGCAGCGTATCCTTGGCATCGGAGGGCATAACTACATCCGTAGTATGCAGGTCTCTGCTATAACAGACCTCCACCCAATCTCGGAAATACTAGACTGCCGCAGAAGTTCTATGTTCGGTCATGTCATACGGCTAGACCATGAAACCCCGGCCCACAAAACACTTCACAGGTCATTCTTCAGCCAAAAGACTTCCTCTGAGGAGGTGTAGAAGAGGCCGTCCAAGCACAGTATGGCAACCTCCCCTCCGCTCTGGACGTGGCCTGGAGCCTTGCTGCAGCAGTGGTTACAGTGAAAAACTCTGAAATTCTAAGCAAGTCAAACATGGGGAGCGTCCATATTCTTCTGCAAAAAGCTCAAACAAGATGGATGGGACATGTTTGCATGTCCAACGAGCGCCTTCCCAAGCAGTTGCTATTCAGTGAGCTCAGAACAGGCAGAAGCTCATCAGGGGGATAGAAGAATCGCTTCAGAGGCACCTTAAAAACATCTATGTAAAGCTTCATCACTGATATCACTTTCTGGGAAATGCTTGCACAGAAATGTTTCACCTGATGTGCTACATCACACATGGCGCTCAGATCATGGAGCGGGATCCAGATGCTGAGCAGCACAAGAGCTGCAGTGGTCAGCGACCCATAGCTGACTGCTAGCGTCAGGGCCAGCGAACCATAGCTGCCAAGACCCTTCTACACCTCCACGCGGTGATCCTGGATAACAGGCTGCATCTGGGCAGACTGGCTAAGGAGAAGGGATCGAAGAGGGAATGCTAACCCGGTACTCAAAAAATGCTTGCTGAAGTCAGATGGGTTGGACTGAAAGGTGCAAATATCGCAGCCAAGCTGTAAACTATGACACTACGCATTCCGTTCTCTGGACTATATTCTGCTACTTAAGTCCTTTCAGTGTTTGGTAGTGGGAGATTGAGAACGAACGAAGAAGAAGAAGATCATAGAGCGAAACAACATCTCCAAGGCTCAGAGAAAGTTGGTCGTCCACAAGAACAGAACACACGACGACTCCACAGCCAGTTCCTTACATGTGTGCCCCAGGTACGGCCAGTGTCTGTCGCCATGCCAGGATTGGACTTTACATCAATCAAATCTCATGGCATAATGCTGATGCTGTCCCAACCATCACTTGTGCTGGGCAACTATTACTAAAACTTTGATTACTAAACCTTTTGCGCAAATTGTAAATATAGCTTTCAATATTTTACCTCTTTTTGAATATGAAACATTTCTATGCTGATTATTGTAGCAATTATTTTTGTTCTCTTTAGAATGCAATTGCCATGGAAAGTCGGATGAGTGTGTATACAATGCGACAGTGGATGCGCTTGGGCTCAGCCTCAATATGCTTGGAATGTATGATGGTGGTGGTGTGTGCTTAAATTGTAAAGTAAGTGTTTATTTTGGTTATTCAAGAACATGCACACAGAGGAGATATACTTTCTTAGGCTTTTACACAGTGTCCGACTCTCTGCTTTCTTGAGCTTATTCGCGGTGTCAGGTTCTGTCGCTCTGTTCTTTCTTTAAAAGATGTATAAGGTACTAATATTACATGAGTGGATAGCAGGCATATAGACATAACATCTTTTAGGGCCTTTTTTTTGTGTGGATCCACTACACTGGTCATGCTGAGGTCCACAGCAACACGAATTGACATTCTGGCTCTATTAACATTCATATTCACAATATTGGTTATGAATAGGGGAGAGTGAGGAGTGGGAAAAATATAAACATTCTGGCTTTGTTGGCACACATATTCTATTCAGGACATTAGTTATGGATAGGGAAGAGTTGAGAGAGTAGAGACATTTTGGCTTTGTTAATAATCATGTTATAGATTAGTTATAGATTTGTTATAGATTTGTTATAGAGTTGAGAGAGTGGCAGGTGCAAGCACATTCTTGCCTTGTTGGCACTCATTTTTGGGACATTAGTTATGAATTCGGGTCAGGGGAGAGTGAGGAAGGCAGGGACATTCTGATTTTGTTAAAACTCATATTTGGGACATTAGTAATGGGTATGGATGTGTGGGGACATTCTGACTTTGTTAACACTTATATTTTGGACATTAGTTATGGATATGGATGTGTGGGGACATTCTGACTTTGTTAACACTTATATTTTGGACATTAGTTATGGATATGGATGTGTGGGGACATTCTGACTTTGTTAACACTTATATTTTGGACATTAGTTATGGATATGGATGTGTGGGGACATTCTGACTTTGTTAACACTTATATTTTGGACATTAGTTATGGATATGGATGTGTGGGGACATTCTGACTTTGTTAACACTTATATTTTGGACATTAGTTATGGATATGGATGTGTGGGGACATTCTGACTTTGTTAACACTTATATTTTGGACATTAGTTATGGATATGGATGTGTGGGGACATTCTGACTTTGTTAACACTTATATTTTGGACATTAGTTATGGATATGGATGTGTGGGGACATTCTGACTTTGTTAACACTTATATTTTGGACATTAGTTATGGATATGGATGTGTGGGGACATTCTGACTTTATTGATACTCATATTAGTTATGGATGTGAATGTGTGGGGACATTCTGACTTTATTGACACTCATATTCGGGACATTAGTTATGGATATGGATGTGTGGGGACGTTCTGACTTTATTGACCTTCTAGTTTCCACTATTTTTAATTACATCACAAACATTTAGACTTAACCATTTTTGGGTGCACCAGTTGTCTTGTAAATCCTTGAAATTGTCACATAACACTTGTAGTGTTCCTAATCAGATTGGCATATCTGTTAAGTTTCCACTACAAACGCATTTATAACATCTACATAAACAGACCTAACTCAGGAAAGTTTGTTGCAACAACTTCACTCTCAATAATGAGAATAATCTTCCAAATCCACGTGAAACATTTGATAAAATCACTTTAAAATTGTTCAAAGTCAAAATAGCCATTGCTTTGTTATTGAGGTGGTTGGAAGTGGTCTCGTTTTCAATTCAGCCATTTCTATAGCAAAACAAGCATTTACACAACAAATAGACAGGTGAGTATATAGAGATAATGCCCCAGGCAAATTATTTTGCCAATGGTTCAGTAAAAGTTAACCCTCATATTTAGGACACTAGTTAGGGTATGGGTTGTTGGAGATATACTGGCTTTATTAGAACTCCTATTCAGAATATTAGTTATATTTTGTGGGGTACAGGTTATTATGAATTCAAGGAATGACTGAATAGTTCATGAGTCAGCTATTCTAGGACTGGGGGAGTTTGTAGTTTAGGGAGGGGACACTGAAAGGATGGATCAGGAGTTTGTAGGTTTGGGAGGGGACACTGAGAGGATGGAGCAGCAATGTGTATGACCAGTGGACTATATACCTATCAGTATCACCAATACCCTTTGTCATCTAGTGCAGTGATGTTGGTTTAACTTAACATAGTATATTTAAATAGATGCACAATGAGCCTCAGTGTTTCCCAATTCCCACATATTGATAGAAAACATTTTGGTAAAAATTAAGTTGAAGATATTTCTAAAGCATAATACTAATGGTGGACATATGATGGCAAACTGAATGAAGTGTTAGAGACACAAAGACACAAGCTCATAGTTTTTGTGATCAGTTCAATCATTGCTCCACTACTTTCAGTAACTAACAACAGAGTTACCATTTACAGCTGGGTAGATAAAAGTATGACTCAACAAAGTAACATTCCTGGTCAGTTTAAACATAAGAGACGAGATCTATAACCTAATTGTCACTTGGACCCCTTAAGCACCATGTACACAATTACACTTATAACATTTTACTTTTTCTCTCGGGATTTAAGAAAGCACTTACCATAACTGGTTTAATCCTAAACATCAGAAAGGTTTAATCAGGTCTTAGTTATGTGGTTAGCGAAGCAGCATAGATAGTGCCCGACAGACTACGGGTCAGGCTGCCAAAAATAGGCGATAATATATTCCAGGGGCTACCAACCTAATGGTTGGTAACAGATACTGGAATTGACCTGAGAAGTCACCAGCGGACTTTTGTCTGCCAAACAAAGGAGATCACAACTCCCCACTTCGTCTAACGACACAAGTGGACTGAAAATATTTAGATAGATAGTCAATAATTAAAAAACTAATATTTTCATTAGTCGACTGTCTTTGTGTCTGCTATAATATTTTCATTAGTCAATTGTCCTTGTGTCTGCTATAATATTTCCATTAGTCAACTTTCTGTGTGTCTGCTGTACTATTTCCCATTAGTCAACTGTCTCTGCATCTTCTAAATTATTTTACATTAGCCTACTGTCTTTGTTTCTTTTATACTATTTTCCATTAGTCAACTATCTTTGTATCTGCTTTAATTTAATTCACTAGTCAACTGTCTTTATGCTCCTAAATTATCACAAATTAGTCAACTGTCTGTGTCTCAAGTAATATCACCAATTTTCAACTATTGTTGTTTCTCCTGTAACATTTTCTGGCTTTAGTTGTATCTTTCTCAGTCATCTTATGTGTAAGCTTATATCCAAGTTGAGAAATTGTGATAGGAAACAGGCTTTTATGGAATGTGGTTTCTGTTACATGCATGATGTGCAGCCTGCTTAAGATGAGCATTTTATTTAAAAGAAAGACTATTTTTATTCATCATTATTTATTAAGTAATTATGATCCATGTCATTCCTGGAGTAAACAGATTAGGGCCACTGTTTCCTTCCCACCATGTTGTAACAGGTGACTAAAGAGAGTTGTACATGAAGCTAGCAACTTCAGCAAGTAAATTAGTTTTATTGTAATGTAAATAAATAACTGAAATCAGGCCCCTGTAAGGTGATTATGGTTAACCAAATGCATTGTTGGACCTACACTCCACCATCGAGGAGTGACAGGAAACAGAAGAAAAATTATCGCATATATCTTCATACATAATATTTTATCCTTTATTTTAAGGAGTACACTACAGGCATAAATTGTGAACTCTGTCTACATGGCTACTATAGACCCCGGGGAATGACACCATCCATGAGATATCCTTGTAGACCCTGCAGCTGTCAAGAAACTCAGACATCAACGGGCGAGTGTTTGTCTGATGATAAACATGTCTCTGAAGGGCTGGTATGTTCTAATGTTTGTAATAATTAATGCAGAAATAAATATGACAGTACAGATCAATTCATTTTATCTATTTTTAAATTTTCTCAAGAAAGTAAAATAAAGAGATGGATATGCCATCAGTCTTCTTCTCACTCGCCATGTTCTTTTTTACATCTTCACATGAAATCCTGTTCTCTAGATAAAGTTTGCTGTGATGGAGAGTTCTTCGAGGCTTTCAAACAGCTCTGTGTGGAAGTTCATCTCTGTGGACCAGGGTTTAATACACAATTGGCAAAACATATAGCAGTCTTGCAGGATATGTTTGGCTGTCTGTGCTGCTTGCTCACACAAACACATGGGTGATGGAGCCAATCTTATCCTGTGTAGGTGGCCATTCAATCTGTTATGTTCTGTTCTCATGTTGAACAGGATCACTTTCTCTGCTTGATCAAGGTAATGATAGTTGTCTCTTGTTTGATTGACTTTCCTAATGGCTTTCCAACCAGGGCAGTGATTGCGGAATACAAGACATAAATGTCTCATAGCCTGTCCTGCCACAGGCTACCTCATCTACACATTATTTAAGCCTGTTTACACCCACTAATCTTGCCAAAGGTTAGGTTTTCACCATAGTGAAACAAGATGGTATAGCAAATGTGGTTATGCCAGAGGGGAAACTGTAGCACACACCACCATAGAATAGGTACTGAACCATAGAATTGGTAATGAAGACAGGCAGGAGGCACACCAGCAACCATGGTACCATGCAATCCGCCCAGCTTTCTTTTTATAAGCCATCAGTAACACCTATTTCGGATAATTATCTGCATCTCAAACCTTGTCTCTTTCTTGTAGTGAGGTGCTCTTGTCACCTGGCAGCACCAGGTTCAACTTTGGTGTTTGGTGTGTCTATTACCACTGTATTTTCTTCTGGGTCATGTATATGTCTTCTGGGGGCTTAAACATTTTTGTCTTTGTGATTGTTGTCATTACTCTATTTGCTAATTTACATGCCTCACAGTTTATTCTGATTTCATTACTACCATTATTCATTATTTGTTCTATCACTGATACGATCAATGAGGACCAGGTACGGTCTTATGCTTGAGGATAGAAAAGTAATGAAGTAATAGAGTTGTTTAAAATTTCTTGATTGAACTGGGTCTGTATTTAAAGTTGTGAATTGAGCATGAAGGAAGCTTAAGTTATAAAGAACAATTTTTTTTTTTGGTGTTCAGCCAAATATACATCTTTTTCTCTCTTAGGGAGGCACTAAAAACTGGCCTCAGTATCTGAGTGCCTAATTATTTCACTCTTTTTTTCTATTGTTTGGTGCATATATTATCATAGTACTCAAAACACTTATCTTTGTTATCATTGTCTTTACCTTGTTATCAATGTCACTATTTAATTTTTGAGTATGCATTAACACTTGTCTTACAAGAACCATTTGGGAATATAGTATCATGAAAATATGCTATTTTATTAACAAGTTACCCAATTGTTATTATGCAGCCTATTCCATTGATGATAGTGAATGTGACTCCTAAGACCAATCCGAGCAGAGAAGCGCCTTCCACAGTGTGTGCAAGAAAAGTCAGGACCGTTTGCGGCATCACATGGTGTGGAGTGTCTTCTCAAATGCTGAGTCTTTAGCCTATCAGCAATGAGTATCTCCTTTTCCTGTATTCCATGCTTAATCCTGCCCCTCCATGTAACACGATCCATGGCGTCCTATTCCCATAATTCCAAATCAATGCCTGCGTGATTCATATCCCACCTCCATACATCCTTGTACCAAAATAGTGACCAGCCCCGAGACCTTTTCCACAACTGTAATTCCCTATTGAGAAGATATTTTGGTATTCTGCAATCATTTATCCTCCGAGTGTGTCCTAGCCATCGGAGCGAGCCTTCAAAGGCTAAGCATGGAAAAGATTGTGACAGTACGTGTTCTCTCCAACACCTCTGCGTTGATTATCTTATCTTGCCACCCAACCCCCCAATATTCTGCGCAGGCACATCATGTGATAGCTGTTTAGCAACCTCCCCTGGTCCATGTAGATGTACCTTGTCTCACTGCTATAAAGAAGGGTGCTGAGGACACAGGCCTGGTAAACAATTGTTTTTGTTTTAACAGCGAGCTTCTTGTTCTCCCAGACCCTTTTTGTTAATTTGCTCATTGTTGTTCCTGTTTTACCTATCCTGATATTGATCTCTTGGCCCAGGGATAGTTTATAATTGACTGAGGATCTCATGTATGTAAAATGATCTACTACCTCAAGATCCTCATGTCAATAGAGATTACTGGCGCCTTGTTAGCACCGTGGACCATAACTTGTGTTTTCTTTTTGCTGATTGTTAAACCCGAACTCACAGCAGGCATCATAAAATGAAGATAGTAAGCTTTGAAGTTTCTCTTCTGAGTGAGTCATATTTGCTGCATCATCCGCAAAGACGCAGAGAGCAGTTCTCTGATCAGCAACCTGTTTATTCTGGTCTTGGCTTTCAGCCTATGGGCATTGAATAGGCCACCATCTGTTTATTACACACACCTTCTTCTTTCTTCTTCTTCGTACGCTGGTTACAGCGATATACGTTGCACTGTGTTACTTTGTTAGGCCTGTGGCCCAGTGCATCCGATTTCAACAGGCGTTTCTGTAGGGATGCCCTCCTTAGCCTTTGGCTGTCCCCAGCCTATCTGCAAGGCAGCAGTTGTTTTTGGTCAGAGTTGTCTCTCTTAGGGAAGTTGTCTTGCAGGACTATCGAGTCTTCTCCACTCGTGTCTATAGGGTGTGGCAATGATATGATATGATGGACTATGTACTAGTTTGTACTATCCTGGAAGAGAGGCAGCCCAGTGTGTCTGTGTCCCAGGATCGTCACGTCCTGCCAGAAACGTAATTACACACATCTGAAATAAAAGAATGTTAATTTTGTTTGAGGGCGTATTTTATTAGAAAATATGGGTTGGAGCAGAGAGTTACAACAGACTACATTTCTAGATAAAGCAAAAGAGGACAGCAATGAGAGAAGATGCTGGACTAAAATTTAAAAATGTTATGTTATGTTGATGCAGAATGTGGGGGACTGTATTTGCAAGGAAGGTTTTGGTGGACCCTCTTGTACTTCTTGTGCACCTGGCTACTTTGGCTACCCTAATTGTCAGGCCTGTCATTGCAATGCTGCTGGCAGCGTGGACCCACATATATGTGACAGAGCTTGTGTTTGTAAGGTAAGAAATTCTCATTATTTGACACACTGTCATCAATGAAAAGACCATCATTAAGTTTCAAAATTCTTGATTCTATGAACCAACATCATCACACAGGGGACATTTCCATAAGTGCTCTATTCGCCATTCAATTAGCCAGCCAAGCGTACATATACTCAGAGTCCCAGTGAGGTGTTGAATTAAAATTGTTTTGTATCAATGTTAGATGAGCAGAGTAGCCCACTTACACAGTGAACAATTACACCTGATCACATTACTGAACCAAAAGAGGCTTGTAACAAATGCAGTAGCTGTAGAAGTAGATACAAAGAAGTCTAAAGTACACATAACACATTGCTGAAACATTTCACAGCAGCAGTTCCCAAGAAGGAAAACTGATGACCACTTTAACCTTCCAGACATTTAGTATTCAGTCACTAAAGAGAATTATGC
This sequence comes from Ariolimax columbianus, assembly GCA_036924085.1. Taxonomy (NCBI): domain Eukaryota; kingdom Metazoa; phylum Mollusca; class Gastropoda; order Stylommatophora; family Arionidae; genus Ariolimax; species Ariolimax columbianus. The sequence goes on along the minus strand of JAVGWX010000008.1, from coordinate 34,101,848 downwards.
ATGGACCTAGTGGTGATCACCTCATGTTTTTTATGATGCTTAAAGTACTTAGTCATTTAGTCCTGCAAAAGAATAAGAGTAATGAAAGATATTGGATAAAATACTGAAAACGTTTCATGCTGTGGATAACCATAATGCTCAGTGGCTCACTAATGCTCACATAATGCTCACTAAATTGCTAGTGTCTCTGGATAAGGGTAATAGAAAATGACACATTAGAGTCATGATCCAAGTCTCTTCCTTATCTAGCATGTCATGAAATGATATATTAGAGTCATGATCCAAGTCTCTTCCTTATCTAGCGTGTCATGAAATGACATATTAGAATCATGATCCAAGTCTCTTCCTTATCTAGCATGTCATGAAATGACATATTTGAGTCATGATCCAAGTCTCTTCCTTATCTAGCGTGTCAAGAAGTGACACATTAGAGTCATGATCCAAGTCTCTTCCTTATCTAGCGTGTCAAGAAGTGACACATTAGAGTCATGATCCAAGTCTCTTCCTTATCTAGCGTGTCAAGAAGTGACACATTAGAGTCATGATCCAAGTCTCTTCCTTATCTAGCATGTCAAGAAGTGACACATTAGAGTCATGATCCAAGTCTCTTCCTTATCTAGCATGTCATGAAATGACATATTAGAGTCATTTGGTCCAAGTCTTCCTTATCCAGCGTGTCAAGAAGTGACACATTAGAGTCATGATCCAAGTCGCTTCCTTATCTAGCATGTCATGAAATGACATATTAGAGTCATTTGATCCAAGTCTTCCTTATCCAGCGTGTCAAGAAGTGACACATTAGAGTCATGATCCAAGTTGCTTCCTTATCTAGTGTGTCAAGAAGTGACACATTAGAGTCATGATCCAAGTCTCTTCCTTATCTAGCATGTCAAGAAGTGACACATTAGAGTCATGATCCAAGTCTCTTCCTTATCTAGCATGTCAAGAAGTGACACATTAGAGTCATGATCCAAGTCTCTTCCTTATCTAGCATGTCAAGAAGTGACACATTAGAGTCATGATCCAAGTCTCTTCCTTATCTAGCTTGTCAAGAAGTGACACAGAGTTATGATCCAAGTCTCTTCCTTATCTAGCGTGTCAAGAAATGACACATTAGAGTCATTTGGTCAAAGTCTCTTCCTTATCTAGCATGTCAAGAAATGACACATTAGAGTTATTTGATCCAAGTCTCTTCCTTATCTAGTGTGTCAAGAAGTGACACATTAGAGTTATGATCCAAGTCTCTTCCTTATCTAGCGTGTCAAGAAGTGACACATTAGAGTCATGATCTAAGTCTCTTCCTTATCTAGCGTGTCAAGAAATGACACATTAGAGTCATTTGGTCCAAATCTCTTCCTTATCTAGCATGTCAAGAAGGGACACATTAGAGTTATGATTCAAGTCTCTTCCTTATCTAGCGTGTCAAGAAGTGACACATTAGAGTCATGATCCAAGTCTCTTCCTTATCTAGCATGTCAAGAAGTGACACATTAGAGTCATGATCCAAGTCTCTTCCTTATTTATAGTGTCAAGAAGTGACACATTAGAGTCATGATCCAAGTCTCATCCTTATCTAGCGTGTCAAGAAGTGACACATTAAAGTCAAGATCCACGTCTTTTCCTTATCTAGCGTGTCAAGAAATGACACATTAGAGTCATTTGGTCCAAATCTCTTCCTTATCTAGCGTGTCAAGAAGTGACACATTAGAGTTATGATCCAAGTCTCTTCCTTATTTAGCGTGTCAAGAAGTGACACAGTAGAGTCATGATCCAAGTCTCTTCCTTATCTAGTGTGTCAAGAAGTGACACATTAGAGTCATGATCCAAGTCTCTTCCTTATCCAGCGTGTCAAGAAGTGACACATTAGAGTCATGATCCAAGTCGCTTCCTTATCTAGCATGTCATGAAATGACATATTAGAGTCATTTGATCCAAGTCTTCCTTATCCAGCGTGTCAAGAAGTGACACATTAGAGTCATGATCCAAGTCGCTTCCTTATCTAGTGTGTCAAGAAGTGACACATTAGAGTCATGATCCAAGTCTCTTCCTTATCTAGCATGTCAAGAAGTGACACATTAGAGTCATGATCCAAGTCTCTTCCTTATCTAGCATGTCAAGAAGTGACACATTAGAGTCATGATCCAAGTCTCTTCCTTATCTAGCATGTCAAGAAGTGACACATTAGAGTCATGATCCAAGTCTCTTCCTTATCTAGCATGTCATGAAGTGACATATTAGAGTCATTTGATCCAAGTCTTCCTTATCCAGCGTGTCAAGAAGTGACACATTAGAGTCATGATCCAAGCCGCTTCCTTATCTAGCATGTCATGAAATGACATATTAGAGTCATTTGATCCAAGTCTTCCTTATCCAGCGTGTCAAGAAATGACACATTAGAGTCATTTGGTCCAAATCTCTTCCTTATCTAGTGTGTCAAGAAGTGACACATTAGAGTTATGATCCAAGTCTCTTCCTTATCTAGCGTGTCAAGAAGTGACACAGTAGAGTCATGATCCAAGTCTCTTCCTTATCTAGCGTGTCAAGAAGTAACACATTAGAGTCATGATGATCCAAGTCTCTTCCTTATCTAGCGTGTCAAGAAGTGGCACATTAGAGTCATGATCCAAGTCTCTTTCTTATCTAGCGTGTCAAGAAGTGACACATTAGAGTCATGATCCAAGTCTCTTTCTTATCTAGCGTGTCAAGAAGTGACACATTAGAGTCATGATCCAAGTCTCTTTCTTATCTAGCGTGCCAAGAAGTGACACATTAGAGTCATGATCCAAGTCTCTTTCTTATCTAGCATGCTAAGAAGTTCAATGATTAAAACATTGTTCGACAAGGGAGACGATAGCATGACATCGATTTTGAAGTTCATATTGTTTTCTGCCATGATGGTGTTCATCCATCACATGTGATGAAGACCACTCTTTTTGTTTAGCCGTGTGGACAACCTTACTGTTTTGCTTTGAGCTACCTTTGGCCAGTGGCAAAACATTATCAAGACAACTGGAGATAGCACAGGATGCAGATTTTTCCTCAGTTTTTACGCTCAAAGTCTTTCCTGTAAACAGGTATCACACAAAGCAGTTTATAGAGGCTTCATTATGCTTGAATTTCAGCTATTTAGGATAAGTTACAAATATTTTTTAGACCAAAGATGCAGCCAGTGATGTACTTGAAAATAAGCAGCACAGGTGTAGTCTGGCTAAAAGAATAGGGACTGCAGTGGGAAGGCAGACCAAAAAAAGTCAGCTGAAGCAAATATAAAGCAGAAAAGCACAGAAATCGCAGCCTCACTGAAAATGATAACACAGTCATTTTTATAATGAGCCTCGAGTGAAAAGATATTTTAAAAATTTGAATACTAATTAAATCTGCAAATACAAAGTGTTTATGCACATCCAAGAAGAGAAATACTTTCTATTGTTTTAATTGTTTAATTATGTTTGTGTAGGCAAATGTTCAAGGGAGCCGATGTGACCAGTGTAAACAAGGCTTCTTTAATCTAGACATCAACAACCCTGATGGATGCACAAAATGCTTTTGTTTTGGTGTGACCACAATGTGTGAAAGTGTTGGATGGGGTTTGGGCAAGGTGAGACTTTTAACATTACCTACCTGAAGTCTGTTAATGTTTGAAAATTATTTACTTTTTTACATTTTTTGGGTCTACTTCTGCTGTGATGCATTGTGGGTGGCTGAAGATTCTTTTCTTGACTCAAATATGTTGTGTTTGCTGTTGTGTCTATTCTTTGTTTGGTCACATGATATGTTACAGGAAATGTTGATAGTAGTCATCTTGCAGTAACAGCATAATGCAATTAGAATGTATAGAATCTATATGCTCAGCAAATGCACTTTTAGTATGCATTATATGTTACATTATATTTTACATTATATTCTATGCAAGAATAAAGAGAAGAAAAGAAAAAAAAACAATCTGTGCAACAAATCTTTATCAGATGTGCAAAAGAAAGTTCTCAGATTTTACATAGAACCAAATGTGTCATAAGGAAATGAGTCATGGGCAGGCAAGATTATGGTTTTGGGACCAATATTGTTCTTGATATAAATAAACAATTTGGACATTGATATAGGATCCATGATTGACAAATTTGTGGACGATACAAAACTATGTAGGAGTGTCTCATCTATAGGAGAAGTGGATATATCAAAGTCGGATTTAGATAAAATTCAAGACTGGTCTGTGAGATGGAAAATGGAGTTTAATATAGATAAATGTACAGTTATCCACATGGGTAGATCCAATATAGAACATAATTACAGAATGGGCGAGAACAATATTAGAATGATAGATAAGGAAAGGGACCTAGAGATTATTAATAGAGCATACAGGTAAAGTGAGTGAGCAAGTCCAGGTAACAGTGAATAAGGGAAATGCAATGTTAGGTATGATAATAAGAAATATTAAACATAGGAGTAAGGAAGTGATTCTCAAACTGTATAAAGCATTGGTTAGACCTAGATTGGAGTACTACGTACAGATGTGGAGTCCTTATCGTAGAGGAGATTAAAACATGCTGGAAAGGATACAAAGAAGAGCAACAAAACTGATAGTGGGATTCCAGAATTACAGTTATGAGGAAAGACTCAGAAAAACCGGCCTAAAGTGTCAGAAAAGAGAAGAATTCGAGGTGACTTACTACAGGTTTATAAGATAATCACAGGAAACGGTTAAATTATACTATAACAAGTTTTTCAAAATACAACCACCAATGAGAACAAGAGGGCACAGATACAAATTAATTAAAGAAAGGTCCAGATTGGAGATTAGGAAATATTTTTTTAGTAAGAGAGTGGTGAATACTTGGAATGCATTGCCAGAGGAGATGGTGGAGGCAGGTACACTTAATGCATTTAATAATAGATTGTATGCGCATAGTTTTTAGAACACTGTAATGCAAATTTAACTGGTTGTAAACAGACTCTGGTGAGTCTTCTAAACCAGTATAAAAATGTTAAGTCAAGTTAAATTAAGATCTCTGAAAGCTACTGAGAGGACAATGTATAAAAGAATGTATTGACATCAAAGATTAATGAGCATGTTGCGTGTGCAAAAATACACATCAGGGCATAGCAAGCATTTGTGTCCAATATTATGAAAATAGAAGGTTAGTAAAGGTAAAATCAGTCCCATGACAACAATTACCATCAGCAGATAACTCTACATCCTCCAATGATTGTAACAATGGGTGCAATTTATAGAGAATAGAGGATGATAAACAGAGACAGGTGTGGCTGATTTAAGATGGTGGTTTGGAAGATTTTCAATGACAAAATTTATTAACCTTAGGCACGCTACATAATTTTTGAAAAATATTTGACCTAATTAATTTTCTTAATTAGTCGCTGTGGTAGTCGTCTTTCAAAATTTGTAACTTTTATGTTTGTTTGTCAATAAATATGATTTTCTGGCGTGTAGATACACAATAGCATAACGAACATGTGGGTGTTATTGTTTTTGTTGTATGTTTGTTAGTTTTTGAGATTTAAAAAGATGAAGTTGAAAATTTATGAAAATCTCGGGAAAAATTTGGACTCGACCACTAGGCCTAGTCGCTTCGATAGAAAACCATGGAAACCACAACAATGTATCGATACTGTGTTTACAATATCGCCACAACTGTTAGTTTCAATTCAAACGTAGTTCTTTCATTTAAACAAACAAAATAAACAGATCTACGCGATAAAAATCTTTCTCAACAACCTACTTCCCCTTTCGCAAAAAGTCGGCTTGCTCCAAACGGCGTATACAAAATTAAAACTGTTCAAAAGCCATTTGTAATCGAACACACGATACTTTAACCGGCAAAATATCGTGTATATATGGAGGACGTACTCAGCAGTAAAAAATGGCTGTCAGAAGTGACTCCGTTAAAAAAAAAAAATTTTTTTTCCGCACACCGTTTTTGCAGGCCGAGCTGGTTAGAAGGGATCGGACAAGGGCATGCTTAAGGTTAAATAGCACCCAGAACTGGCAGTTGATATGATTGTTGGTTGTCTATCCGATAGTAGTGTAACTACTATCGGGAAAGGAAGTTGTTAGAAACTTTAGTATACTAAACCACAGCTTGTGTGAGGTAGGGTGACCAGTTCCTTTCCTCGCTGCCTTTTACTTCCCTAGCTGAATGCCAGGTACCCATTTATGGCTGGGTCAACTCGAACATGACAATTAAGGGAGTTGAACCCCATACCTTTGCCGTGAAAAGGGAGTTCTCTACCACTATGCTAATCAGCGCTAAGGAAGTTGATATATTTAACTAAATAGATTACATTTCTATTTGTTGTCAGAGCAAGATTCTTTATATTTCTGACTGTCAGCGTGCAGAGTTAATCAGTAATTTTCTCACATACATCTTTTATTTTGCAGATTGATAGCCTTGATGATTGGGTCTTGTCCAACTTGCAGTCCGGTGGTCTAACTCTCCTTCCTCGACATTTTAATGGATGGATAGAGGCCAAGACATACTTGTTAAAGATTGATCCAAGGTCTTACTCGCAGGATGACATACATTACTGGCTAGCTCCAGGGGCTTACCTTGGGAACAGGGTACGTAATTAACACCTTCATGAAAAGTTGTTCCTCCAACAGAATTTTGGGGATCAAGATGCTGAGCAGCGCATGAGCTGCAGTGGTCAGCGACCCATAGCTGACTGCTAGCGTCAGGGCCAGTGAACCAGAGCTGCCAAGACCCTTCTACACCTCCACGCGGTGATCCTGGATAACAGGCTGCATCTGGGCAGACTGGCTAAGGAGAAGGGATCGAAGAGGGAATGCTAACCCAGTACTCAAAAAATGCTTGCTGTAGTCGGATGTGTTGGACCGAAAGGTGCAAATATTGCAGTCAAGCTGTAAACTACGACACAACGCATTCCGTTCTCTGGATTACATTCTGCTACTTAAGCCCTTTCAGGGTTTGGTAGCTGGAGATTGAGAACGAACGAAGAAGAAGAAGACAATAGAATGTTGTGTTACTGATTGGTAAAAGTATAAAACATTTGTTAGATCTCAACTTCTGCTAGATCAGTTTTACTCAAATATCAGTGGATTGCCAGTCTACATTGAGTGAATAATACAAAGTTATATTATTTATGCATATTATTTATTAGTGATTCCTTTCCCCACGTCAACCGACCCTATTCAACATTTTTATAGAAAGTATCATGTCTGAATCTCTAGAGGATCACGTGTGTACTGTCAGCATAGGTGGTCGTTCCCTCATCAATCTCTGGTTTGCTGATGACATTACTCGGCTGACTGGAACAGAGCTAGAACTTGCAAGTCTAATCTCAAACATTGACAATTACGCTCATAAGTTTGGAATGGAAATTAGTGCAGTGAAGAGTAAAATCATGGTCAACGTCCCAGAGGACCAAAAAGTCTGATAGTTATCAAAGGTGAACCATTGCAAATTGTTAAACAGTTTAAATACCTAGTAGCACTGATGGATGCATTAGGTTCCAGAACTGAGATTTAGGCAAGAACAGCGATGACCATGGCTGCTCTGACCAAACTGAGGTGCTATGGAGGAACAAAAGCATCAACCTAAAATCCAAGTTCAGTTTAATGCATGCACTTATCACTTCCATGTACCTTTACACATACAAAACTTGGACTCTGACAGCGGTTCTAGAGCAAAGAATTTGTTTAAATGGAGATGAGATGTCTGTGTTGAATTCTCAGCATTTTGAATCTAGACCATCTCAAGAATAAAGCAGTTCGAGACACCGTTATGAGAGAGGTTGGGCAATATAATGACATATTGACTATGGTAAAAGCACGCAAGCTCACATAGTATGGGCATATTTCAAGATCTTCTGGGTTGACCAAGATGATCCTGCAAGGTACTTTGCCTGGGATGCGTAAAGAGAGGGAAGCAGAAAATGAGATGGTAAGACAACATCAGAGAGAGGACGGGAATGTCCATAGCTAGAACAAATATCCTGGTACAAAACTGAGTGGAGTGAGGGGGAACTGATCCAACAATCTGCAGTATTGGTGCCCCAATGACCTTTCAGGTTACAGGACTGATGATGAGGATGATTAATGTATTCAGCATTATAATACCAACAAATAATATTTTTTTCAATATCCTACAAAATCATCAACCTTCCACCATACCAGTCATCGCAGAACACTGATAAAAATTGCGGTTCGCTTCACGAAAACTCACTATACTAGATCAAACTTATTGTGAAATAATTTATTTGTAATATACCATCTTTGCTTAAGTGATAAATTTTTCAAGTATAAAATTATGTGAATATAATATATATAATATGTTAGAAAAGTTTGCCTGTCCTGAAAAACTTGCACTTTATGAAGCATACAACCACCACTGAAGAAAGCTCCTTATGTTGAGCATGCATCAAAGTCCTTTGTGTACACATGCTGTGGCGGTTAAGGTAGACGTTTCTTTTACATGATGATATTGCCAGCCCATGCACACCTCTCTTTAGTCACTTTTTACAACATATAAAAATCTTTCTTTCCTCCATATTAAGGTGCCTCATTATTCCTTCAAGTTGTCAATATTGTTAAATAGACAAGAATTGGTAACTGTTTGATGGTGCTGCATTACTAGAAAATATACAAACTTCTTGATGCTTTCATTTCTCTAGCTGAGTTCATATGGAGGATACCTAGAGTTTACCTTAAGGTACAGCCTTGATGAGCAAGTGACCAGCAGATATCACCTTAGTGAACCAAATATTGTTTTGGAGGTATGTAGATCTTAACCATCTTGTGTGTCTGCTTTGCTTTCTTGATTTTTACACATCCCTTGTCTCCATTAAATGTCATTTTCGATGTCATGCAGTCTTATAAATGGTTATCCAGTGTCATTTGAACTCGCATCATTTATGGAAGTTCAAGTCCTGTCGTGTTGTGTTGGTTATTCTGTGTATTGTGGAGGTTGAGGTTTGCTTAAGAATTGCTCCTATGTCATGTTTATCTAAACAATAGCTGATCTGGTGTAAGACCATCTTCAGCTGTTAGAGTTCTATGGTTGGTTTATATGGCTGGTTTTGGGGTTACAAGTGGGAAAATAGACATGAAGAATATGTTTTATTCTTTGCGTGCTATTTTCTTAAAACTTATATGTTGTGGCACATTTCTTCAAGTTCTTTTATTTAGGTTAACTTTTTCAATCATTTGATTGTCGCCAGACTACCTGAAAGGCTTTATATATTCAGAACTTATGGATTTAGATTCCTTGGGAGACTTGTACCGTAACCCTTTTCCTGAAAGTAGGAACAAACCTTCTGTTAGACACAAGAGATATACTATTACTGTCAGAGCTTTTGTCTTGTACATGTGTTTCAATCATTATATTAGAATTGAGAATTCCTCCCCAACTCCATTTGGGAATAGAAGGATGTATGAAAATGCTAAATTGTGTTGTCTTGTTGGCTGCTCTTCAACTACTTGATTCTTCTTTTCCATCCATCTCTATTACAAATTTTTGAAATTGTGTTATATCATCTTATTAGCTGTATAACCCCACGTTTTAAAGTCAGCCAACCCATTTCCCTGCCCATCTTTTCTCACCCTCAAGCTCATCCACATTAAAGTCTTCCCCATCCCTCTGTCCATCTCTCTGTCCATCTCTTCTGCCTCTAAACTTGTCCTCATCCATCTCTTCCCCCAGTCTATCTATTTAGCGCATATTTCCTCACTCCTTGGCTCAGATCAATAGACCGGTTGTATAAGAAACAAACAGTTCATTGTGTACAATATTTTTTATGCAACCATATAATCATATGCCCATATTCATGAAGGAAACAATTTAGTGACTTGATCTAGAAATCTGCAATAGAGTGTTTAGTGAAAATATTTCAACTCAACATGTTGTTCCGTTTGCGAGTTATTGCATCCTCAGACAAAAATACAAACTTTAAGAAATATAGTATAGATATATTTGTTTTCATCATGTCCTTTTTTTGGAATAAAAATATAATTGAACATATTTTGGTGGAATTAAAAAAAACCTTTCTTTTTCATTTTTTTTTGTCACTAATATTGTATTTCTCTTTATTGAAAGTTGCTTCTTTATTTTTAATATTAAATTGTATATGATTTCAATTCATTTTTGCTATTGCTAGTCATGCTACAGTATCATCTATCAATAGTTTGTTTGGTCTTGATGCTTCTCCTGCCTTCCTTTTGTTTGTTATTCATGCTTGTCTTGTCTTCCTGTGTGTTTGTTATTCATGTTTCTCTTGTCTTCCTTTTGTTTGTTTGTTATTCATGCTTCTCTTGTCTTCCTTTTGTTTGTTTGTTATTCATGCTTTTCTTGTCATTGTGTTTGTTTGTTATTCATGCTTCTCTTGTCTTCCTGTTTGTTTATTCACGCTGCTCTTGTCTTCCTGTTTGTTTGTTATTCATGTTTCTCTTGTCTTCCTGTTTGTTTATTCACGCTTCTCTTGTCTTCCTGTTTTGTTTATTCACGCTTCTCTTGTCTTCCTGTTTGTTTGTTATTCATGTTTCTCTTGTCTTCCTGTTTGTTTGTTATTCATGTTTCTCTTATCTTCCTTTTGTTTGTTATCCATGTTTCTCTCGTCTTCCTTTTGGTTGCTTGTTATTTATATTTCTCTTGTCTTCTCTTTGTTTATTTGTTATTTATGCTTCTCTTGTCTTCCTATTTTATGCTTGGGATGGTTATTACATGAGTAAAAGCTTCAAACCCTGAAGACCCTTGATGAATTTACTTTGCTGGTGATGATAGGATTCACTGCAATGACAAAGTTAAATTGCAGACTTTCAAAACACAAATAGTAGAAGCATTATATATTTATATTAAAGGAACATTTCAAAATCATTAAATAACTGCCTTTTAGATAATGATGCAAAAAATAATATATCAGCAATACACATAATGCAATCATTTGTAATCTAACGGGGGCTGAGTTGGGAGGTATGCTGAGAAGATCTGTCAGGAATGCGCCACCAACAATTGCTGTCAGCTGAATTTCACTAAGCACACATATGCCTATCTGCAGTGTTGTAGGTTCTGCTTAGTATAACATTAATTAACTTCTCATTTTATGTGAGTACACATTGATAATACATGTTAGGTCTCAGTGTTAATGTTGATTCTATTCATCATCAACATATTCGTCATCGTCATCATCAATTACCTGTCACTTCAGATGGCAGAGTATAGATCCAACACTGAATTTAGTTTTACTCTATAGAGAATACTGAATCAATTTGTTTGGTTAATGGTTTTAGTAACAATGATTTTTATATAGTGAGGTTGCTAGCCCTAAGCACAATCTTCTCTAGTCACCTCTTATAACTTACCAGAAGGAAACATTGGTTCTATTATGTTTAATTCGAGAACCAATTGGATCGCAAAGTGATTCTATTGAGGAATTATTATTAGTGCAGACATGTTTATTGTCTTGTGTGAACATATCTCACAGCCCAGGTTGAGTCTCAACAGTTCCCTATCGTGCTTCGGTCCGCAGTTGGCGCAGGATTTTTCCTATCATAAAACAGCTCCTGGGGTTGACCCACCTCAAAAATTGGGTACCAAAATAATCGAAGACAGTAATAGCGGCTGGTGTGATATTGACCACATCATCCCTAGTGCACCATTGGTCAAGAAAAACATGGGCCTAATATCATAATCCTGAAATGCCACACTTGCATATTACCGGGCTCCTTACTTACTTCTACTTATTAAATTATAAGGCATTTGCAGCTACAATAAAGATCTGCACCTGGGTATTGACACTTTGAATGCTTTACTTCATTTGGTTCATGCTAACCAGCTTTTAGTAACATAAATTCTATTTACATTCTTGATAGACAGATGGGACCTATTTGATGTTTGATCTGTACCTACTGTTGTTTTTCAGGGTTTAGACATGTCCATCACATCAGACAGGCAGTACTTAAGAGAGCATATGGAGAATGTTGTTAGAATTCGTCTTTATGAGAATAATTGGTACCATTTAAATGACCGTCGCCCAGTCACAAGAGAGGAGATGATGACGGTTTTGTACAGTCTACACCGACTTCTTCTCAGAGCTACGTATCACACTGCCCAAGACACTGTTTAGTAAGTTAAAGTTATCATCTTGGAATAATTTAAGTATCTCACAGAAACTTACTTAAGAATTTGTCTGATTCCACTTGGAATAGAAGACTGCAACATATGATGTCCATTGATTCCATTTTTGACTATTCTCATGTGATCCCAGCTACATTGGCCACTTCTTCCACTTTTCTTTATCAGATGTTCCTTGGTCTCTCCATTCTATGTGGGTTCCAATCCAAAATTTCTCAGGTTAAATTGTTATTTTTTGTTTGACGATTGATTTTATCCATGTCTGTCTAGTCTCACTACTCTACAATAACAAGTTGTTTTTGTCTACTTTGCCACAGATCTGTGTTGTTATTGCATGTACGCTTTTGAATCTATTTATGTTGGTCTGCAGTATAAATGTAAAAATTCATAGTGACATTCAATTGCAAAAGCATATGAATAAACTTAGCACAGCTTTTTAAAGATAATAATAATAATAATAGTTGCCTTTTGCAAGTAAAGATGGCGACAGCATCAAACTATAGCTGCGAAGTGTATTCTTTGATGCTGTAGAGACCAATTCTGCAACAGGACATCCTTCCACATACGGGGTACACATGTGGGAAGCCGGCTCTGGAATTGTTGAGTATTGTTTTTTTGGGAAGCATGATTTTGCTGAGTCTCAGCAATGGCTGTACTGTCTACGATCTGAGCACCTTCTGTGATACTAGCTTGCCAGGTGGTGCAGTTTTGTGCAAGCATTTCCGAGGAGGTGACATCAATATTGAAGCATTTCAGACACTTTCAAGGAGTCTCTGTAGTGTTTCTTCTGCTGTTCTGGTGAGCATCTGCCTTTTTTGGAAGTAAGGTGCCATATAGAATAACACTTGAATAATCTATGTGTGTTGATACTGGAACTTCTCACTGAGGGGAGGAAAGAATAAGCTCACGGACCCCTACTGTGCTTACTTCAGGTTGTGCATGGGACTGGCAATCTCATCATGTAAAACAAAGTACCACAAAAAAGCACTTCTACAAGAGCTCACAAATGCTTTGAAACATGCTCCCTGTTTGGAGGTCAACTGTGGTGATATTCCATACTCTTACTTGAGTTACAAAGAAAATATAGTGATGATATGATAATGAATGCTTATCTATGCTGCTTTTTTAGCCTAAAAGATGTAACCCTGGATTTGGCTACACCTGTAGTCATGGATGGTAGTTCTTTAGAGGCTGTGGAAAGATGCAGATGTCCTGAAGGTTATGCTGGCTTGTCTTGTGAGGTCAGTAAAAGCTACATTATTTTTTTCAATTATTTTGAATTTTCTTCTTCATCTGTTTGTTCTTCTAAGCTCCAGGAAAATGGGTTATTTACTTTTTTAAATTCCTGTATCATATACGAGAAAATGTTTCCAGAGCTGTCTTTCAAATCTTGAAGGCTACTTCACACTCAGCTGGCATTTTGTTTGTGATTTGCTTGTTGTGCAATGCCTTGAGTTGACTTGATGATGTCAAGTGCCATTTCTGCATCCAAGGATGGCTGGAATGGATCTCCAACATTCTCTGTATTTTGCCTTGATGATACACTTCACCACGCTGTTGTCAGTCCATCTCTTGATATTGTATGTCTTCCCACTTATAGAGGCATCTTCCTCTTGCCCATCCCACTTACCATAATTGTCCAAAACCAAACATTTTTCTTCTTAAAAGTGTAAAAATTTTTGCCACTGGCCTAGATTATATCCCTGCAGACGCAATTGAACCAGACATCCACACTTCCACAGGAATGTTTCACAATTTGCTTGTTAAAATTTAGGAAAGGGAATAAATATATTCAGCTTGGAAAGAAAGCTGTGTAATCAAGATACTGAAGAATGGAGACCTGCTGTAGTGTACAAATTGTAGGAGCCTAATGTTATTATCAGTACCTGGGAAAATATTGAACAGGTTCATGTTAAAGAGATTGAAAGAGACCATGGATGAGGGGAGAATAAATGCACTTTCTGCAAAATGGATTCTGTGTTGACCAGATGGATAATATACCATGGATAATAGTTGAACATAGTGTGGAATGGTATTCATCGCGTTGTATATTAATTCATGAACTATGAAAAGGCATTTGATTTGACTAATATAATCAAGAAAATGTATGAAGATGTAGTGTTCTACTTGAAGGTCAGCTTTCTGAGCCCTATGAGATATGAACTGGTGTATACCCGAGGTGTCTCTTATCACCATTTTTGTCTTCCTGCTGGATATTGACTGCATTATAACGAACATAACTTCAACCAATGAAAATTAAATTCATTGGTATTTGACAAATTGACTTGATGATTTAGACTTTGCTGATGACTTAGCTCTTCTGTTTCACAATCGTAAGCAGATTCAATATAAAACAAGACACTTGACTAGATAAGGTGGATTCATTCACATATCATATCTTGGTAGTAATAAAATTGGAGGTGCAGATATCAATTTAAAAATACAAAAAGGCAAGAAATTTATGAAAATCAAAGGACTTGTAGTTCCACCACATGAATACAAGTCTTCAACTTCAAAGTAAAGTACATCCTTTTATATGACTGTAACATGAGGAATAACGAAGTCTGCAATATAAAAGTTCAAACTGTCATCATTTTATGTCTGCCTAATTTGGGAAAATAAAATGGTATAAAGTTCCTAATGTGGCACTGTAGGAAAGAGCTAGGCAGATATCAGTAGCGCTTGACATAAAGAGAAGATCCTAGCATTGGATAGAACACACATAGCAGAAAACAGCTGATAGCATTAGAATAGCATAGGTTGGGCCCACATGGGAGAACTAAATCATTTCGATTTGTTAAAATGATCTATTTTGTCATCTTTATCTTTTTTTCTTCTTTTTCAATTTTTTTTCCTTCTTCTTTTTCTTCTTCTTCCACTTAGATTATGATTTTCTGTTCATCATTTAATTTTGCATGGCTCTCATTGCTAATCCATATGTATACATGCACATTCATTCTGTGGCTGGGTATATCTTTTGAATATATTCCATGGCTAAATATTTTCTCACTATATCTGTTTGGCTATATCTTCTAGAATGTTGTCTATCAGTTCTTGGAATTGTGTTCTCTTCTATATTGGAAATAATATGGGCATAGCACCATATTTCCTATGCGCCACCCAGTGTGACAGGATCTTTACTTTTTTACTTATAGTTGTGATGAAATATCTGCTTTCAGGAAATTTAATTGTTTTCTTCAAGTTTTTGTTGTTGTTGTTAACTCTCCCGAGCTGTCCCCAGTTTACCTTCAAGACAGTAGGTGGTTTGAAGTCATATGCTCTTTCTCCTAGATGAAATGCCTTCTAAGGTAGTGAGTCTCATCTATCCAGGTTGTCTTTTGTTTCCTCTGGTAGTCTTTGAAATGCCAGTATCTCATCTGCAAGGCAGCTTCTAGTTTTAAAATCAGAGTTTTCCTTCTCCTATATGAGCTACCCTTCAAGGGTGATGAGTCTCATGGTCTCTACCTGTAGCATCTTTTCTGACTTGAATGTGCCAGATGCTTGCCCATTGCCTCTTCTCCTGTCAGTAGAAACAAATGTACCGCATGAAGACCAGGCATTGGATATTGCTAAATGACGCACATGCAATGGCAACATTTGCTTGTCCTCCACTTTACTACTGATGACTATGACAGCATTTAGCTAGTTAGTTTTCTTTCCACTTGTGCCATTGAGCGTTGTTGGGGAGTTTAAGTCGTCTGTCCTGAGCCATGTGTCTTTCATTGGTCAATGTGAGCCTGTGTCACTGCACAATCACTCTGTCATCTATCCACCTGCCTCGCGGTCAAACCCCTTGCCCTGTAGTCAGATCTACCAGCACTGTAAGCCATCAGTGGAAGTTGATGAGTGTACATTCTCATGAGATGACCAAACAAACTTATTTTCTACCTAGAAATGTATTTGGTGCAAGACGTAGTGCTGACCATGCTACAAATGTCGTCGCTCAGCATTCTGTCTTTCCTGGTAACATCGATGACCTTCCTTAACTCTTAAAGGTCATAATTATGTAACTAGTTTTGCCAGAATTATTTTTTCTATATAAGCAGTCTCTTCATAAAACTTGAATTTTAAAAATATTTCACAAGGAAGACAAACATGTTATATATCAAATTAAAGGAAAATGAATATGCATTAAGAATATAATGGTCTTGGAGAATTTCATAAAATATTACAAGAAATTGTTAATAATTATATTGTCATTTTTAGTTTAAAAAAATTATTTTTTATATTCAAAAATATCACCAAACCAATTCATGAATAACCACTGGAACGTGACGCAGATTGGTCTAGTGTACTTCAGAATAACAATATTCCACATATGAATAATATCTACAAGAAAATATTTTTTTGTAGCACTCAAATGGAGGAGTTGATGTGTCACTGAGTTGCAGGTCTCTATTCCATTCACATGGTTGACCACATTTTGGCAGCAATCTGAATGAGTTCTGGGTCTCAGTAAGTCAGTAGTGGGGATGGAATTTGGCATTGAAACGCATCCGCTATCATGTTCTCTAGAATTTACTTGAGAAATATTGCATTTTTGTTTTTCTATTGATGGTGCAGTCAAACGTATTTGCCTTTTAGCAGCACTAGGTCCTGGCTGTGACAATGCCCTCTTATCTTCAGCATCAGATTCAGTAGGTTGCATAATATTATATTCAATTTTTAACTCCAATTCAACTTCTGAAAAATGTGAATGCGCGTCACTAAATTCATCTAGAGTACACAGTTCCCTAGCCTTTTTTATAGATAAAAACAACCTACTATTAGGCAATCTTGAAGTGCTAGGTTCGCTACACATTTTTGTGATAAATTGCCTTTTTTTTTTCCCCTTTCTTTCTGTGTTTGCCTTATTTCTCTTATTCCCAATGCGGTGTGCGTTGCACTGTGGTTTTTATTTTGCGCCTGTCGGCCTAGTGCATCTGACTTTTAAACATTTTTTTTGTTGCTTAGATGTTTGCCTCGCTAGTTTCTACTGGCGGAGGCGCGCCATTTTCCACCCCAGACCGTAGTCAATTGGGCGATATCAGGACGCATAAACCAGTGCTTGGATGCATGTGTGCATCTGTATGTACCTATGCTAGGTTTGTGCGCCCTCAGAAGCTAGCCCAACCAAAGTGCAATGGAAGGGCTTTACCACGAGGGCGCGTGTGAAAGTTGTGCAAGGGTGTGACTGTGGGATAGAGTCAAATGAAACAGAGTGAGGTAAGAGGAGAGACAGAAGAGTTTCCCCCAGGGTAGAAGACCTGTGCATTTTTTTTTTTTTTTTTTTTTGCTTAGATGTTTGCCTCACTAGTTTCTACTGGCGGAGGCGCGCCATTTTCCACCCAAGACCGTAGTCAATTGGGCGATATCAGGACGCATAAACCAGTGCTTGGATGCATGTGTGCATCTGTATGTACCTATGCTAGGTTTGTGCGCCCTCAGAAGCTAGCCCAACCAAAGTGCAATGGAAGGGCTTTACCACGAGGGCGCGTGTGAAAGTTGTGCAAGGGTGTGACTGTGGGATAGAGTCAAATGAAACAGAGTGAGGTAAGAGGAGAGACAGAAGAGTTTCCCCCAGGGTAGAAGACCTGTGCATTTTTTTTTTTTTTGTTGCTTAGATGTTTGCCTCACTAGTTTCTACTGGCGGAGGCGCGCCATTTTCCACCCCAGACCGTAGTCAATTGGGCGATATCAGGACGCATAAACCAGTGCTTGGATGCATGTGTGCATCTGTATGTACCTATGCTAGGTTTGTGCGCCCTCAGAAGCTAGCCCAACCAAAGTGCAATGGAAGGGCTTTACCACGAGGGCGCGTGTGAAAGTTGTGCAAGGGTGTGACTGTGGGATAGAGTCAAATGAAACAGAGTGAGGTAAGAGGAGAGACAGAAGAGTTTCCCCCAGGGTAGAAGACCTGTGCATTTTTTTTTTTTTTTTTGCTTAGATGTTTGCCTCACTAGTTTCTACTGGCGGAGGCGCGCCATTTTCCACCCCAGACCGTAGTCAATTGGGCGATATCAGGACGCATAAACCAGTGCTTGGATGCATGTGTGCATCTGTATGTACCTATGCTAGGTTTGTGCGCCCTCAGAAGCTAGCCCAACCAAAGTGCAATGGAAGGGCTTTACCACGAGGGCGCGTGTGAAAGTTGTGCAAGGGTGTGACTGTGGGATAGAGTCAAATGAAACAGAGTGAGGTAAGAGGAGAGACAGAAGAGTTTCCCCCAGGGTAGAAGACCTGTGCATTTTTTTTTTTTTTTTTGCTTAGATGTTTGCCTCACTAGTTTCTACTGGCGGAGGCGCGCCATTTTCCACCCCAGACCGTAGTCAATTGGGCGATATCAGGACGCATAAACCAGTGCTTGGATGCATGTGTGCATCTGTATGTACCTATGCTAGGTTTGTGCGCCCTCAGAAGCTAGCCCAACCAAAGTGCAATGGAAGGGCTTTACCACGAGGGCGCGTGTGAAAGTTGTAAAAGGGTGTGACTGTGGGATAGAGTCAAATGAAACAGAGTGAGGTAAGAGGAGAGACAGAAGAGTTTCCCCCAGGGTAGAAGACCTGTGCATCCGACTTCAGCATGCATTTTATGTAAGGGTCTGCTTCCTCCTGCATTTTCTAAGGGTTTGCTTCCCCGGGGTAACGGCCGGTGCTGTGATGGGGATCGAACTCAGCACCTTCCGGTTGTAGGCCACCCCGTCCCCTCTATAAACTGACTTGAAAGGTGACAAATGTTTTCCAACTTTGATTTTCCTCACAATGCAGGTCACTACTTTTACAATTGAAACGCAAATATGAGTTACTCCCCTTACCATGTAATGTCAATTAAAATTTAGAAACACTGAAAAAAACTAAACAAATTTTGTTGAATGGGCTGTTAACGATATGAGCATTTTTCTGGCATTAAGCGACACCAGGAAGAACGCTGACAGCATTCTTATGGCCTTTAAGAGTTAAACACTTCATTTCACACGTCTAAATTCTGCTCTCATGTGCACTGGACAGAGGCCATGTTTGACACTGGTAGCACAGAGTCGGCATAAATATACTGTTTATAAGCTGTTGCTTTGTTGCCAAACTAATGCTCAGGTGTTTAAGCAGTGGTGACAGCTGATAAGACACTGCGGATGCTTTCTGACACCTAGTCTCAATTTCCCTGTCGATCTTGATCTTGTCGTCTGTGGAAAAAAATACTACCCAAATACAACATTCATAACCTGTTAATTAGTCTTATTTGTGTTGTCTACTGTCCTTTTGATTTTAACATAGATTATTGTTTTCTTGTTTTCAGAGCTGCTCTCCAGGCTGGAGGCGAGTTAATGATAGATTGTATGGGGGATCTTGTCAGAAATGTGAATGCTATAACCATGCCATGGAATGTGATTCAGTCAGTGGTCAGTGTGTGGTTAGTACTCTTTTTTTTATTTTAAAAATTAAACATATTACATGTGTCTCAAAAGTTACACTGAACTGGAATATACGGCAAACCAGAGCAGTGGTTTTGATGTGAGATTTGTCCATTCTCAGGGGAAGTAATTAAGATGAAAGCAGCCAGAAATTAATAGATGGTTGCTTGCATCAGGGTCAGTGAACGAACCAGTTACCAAACGCAAATTTTTTTTTCTCAAGGTGCTGCCCTGGCTAAGAGAATAGGGTTTGCAGTGAAAAGGCAGAACCGACATCCAAGAAAAGTCAGCTGATACAATATGTATCGGGGGACGGCGTGGCCTAGTGGTTAAGTGGCATGGCTCACAAGCCGAAGGTGCTGGGTTCGATCCCCATCACAGCACCGGCCGTTACCCTGGGGAAGCAAACCCTTAGAAAATGCAGGAGGAAGCAGACCCTTACATAAAATGCATGCTGAAGTCGGATGCACTGGGCAGACAGGCGCAAAATAAAAACCACAGTGCAACGCACACCGCCTTGGGGATTAGAGAAATAAGGTGAACGCCAAAAAAAATATGTATCGGGCCAGATTCTGAAAATGAATCCGGTGTCTATAGTGCATCGGCTTAAAGATAGTGATCACCAGTCCCACTCAACTATGACATCTGGTTTCAGAACTTCCTTATTGAGGAAGGTGAGCAAATTCTTGATGTGATCTTCAACGATGAGAAATAATACCACCTTTCCAGGAGTGTGAACAGCCAGAATACTCATCTGTGCTTCCGTGAAAATCACACCTAATTTTTAAGAAATGCCTCTCCACCATCAGAAAGTCAGGGTATAATGTGTCATAAGCTATATGTGCACTAAATGGGTCTATTTTCTTCAATGACACCATAAACACAGAACATTACCGCACCGACACTCTCCAACCATTTCTAGTCTACATTACTGAGCATGAAATTTGAGAAACCTGGTTCCAGAAGGATATCACAACTGCACACACAGCTTCCCCTTCATTGAGTAATGTTGAAGATCTAATGTAGTAAAAATAGGGATGTCAATATTATGAAAGTTAGTTAATGCACCAAATTTGTCAATGATCAAGTCATAGTGGGAGGATCAGTAGTAACATTGCACAGGCTGAATGAAAAAATTTAGCAGTGCAGCCAAAGAGTTTGGCATGAAAATAAACATATTTATGGCAAAGACTATGGTAATAGTCAAGCAACATAGGCAAATGAATTCAATCGTCAATGGAGATGTAATCAAACAAGTACAGAAGTTTACATATTTGGCTCAAACCATAACAGAAGATGTCCACATTGAGATGGAAATTAGTACAATTATTGCAATAGTAAAATAGGCCTTCAAAGAAAAACAGAAATTGCTAACCTCAATGATTATTGGGATAGAACTGAGGACAAGAATAATCACTAATCATGTATGGCCAGTTTCACTGTATGGGGCTGAAACATTGACTCCAACAAAGATGGGTGAAAAAAGTTTGAAATTTGGTGCAATCACAGAAAGAAATGAGTAAGTTTGACAGACAGAAGATCCTCACTGAGGTAGGCACACAAAGATAAATATTGGAAAGGATACAGAAATGAAAAACATTTAGTTGGCTGGAACACAATATGCAACAAGAAAGTCTTCAGAAGCTAAAAGAGGGCAAGATTCAGGGGAAAAGAGAAAGTGGATGATCACGACTCACTTGTACATCTAGAAATGCAGAGACATTGAAGTACAAACCTATGCTGAAATGAACAGAGCTGCAGAGGATAGTGTTCAAAGGAAAGACATGCTCAGACAACCTTACAACAAGTCTTAGTACTGAACAACCAGATGATGTTGAATATAGTAGCGTCTCTACACTCTACATGAAGACCTCTTGGCAACTGTCAAAAGAAGGAAACTCGCTTGGTACGGTCACATATCGAGATCAAATGGTCTTGCAAATACAATCCGCTACGGAAAGGTGCAAGGCAGATGTCGAAGAGGTCGTCCCAAAAAGAGATGGGAGGACAACATAAAAGAATGGACCAATCTCCGACCAGAAGAGGTACAGGCAGTGGCTGCTGACAGAGGAGGGTGATGTGTGAGAATGTCTTCATGTGTGCCCCAACGACCTCACCAGTTATGGGATGACCTGACCTACACTCCATCTTGTACTGTTAGAGATCTAACATGGTACAATCTCTAACACTTCATCTTCTGTGGCAGTATCTCTTATGAACTCTTTTTTTTATACTTGACAACCATACAAATTTTACAACACTAATTACAACACTTGTTTTTCAGGACTGCAAGCACAATGCAATGGGCGATAATTGCGACCGCTGCTCACCGGGATTTGTTGGTGACCCTCGTCGAGGTACTCCTGAAGACTGCAAACCATGTGCCTGTCCTCTGGTTGGAGGTGGTAACTTCTTTGCAGATAGATGTGTAGCAAGACCAACATTACAGAATCGAGATGCATATGAGTGTGTCAACTGCAGAGAGGGATATACAGGAACTATATGTGAAATGTTAAGTTCTGTTACAGATAGTTATCACTATTTTGAGAATTTGTGAATTCTCTGCTTCTTTCTTTTAGTTTTATAAGTCAGTATGCAATTGACATGAAAGATACACTTCTGTGAAAGCAGATATCTCAGATCTTAAAAATGAGAATCATTAAATGCTATGTGCATTCAGTTTTATTGTATGGAGCAGAAACTTGAGCCCTGACAAAGAAAATGGAGAAAAGCATTCAGAAGACTTGGACAAGTTTCTTGGAAAGATAGGAAAACCAATAGTGAGGTTCTTGAATAAATCCAGGTGCTGCAGATACTCTGCAGGAAATAAAAAGCAGAAAAAAAATATTTTGGTTATGTCAAGCGACATGACAGTCTGCTGAAAATTAAATTGGAGGGAATAGGGGAGGGCAAGAGAGTCATAGGGCAGATGATATCAAGTTGTGGTTAGGACACAGTTTGACTGCATGTACCAGCCTGACACGAGACAGAGACAGCTGGAGATCCATTACCATCAACCTCCGATGCAGAGATGGCATTTGATGATGACACAATTGTCTGTCATCTGAGTGATGCCAGGACCCAAAATTAGAACAAAGTTTAGTAACACTGTAACATGCCAGGCACTTCATAAGAGGTGATTAAGGATGGTTAGGCATGGGGATGGCCTCTAACCTGTAAAAACTTTTTGACACAAAAACTTCCAACAGACATAGACAGGACAATGTTTGATGACTTTGCAGGGAGTTGACAAAGTTTTGATGATAATGACTTGTTGATATAACTTTATTACATTATTTTGTTTTACCTGAGTTCTATTATTGCTAAATTACATTAGTGTTAACAAATTTTTTAACAACATAATGTGCTAATGTAAGAACATTAGTTTGAATACCTTAAAACCTCATGTAGATATGCACTCAAATAGAGATATGCATGCTTTATTTACCCAAAGTTTCTGGTGAAATGAGAATTTGTGTATAAGCAGTATAATATGCACACAAGTTTTAGCAGGCCAAAATGAGTAAACATTTTGCATATTATATGCAAGATTTTATGGTACATGAAAACATTTGTAGCAAATAATTTGTTTCATAATTTTTCAACCTAATGTAATGTTTTTTAAGGCTAACAGCAGACACTTGTATCTTTTGCTATAATTATTATATTGAGAGAGCCTTCAAAATGTCTCATATTTTATGGCAATGTTTACCATGGGACTACCCTTTATACCAACTGTATCAAAGTGAATGAATTTGTTACATTACTAATAGTGTAATACGGGTGTACTGTACTGAGCATCAGGGCCACCCTATCTCGTTGGTCTGAGTCGGTTTCAATGTTCTCGGATGATAGTATTAGTTGGCCCATGTGCAGCTTCTCCGCTCATAACCACTTTGTCTCTGCATCACAGACCTTTGATTGCATTAAGGATCTTATGGAAATAAAAAGAAATTAAAACTACCACTAAATTAAAAATCTTCAACTCCAACACAAAGTCCTTTTTATTATATTGGCTCTGAATCATAGAGGGCAACAAAGGCGCTTATTAATAAGTTACAGACTTTTGTGAATGGTTGCCTGCACACATAACAAGGGTAGAAATGGTTCGGTAAGATCACATATGAGGAACTGTTGGAAAGAACGGGTCAGATATCAGTGGAGCATGACAAATTGAGAAGGTGCTGGTGTTGAATAGGCCACACATTACAGAAATTAGACAGTCTCTATTTTGAAATTCATAGGTCAGGAGGAATAGTGGACTTTCAAGACACTTATGGAAGAGATAGCTGGATGCCAATATCCAATTGACAGAAAAGACGTGCACATAACTGACTCGGGTGACTCATGATAGAAAGAATTGGCATATATTTGTTGAAGACTTATGCTCCGCAAGGAGTTGTGAGGTTTTTGATTGATTCATAGTGTCAAATAAATATCAAAGTTTGCTTCGCTCATTCAATGTACCTTTTACTTGTAGGTGTGCTCCAGGCTACTATGGCAATCCTACAACTCCAGGTGGATCATGTCGTAGTTGTTCTTGCGGTGGCAACATTGATGTAAACCAACTTAGAATCTGCAATAATGTTACTGGTGTTTGTTATGTGTGTGGAGGTAACACAGAGGGAGATTACTGTGAGAGATGTCGAAGTAGATACTATGGATCAGCTGCTACAGGAGACTGCAGGCGTAAGTTGTGTTATTTATTTTCAATTGTCATCACTGCGCTCCAAGCAAACAAATAGGTACTCAGCTTCTCTCAACAATTAGTGAAAGGCATGGATACTGATTGTTTCTGTGGCTCACTGATTCTATATACTCCAGCTCTGTCTCAAAGTCACTCATCTACCTTTTGTTAAATGACAATACTGTAATAAATGATAGAGTGGATGATGAGATAACAGCCATTTGGAGTCTAGGATTGGGAAGCAGGAAGTCTAAGATTGGGAAGCAGAAAGTCTAGGATTTGAAAGCAGGAAGTCTAGGATTAGGAAGCAGGAAGACTAGGATTGGGAAGCAGGAAGTCTAGGATTGGGAAGCAGGACGACTAGGATTGGGAAGCAGGGTCTGGAAAGGGGTATTATCAAACACATACAGAAACCATTATCATACATACCCTGTGCCATGACTGCATTGCTGGGTGTTGCCCAATGTACATTGGTGATATATCTGCTCATCATGTAGCATGTCCTTTGTAGAACGTCGCCCCCATCACAGTCTGTCTGAAAGAAACTCATTCCCTTGCCAAAATACCAGCCTCTGCCACAGTCATACTCAGGCATTCCTGGATATCTTGGTGCCATCGTCTTCTTGGTCTACACCTTCCTCTTTTGCCTGGCACCATACCTTCCATCACCGTTCTCTCAAGACCATTGTGTCTCTTGATGTGACCAAAGTACTTGCATTTTCTAGCCAAAACGGAATTGATAAACCAGTTCTCTTCTATGCTCAACTCTTGCCAAATGTCTGTATTTGTTTTTTTCTCTGTCCAGGGTATTCTGAGGATCTTTCTGTAACATTTTGACTCAAAGGATTCAATTCTTTGTCTAAGATGCACGAAAACCCCATGAACGCACTAACACCAAAGCCCATCCCTACTGTACGAAAACCTACCTGGAGGCAGCATATTTTTCCAGAGGTGGTAGAAAATATACCAGGTATTGGAAACAAACACTGCCAGACTGAAAAAGAAAGGAGAGATACTACCTTAAGCTTCATAACGAAAAGCTACCCAAGCATGGACTGGACCCATGCATACACCGACGGTTCTGTAACAGACACTACACAGAACGGAGGGGCAGGAGCATTCCTGAACCTACCAAATGGCAGAAAAATAACACTGTCATTCGCTACTGGTAAGTACACAAGCAATTTCAGAGCGGAGGCAGAGGCACTGAGGGCGGCAGTGGAAGAAATGGTGACACACAGTGAAAATGAGAGCCATATAGTCCTGCTGACAGATGCTCTCGCCGTAGTCACAGCGCTAAAAAGCCAGAAAAACACTGAGCTTAATGACTTAAGAGCAGCACTCTGCAAACTGTGCCAGCAGTCCGCACCAAAAAGGGTAGTGGTACAGTGGGTTCCGTCACACTGCAACATCCAAGGCAACAAGGAGGCAGACAGACTGGCAAAAGAAGGTGCAAGACTACCACAAACAGATACCAGTATGACGTACGAAGAGTCAAAACGGCTTATCAAAACCAGATACATGACCAAATGGGAAACTGAACATACTGGTTACACCAAAAACGATGCCTATTACCAGTTGAACCGAAGAGAGCAGGTCGTTGTCTTCAGACTTCGCACTGGCCACAACAGACTGAGGTACCACCTATTCAACAAATTGAAGATAGGGTGTACCGACGAATGCCCGTGCGGTACTGGTAAAATGACCGCTGAACATCTGCTGCAGAACTGCCCGACATACGAGGATTAGAGAGAGCAGATGTGGCCATTACCAGTGGAACTGCAAGACAAGCTCTATGGCAGTGGCGAGAGCCTCAGGATGACCGCCGCTTTTTTCGAAAAAATAATGGTTACTGTCTGACTGCGTACGAAGAAGAAGAAGAAGAAGAAAGCAGGAAGTCTAGGATTAGGAAGCAGGAAGACTAGGATTGGGAAGCAGGAAGTCTAGGATTGGGAAGCAGGACGACTAGGATTGGGAAGCAGGGTCTGGAAAGGGGTATTATCAAACACATACAGAAACCATTATCATACATACCCTGTGCCATGACTGCATTGCTGGGTGTTGCCCAATGTACATTGGTGATATATCTGCTCATCATGTAGCATGTCCTTTGTAGAACGTCGCCCCCATCACAGTCTGTCTGAAAGAAACTCATTCCCTTGCCAAAATACCAGCCTCTGCCACAGTCATACTCAGGCATTCCTGGATATCTTGGTGCCATCGTCTTCTTGGTCTACACCTTCCTCTTTTGCCTGGCACCATACCTTCCATCACCGTTCTCTCAAGACCATTGTGTCTCTTGATGTGACCAAAGTACTTGCATTTTCTAGCCAAAACGGAATTGATAAACCAGTTCTCTTCTATGCTCAACTCTTGCCAAATGTCTGTATTTGTTTTTTTCTCTGTCCAGGGTATTCTGAGGATCTTTCTGTAACATTTTGACTCAAAGGATTCAATTCTTTGTCTAAGATGCACGAAAACCCCATGAACGCACTAACACCAAAGCCCATCCCTACTGTACGAAAACCTACCTGGAGGCAGCATATTTTTCCAGAGGTGGTAGAAAATATACCAGGTATTGGAAACAAACACTGCCAGACTGAAAAAGAAAGGAGAGATACTACCCTGAGTTACATAACGGAAAACTACCCAAGCATGGACTGGACCCATGCATACACCGACGGTTCCGTAACAAATACAACACAGAACGGAGGGGCAGGAGCATTTCTGAACCTACCAAATGGCAGAAAAATAACACTGTCATTCGCTACTGAAAATTACACAAGCAATTTCAGAGCGGAGGCAGAGGCACTGAGGGCGGCAGTGGAAGAAATGGTGACAGGTAAAAGGAATGAAAACCACATAGTCCTGCTTACAGATGCTCTGGCCGTAGTCACAGTACTAAAAAGCCAGAAAAATACTGAACTTAATGATTTAAGAGCAGAACTCTGTCAACTATGCCAGCAGTCCACACCAAAAAGGGTAGTGGTGCAGTGGGTTCCATCTCACTGCAACATCCAAGGCAACGAGGAGGCAGACAGACTGGCAAAAGAAGGTGCAAAACTACCACAACCAGATACTAGTATGACATACGAAGAGTCAAAACGGCTTATTAGAGCTAGATACATGACCAAATGGGAAACCGAACATACTGGCTACACCAAAAATGATGCCTATTACCAGTTGAACAGAAGAGAGCAGGTCGTGGTCTTCAGACTTCGCACTGGCCACAATAGACTGAGGTACCACCTATTCAACAAATTGAAGATAGGTGGCACCGACGAATGCCCGTGTGGTACCGGGAAAATGACCGCTGAGCATTTGCTGCAAAACTGCCCAACATACGAGGATCAGAGAGAGCAGATGTGGCCATCACCAGTGGCAACACTAGACAAGCTCTATGGCAGTGTCGACAGCCTCAGGATGACCGCTGCCTTTTTCGAAAAAATAATTGTTACTGTCTGACTGCGTACGATGAAGAAGAAGAAGATTCTTTGTCTAGAAGTTTTGGAAATCGTCCATGATTCACAGCCATAAGCTGCCACAGGAAAAACACAGGCTCTCAAGACTATTATTTTTATCATTTTGTTGGTGCCCTGCCAAAATTTCTTCAGGCTGTTCAGTCTGTGCATTGCCATAGCTAGTCTTCTGATTTCTTTCGAGCAGTCGCCATTTTTGTCAATTCTGGAGCCTAGATATTCAAAATGTGTGACCTGATCAATTTCCTCACCACCCACTGTAAATTTATGTTGACATTGTGTTTTGTTGGTGGTCATTATCTTTGTTTTATTTATGTTTATGAACAGGTTTTGATCTTTACTATGTCCATTAGCGGCTGAAAGTAGCTGCTCTAGCCCTTCTGCACTTCTTGATAGTATCACTGTGTCATCTGCATATCGTAGCTCTGGAATCTCGTACCCCCAAATTGTAAATGGGTCGAAACTTTCAATGTTCACATCTTCTCGAACATTTCTCATTATACATTCCACATATATGTTGTACAGATAAGGTGAGAGGATACATCCCTGTCGGACTCCCTTTTGTACTGCAAACCAATCTGATGTTTGCCCAGATACTCGGACAGCGGCTTGTTGATCTTGGTATAATGTTTCAATGAGATTGACTATGTGCAAAGAAAACCCTATTTCCTTCATGATTCTCCACAGATTTTGATGTTTTACCGTGTTGAAGGCCTTAGTGTAATCAATGAAACATGTGTACAGGTCTACATTAAACTCTTTACATTTTTCATAGATATTCCTTAAATTGAATATGTTGTCCCGGGTCCCTCTGTCTTTCCTAAAACCTGCCTGGACTACATGACTTTCAGATTCAAACCTTTTTTCTATCCTTCTTAACAGGATTTGCAAGAGTATCTTGCTAGCGTGGCTGATCAGCGCGATAGTTTGGTAGTTCGTGCACAGCTTCAGGTTGCCTTTTTTGGGGAGGGGAATATAAATTGATTTCTTCCATGCTTCTGGCCACTCTGCACTGTGCCATATCTGTTTACACAGCTTGTGATAGACTCGAGCACATGCCTCCCCTCCTGCTTGTATTAGCTCTGCTGGGATATCATCGCATCCTGGGGACTTTCCCTTTTTCAGGCTTTTAATTGCAGAGCATACTTCTTCCAATGTTGGTTCAGGTTCTTTCTCTTCCTTTGGTAGGATTTTAACTGAGCGCTTAGTGCTATCTCCATACATGGTTCTGCAGTACTCTCTCCATCTGTTCGGTATGTCTTTGGTTTCTGTTAATGTGTTAAATCTGCTAAACAATAAAATTATAGATCTGTTCTATTCTGTTAAGAATTGAAATTATTATACTCTGGACAGATCCATAGGTGCTTATCTGTGAAGTGTGTAGATACTGATGTGTCCATAGCAAACTGATTCTACACACTCCTACTCTGTCTTCTCAGGCACCTACTCTGCTGGACCCTTATTTGATTTTAAAACCTTGCAATCTGTGTATTGTCAGTTCATTGATAGTGGTGTTGGTTCATTATTTGCTTAATAAAAGACTTAATTCCATTTTACGAGCAAATCTGCTTTATGAACGTGTTCTGGGACCTATTTATTCATATAAGCGGGATACTACTGTACTTGTAGTTGTTCTTGTGTATGCCTCGTAATGATCAATAATGGCTTTGCCACTCACTGTAGTGGAGAAGCCCTAACTAGATTTCTCTTGCTGCTCACTGTAGCAGAGAAGCCCTAACCAGATTTCTCTTGCTGCTCACTGTAGTGGAGAAGCCCTAACTAGATTTCTCTTGCTGCTCACTGTAGCAGAGAAGCCCTAACCAGATTTCTCTTGCTACTCACTGTAGCAGAGAAGCCCTAACTAGATTTCTCTTGCTGCTCACTGTAGCAGAAAAGCCCTAACCAGATTTCTCTTGCTACTCACTGTAGCAGAGAAGCCCTAACTAGATTTCTCTTGCTGCTCACTGTAGCAGAAAAGCCCTAACCAGATTTCTCATAGCACAGTACCAATCCAGTGGGGCAAATGACAGCATCATTATGCTGATTGTTATCATTTATTTGTTGTTTTACTTCAATTTCCGCTTTCATTTGCACCATTCTCTGCATTCCCTACCCAGGATAAATGATGACTCTGTCTGTGGTGGCTCGTGCTTTCATTTTAAGTCTGGATCTATTCTTCCTTTTTGGTTAGTTATGGTCTCAACTTTGGTCACCTTACCAATTGTCCTTGCTGCCTGTGCCATCCATGACACACCTCTCTTGATTCTTGATCCCTTGATATCTGCAGTGTTTATATGCAGTTCATGTCTTTTGTCTGTGACTGTTTGCATGAGGACTTTGACCTGGGCCAGTGTATATCTAGATTTTACAGGTACAAGCCCAACCATACATCACATCATCATGGTGGCATTATCTCTGGTGCATTAAAGGATCAGTCACTTTCCACCCTTTTACATTGGGACCTAGATTATGTGAAAATGCTCAGACCATATTCGATAATTGACAGGATCAACTGATTGTAAAGGATGAAATGTAGCCATTGCTCCAGATATGCAGCTACCATATTCTTGAGCTTTGTCACTTGCATTGCTGTATTATTTGATCAACATGATACTTAAAGGACATGTTGTGATCAAATTGCAACTCAATTATGTTCATTTGGAAGCTTTCGTCATTAATCTTTGATCCGACAGATTTTGAAACTTTTCTCCTCAGTCCTTATTCTGAGTTGACCTGTACTTCTACAGGTGCAAATGGCCCTGTGCAGGTCCCAGCTCTGGTATGAGCTGGATATAGCCGGGAGAAGGATTTCTTGCTTAGCGGGCTAGACTTGAGCAGCTTAATACTCTGCTGCGTTGGGTGGTTAAACGATGTGCGAGTTCATTTTAATAGACTCAAATACTAGAGCAAATTAGACCCGCAGCCTATTAGGCACCATCTATGCTGCTCTAAAACCACCTAACCATGACCGGTGTTATGCATGTCACACAGTTGGTGAACCTCACTTAAAATTGATGTGATATTTTCAAGCCCATTGTTCATAATTTAGTTCACACAACGATCAACAGGTTATTCAGTTGTCAAAGCCATTGACAAAAACTTGTGTCTTGTAACTTTCCTTTGTGTACAGCATCACATTTTTGGAGAGGCTGGAATACCTACTTTGCCTCCATTGGGGGGTATTTTGGTCAGGCATAACATACTGACCAGGACATCATGTCAGGTACAATATACTGGCCAAGACCACTTACATCCATGTAGCGTTCCGTGGAAACTGGCTGTTTTCAAGGGAGTCTGGCTGATTAGATCTGGATTTATGTATTCCGTATAGTAGTGAGATTCATGCAGATGAAGCCAGGCATAGCACAATGGATGGAGTATATATTCACCTTCATCAACATGTTTGGGGTGTAAGGAAAGCTGCTATAACCCACCATCTTCTTCTTCTTCTTCTTCTTCGTTCATCCTCAGATCAAGGTTTCGGTTTCTCTTACAAAGCACACCGTTGTTTGTAAGGCTGTTTCATCTCCATACAGCTTCATATCTGTCTCACGAGGCCAGTATTGTTCTCTCTTTTCATGCGTGAGCATGCAGCTTTGTAGGATGTGTTCCATGGTCATGATATGCCCCCCCACATGGGCACCTGTCATCTGTCCCAATCCTCATTTTGTTGTAAAGAAGAGTCTGTTATGCCTAGTTCTCAGTCTGAAGATGATGACTTGCTCTTCTCTAGTTAAGTTATAGTAGCTGTCTTCTTTTCGGAAGTTGGGGTGTTGATCAGCCCATTTTACCCTGAAGTTGCTTTAATTATGATCTTGGCCTCATTATATGTGAAACTCAAGTCTGTTTGTGGGGATGCTCCTCCACTCTTTGCTAGTTTGTCTGCAGCTTCATTTCCTTCAATATTGCAGTGGGATGGGATCCACTGTATGACCAACCTTGGGTGTTCTGCTGAGAGCTGTGTCAGGGAGAACATACATTGCTCAAGATCTTCATCTTTGTGTTGTTTTAGCACTGCTATTACTGACGCGGCATCAGTCAGGAATACTATGTTTTCTTGATGGATATCGTTATCTTGGATTACAAGCTCAGCTGTGGCCTTCAGTGCCTCTGCACGAAAATTACTGGAATATGTTTCCGTAGTTAAAACTCGAGTTTTGTCTTCTCCATTCCTTAGTCTGTAATAGACCCCTCCACCTCCATTGGATGTGGCTTTGTTAGATGAGCCATCTGTATATACGTGTGTCCATGTTTCTGGTGGGTATACTCTCCTAAGATATTCTTCTGTGATAAATTTCCTTTCTGAATCTGTCGGAGTTCCCTTTTACCCTATTCCGTCTATGGTTTCTACCATCTCAAGGGACTTGGCTTTTTTCCATGGTGGGATTTGGGATGTTTGTTTTAGATCTTTAACCACTGCCTGGCTTATGATTTGGTCTGCTCTTGCAAATCTTTTGTTTTTGACATGAAGTGGTTTCTCATTAATCTCCCTCTTCCCATGCATTTTATCCTGTGATATATTGGGTGATCAGGCATTCGTTTGAACTTCTTCCCCTGCTGGAGTGGTTTTTTGGTCTCTGCGCGTCTCCATACTTTTGATTAATGTGAATGTTCTCCATTGAATTTATTGGTGTTGTTCTCATAGCTCCAGTGATGATACGTATACCTTGGTTTTGGGTTGTATTTATTTTATAAAAGTTATTCTTTGTTGCTGTGGACCATGCTGCTATCCTGTATTCTAGCACTGCTCTCACATAACCTGTGTACAGTTTCTTTAGTGTGCCCGTGTCCACTCCCCATGTTGAGCCTGATATTTTCTTCATTATCGCCGTTCTTTGTTGGTGGTTTTTTTAAAATCTTAACCCACCATCTAATGCCCTTTTCAGGGTGCACAAAAGAGTAAACTTACTCATTGTTGGCATTGGACAACAACATTCTGTAGTGTCAGGCACGTCAGATCAAGCATAGCGCATCTGTCACTTTGCCTTCATTGCATACTGTTTACTTTTCCATCTGGATCATGTTTTTTGTCCCTCTTCTGTTGGGCAGTGACTGTAACACATTAGCCTTCTGCATCTTAGTTATCAATTTAGTCTTTGTGATGAGCATGAGGGCTTGATTTTGCACCTTGCCCAATGCCTGGAAATATGTGTTAGTAACTGATGACCATGCTGCTGAGCCAAACTATTAGTGTGGTTGTATTACTCTGATGTTAACCCTCATTTCTATTTCATATTTTTTTTCTAGAAATTAAATTGTTTTTGATGTAGCATATATTTCCTAATTCTCAAAACCCACTCTTATAAAATCAGTACTTAATTTATGGAGGCTGCGTGACCTAGGGGTGAAACTCGCTTGGTTTTCACAATCCCAACGCACCAAGTTCGATTCCCACCGTGTCCAGTTTGGCAGTCACTGTTTTTTTTCTCAGGCGATTGCTCCTCCATGTATGGAAAGTAATGACAACCTGCCGTACTGCACACTTGCCAAGAAACTTATAACAGCCAATTACATGGTGGTAGTAAGAAACTACATTCTGTAAAGGACATGCTGCTTACTTTTATTTTAAACTTAATGTAGAATAAGCAACATTCTTACATGCTCAGAAATGAACAGCTCAGACTTGGATCATATAGTTTTCAGGTGCAATATGTTTGAAAGAAAATAGTTCTTTTTAGAGTGATTTTAGTGGCTGTCTGGAGAGTAGCATTCATTATTTTCAGAACCGGACAGCACATGATGCCTTTTTACTGTTTGAAATTAATTTGTATGTGTGTGTCTCAGCTTGTGGCTGCTATGATGCAGGCTCCAACAATTTGCAGTGTCACCCACAGAATGGTCAGTGTTCATGCAGAGCTCGATATGTTGGCCGTATATGTGACAGATGCCAGGTTAGCATTGCATTTTCTCATTATCACCATTTCTCTCACTTTGAAATAGACTTGAGGCATCCACTGCATTTAGCATTTTGGCTCCTTACAGGGATTTTTGACCAAAGAATTTGTGGTGGTCTTGCACAAGTAGTTACTGTAGCACTCTGTTTTACATGATGATGTTGCCTCTGCTTTTTACAACATGAACAGTACGGAGTGAGCAGTGGGTGTATTTTTTCATCCAAATAACTACCCTGAAACTAATAATGGGGGGGGGGGGGGGGGGGGGAGATTTCACTTCTTATTTTGTCATGTATATTTTAGTAATTGTTCAGCAAATATTTTCAATGTTGAAGTTCTACTTTACAGTATTCTGTTTCTCCTATTTTGCCCTCTAAAATGTTTATGTTCCTCTCTCCTCCTCTTATTTAATCTGCATATAATGACAGAATCCATGGTTTTTCTTGCCATAAATCATAGAAAATTACTACAAATGCTTTATAAGATTTACTTTTCTGTTCAATTCTAGACTATTCACAAAGGTCCTTTCTGCAGATTAGATTTATTTGTTTTGAATGGAAGTAAATCTTTCATTTATAAAGCCGTTTCTGCAATTTATACAACTAAAACATTATAATTCTGTTTCCTTTGCTTCAATAAAACTTGGTTTATATTGTTCTATTATTTTCATTAATGCTGCCTTTATTATTGTAAGTATTATTGTAAGAAGAATATTAGTGTTTCTTTGATAATTCTGATAATTTTGTTGTTGCTTAATATATCCTGCATCACCTGTGACAACACAAAGTGGAAAATTATCATCGTCTTCTAATAGTTCTGTTAAATGTATCTGTTAGTCAAATAGTTCTTGGATTCTTACATTGTTGATTCAGTAACTCTACTTTAATCCTATGTTTGCTAGCAGTTTTTATAGTCCTACCATTTTTTAATTTCCTTTCAAGGTACTGACTTATTTTTGCAATACTGTCTCCATTTATTATTTGTTTCTTTTGTTACTTTTCATTTCCCCGGCAAAAACATTTTGTTGTAACTTTAAGTACAGTATGTAGCTTTTTTACTTGTGCCGTGTAAGCTAAACCATACTTGTTTCCATAAACTTTTACATTATTTTCAAGTTTTTGTTTTTCACCGTTTTTCCACTTCTTTGACAAATTATTCTTTAAGGTTGTTAATTGTTTATTTGTTTGTCCTATGGATTTTTCTAGTTTTATATGTTTTATATCAATTTATAGGGGACGGCGTGGCCTGGTGGTTAAGTGGCAAGGCTCACAACTCAAAGGTGCTGGGTTCACTTCCCAATCACAGCACCGGCCGTTACCCCACGGAAGCAAACTCTTAGATAATGCAAGAGGAAGCAAACCTTTACATAAAATGCATGCCAAAGTCAGATACACTGGGCCAACAGGCGCAAAATAAAAACATAGTGCAACACATACGTCCTTAGGGAATAGAGAAATAAGGCAAATGGAAAAATTAAACAAATAATTATTTTTTTTAAAAATAAAACAAACAAAAACAGCAATTTATAGTCTCTCTATATTTGTACCACTACTAGAAGGCACATAAATTATATTATTTTTTATTCTTGCATTTGTCTGTTTTCTACTTTATATTGGTTGTTTTTTAACAAAATGGTTTGTTTAGATTTAATGTTGTCAAGTTGTTCTGTTATGCAAATAGAACACAGCTTTGTGTTTTGCTTTCTTGTGTTAAATTAGAGCACACAAAAATAATCATACTTTTGTTATTTACTTTGTTACCTTCTACACCTCCACGCGGTGATCCTGGATAACAGGCTGCAGCAGGGCAGACTGGCTAAAGAGAAGGGATCGAAGAGGGAATGCTAACCTGGTACTCAAAAAATGCTTGGTGAAGTCGGATGTGTTGGACCGAAAGGTGCAAATATCGCAGTCAAGCTGTAAACCACGACACAACGCATTCCGTTCTCTGGGCTACATTCTGCTGCTTAAGCCCTTTCAGGGTTTGGTAGCGGGAGATTGAGAACAAACGAAGAAGATTTACTTTGTTAATGTTTGAACCACCAAAGACATTAAGTATAGTTTTGAAAACTTAAGAATAAATGCTTGAAAAGTTATATTATTATGTTTAAATAAAAACTAATTGGACAAAGACAATTTACTAATTTTTTAAATATACCCCACCAGCAAGGCTATGGAAATGTGGAGAAGGGATGTGAAAGATGCTCTTGTGATAGGACAGGCTCTGATAGCTTTGATTGTGACCCTATAACCGGTCAGTGCAGATGTAAGCCAGGTGTAGCTGGTCTGTCCTGTGATCAATGTGATAATGGCTATTATGAATTATCACGGACTGGATGCAAGCGTAAGTAGACTATAAATAAGCATGTGAACGTGGAGTATGAGTTAGGACATTCTTTATGACATTTTCCAAAATTGCTGATTTCGTAATCAACTTTCACAACGTCAGTGTCAAGCCGGTGCTTTTATAAGGAACTGAAACATGAATAATGACCAAGACAATACATTGAAGACTCCAGAATGAAGACCTGTGAGAGAGGAGCCAACAACAACCACCGAAACAACAAATTAAGAGAAGAAAATAAGGCTGGATAATGTCAATGAAAACACCTTTCAAGGGAAGAGAAAGAGAGTTAGACCTAAAAATACATGGAGAAGAGAGTATGAGAAGTAAAAAAAATTAAAGATCTCGATTTCATGCTAGTGTGGCATATTGAAAATGTTATTTTTTTGCCCATATTTTTCATGAATAGCAGCACACTGGAGGTGATGCCACCTTTACTTCCCTAGATTATTGTGGGAAATATTTTTTAGGCTAGGTGAACCTCCAGGCACCGTTTTGCGATCAGGAAAATCTGCACCTACTGGAGGCCGAACCCTGATCGCTCAGCTGGGAAGCCACTGTGCTACCTTGACTCCCATGAGAGGCAACTACCATTAAATAACTACATTTGAAGAGAGTCAGAAAGAGTAGCTGGCAAGATGTGGTGCATGACCAAGAGAAGTAATAGGTTAATATTAAACTAAACCCATCAACAGTTGTTTCATGTCAACCATTTGCCCCTTACTGTGGATGAGATAAAATGCATGCTATCTCCTACTATGCAAGCTGTAAAAGGCCATTAATTAGACTTGTCGATTAGGATGGCAACTTCATCTTGTCAAACAAAGAGCCACATAAAACATTCATGCAAGAGTACGTAAGTGCATTTGTGCAATATTTTCTACAAGAAAGGCAACTGAACTGGTGCCCCCATGCTTCAGATGGAGTGAAAAAGGAACAAATATACATTAAGGTTTGGTTCACAATTTTTGCTACATGACTACATGGTGGCACAGTAATTTTGTTTGATCACCTTTCTAGTTAGAGGTTTTTGGTGATTCTGGTTTTGGGGATGATTTTGGTGATTCTGTTTTTGGTGATGTTTTTTGTGATTCTGGTTTTGGTGATGCTGATTTTTGGACAACAGCATTTTAAATCACCTATGGGTCTGAAGATGCAGTGAATATTGACTGAGTTCAACCATTGGATTGTAGAAGCAAGCTCTTTGTTTGGGAGGCTGCAAACAAATGTCTGAAACTGACAAGGCATGAGTGTAAAAGTGTATCATGCTGTAGTATTAACCACTCTACTGCATGCCTGCAAAATATGGACAGTGTATATGAAGCCGATACACCAGACAGTTAAATCATTTTCACAAGAGCTATCTGCATAGGCTGCTCAGGATCAGATGGAAAGACAAAGTATCTAACTGAAATTCTTAGCCAGTCAAACATGTTGTGCATCCATACACTTCTTTAAAAAGCCCAGATCAGATCAACAGGAAATGTTTGCATGCTTGAGGATTGCCTCCCAAAGTAACTTCTACATAGTTAGCTCAGAATAGGCTGATGTTCATGAGGGAGACAAAAGAAACCCTACAGAGACTCCTTAAAAGTGTCTGTGAAAGGCTTCAATATTGATGTTACCTCCTGGTAGATGCTTGCACAGAACAATTCCACCTAGTACAGAGTACATCCCACAAGGTGCTCAGATTGCAGAGCATAACTCCATCACCGAGGCTCAGAGAAAGTGTGCCATCCAAAAGAAAGGAACGCATGACGCCGCCATGGCCGGCTCCTCACAAGTGTGCTCCGGGTGCAGCAGTCTGCCATGCCAAGATTAGTCTATACAGTCATATGAAAACACATCTTGCAGCATAAGTCTGATGCTGTCGTCATCTTTGCTTGCATTGGGCAACTACTGTAACTATTACATGGGGTTAGATATGTAAAGATCTGGGGTAGTTGTCTCGCCGCAGCGACTCAATTTCAACCAGTGTTCGTAAAGCGATCTCAGTCCCGCCAGGCGGAGCGATAGCGCGGGCTTGCGGAAAACGCTCGCCTGCCTTTCCCCGTAGAGCGAATTGGGTGCGGTTTGTGGTGGCGTATCCTCCACCGAGGTGCGCTCGTCTGGTCCATATCAGGAAACGTGGTCCGTCCGTGGTGATTTATCTAAGGCTTATAGCAGAGCTCGACAGTACGTCTCGTTGGTGGTCCGACTCTCGAAAAGAGCTTGTGACCGGCAAATGGAAAGCAGAAATCGTTGCCTCAAGGCCCTGCGTTCTCCTCCGGAGAAGGGCAGGCCGGCAGGCCAAATTGTCTCTAGTCCCAGTGAAATTCATCGCCGAGGTTGTTGGGATCCGTTCTGCACAGAGCGCTACCATCCCTCCTCGAGCGAGCCCGGTCGGTCGGTCGTCTGGTGCGTGTGGGAGGCCCCTGTCAGGCGGTCCTAGGTCGACGGAGTGAGGGACGGGTGGAACAACCGTCCGTCCGTCCCGTCAGTCGGTCCCTGCGGCCGTCCCAGCGAGGCTTTTCACACACCCTTCCTCCGCCGACCGGTGTGTGCTGTACGTACGTCTCCGACAGATATCTGGTTGATCCTGCCAGTAGTCATATGCTTGTCTCAAAGATTAAGCCATGCATGTCTAAGTTCACACTGTCTCACGGTGAAACCGCGAATGGCTCATTAAATCAGTCGAGGTTCCTTAGATGACACGATCCTACTTGGATAACTGTGGCAATTCTAGAGCTAATACATGCTTACCAAGCTCCGACCCTCGCGGAAAGAGCGCTTTTATTAGTTCAAAACCAATCGTCGTTTCCCCTCGCGGGGTTGCGGCGTCCCCACTGGTGACTCTGGATAACTTTGTGCTGATCGCATGGCCTCATGTGCCGGCGACGCATCTTTCAAATGTCTGCCCTATCAAATGTCGATGGTACGTGACATGCCTACCATGTTTGTAACGGGTAACGGGGAATCAGGGTTCGATTCCGGAGAGGAAGCATGAGAAACGGCTACCACATCCAAGGAAGGCAGCAGGCGCGCAACTCACCCACTCCCGGCACGTGGAGGTAGTGACGAAAAATAACAATACGGGACTCTTTCGAGGCCCCGTAATTGGAATGAGTACACTTTAAACCCTTTAACGAGGATCTATTGGAGGGCAAGTCTGGTGCCAGCAGACGCGGTAATTCCAGCTCCAATAGCGTATATTAAAGTTGTTGCAGTTAAAAAGCTCGTAGTTGGATCTCAGGCGCAGGCGGGCGGTCCGGCTCGCGCCGGTTCACTGCCCGTTGTCTCCTGCCCTACCGTCTGCCGGCTCTCTCCCACGGGTGCTCTTCGCTGAGCGTCCTGGGTGGCCGGCGCGTTTACTTTGAAAAAATTAGAGTGTTCAAAGCAGGCCTCGGCTGCCTGAATAATGGTGCATGGAATAATGGAATAGGACCTCGGTTCTATTTTGTTGGTTTTCGGAACTGGAGGTAATGATTAACAGGGACAAACAGGGGCATTCGTATTGCGGCGTTAGAGGTGAAATTCTTGGATCGCCGCAAGACGAGCTACTGCGAAAGCATTTGTCAAGAATGTTTTCATTAATCAAGAACGAAAGTCAGAGGCGCGAAGACGATCAGATACCGTCATAGTTCTGACCATAAACGATGCCGACTAGCGATCCGCAGGAGTTGCTTCGATGACTCTGCGGGCAGCTTCCGGGAAACCAAAGTGTTTGGGTTCCGGGGGAAGTATGGTTGCAAAGCTGAAACTTAAAGGAATTGACGGAAGGGCACCACCAGGAGTGGAGCCTGCGACTTAATTTGACTAAACACGGCCAACACTGAAAGGATTGACATGCCGAGACCACTTTTCTGGGGTCTAATATGGAACTGGTGCTGGATTTAGACCCTCAGAAATCTGGGGTTATGCTCCCTGTGGCTCAGTTGGTCTGCATCGAGTGTTCTGACAAAGGAATTGACGGAAAAGCACTATCAGGAGTGGAGCCTGAGGCTTAAATTAACTTAACACGCCAATACTGTAGAATGACTGTCAAAAAGAGAGCACCTTCGTGGGGTCTAATAGTGAACATGTGCTGGAATTAGACCCTCGAAAATCTGGGGCTACCCTCTAAGTAACTTGATTGTCTCGCTAAAGGAATTGACGGAAGGGCACCACCAGGAGTGGAACCTGCGGCTTAATTTGACTGAACACGCCAATACTGTAGAACGACTGACAAATCGAGAGCACTACCTTTGGGTCTAATAATGAACGTACGCTGGTATTAGACTCACGGAAGACAAGTCAGCTCTCTAACACTCTAATGAAAGAACGCTACGGAAATCGTGTTTAACTCCGCAGAAACCGCAGATTTCAAATACCTGGTCATTGACAAACAAAAGCCCTCAATAAATTCGTCTGACCAAATAGTGAACGGGTGCTGGAAATAGACCATCTGAAGACAGGTCAGTTTTACCCTACTAATGACAGGGCGTTGCTACGGAAAACCAGCTCATATCGAGAGGAACCGCAGACACTTTGGTTCACGTACCAGGCTGATAAGCCAATGGCGCGAGGCTACCATGTGGGGGATTACGGCCGAACCCTTGTACGCCGCAATCCCGCCCAAAATCTCAGCACCACTGCAATGGGAGGCTCCTACATGCTCGGGACCTGGGGCTTGCGCCCCAGCCCTATCCGGTAGAGCCGCAGCAAGAGGTCCTTGCCGTCCGCCGATCAAAGCGGGCGGACAACTGCTTGATACTCACCTTATACGGCGATGGGGTGCGAAACCACCAACCAAAGACTTAGTACCTGGTCGGGGTGTCGAAAACAGTAGAGCAGCCACCTCACTGTGAACTGTCGAGACTCAACCAATGACCATGAGAGCTGTCCGCACACCAGGCGAACAACATCTCTGTGACATTACCAGGCTTGTCCTCTGGCTAAATGCACTTCGGCTACGATATCTACCTCTGTACGTTATCAGCCATATAACTATCATGCTGGACGCAGAAGAGATGCAGACCAGCGGACATTGCACACCTGCCCCACTGTGTCAACACCCCAGGTGGCGGGGAATGCTAGGCGTACCATCCCTGCATAGAAGCCAAGAAAATAAAGGAAGAAAGAGATACCCCACTCACATGCAAATGCTACGTTTCTGGCAGGACGTGACGATCCTGGGATACAGACACACTGGACTGCCTCTCTTCCGGGTAAAACAGTCCATCTCATATATCATCTCACATATCATCATTGCACCCTATAGACACGAGTAGTGAAGACTCGATAGTCTGGTAAGACAACTTCCATAAGAGAGACAACTCTGATCATAAACAACTGCTGCCTTGCAGATAGGCGGGGACAGCCAAAGGCTAAGGAGGGCATCTCTACAGAAACGCCTGTTGAAATCGGATGCACGGGGCCGCAAGCCTAACAAAACAGTGCAACGTAAATCGCAGCATGATGACAGTACAACCTATTAGAAAAACGCATGGCGCTCATCCTGCGGAGTCCCGCCAGGCAGCGATAGTGCCGGGCCTCACGCCTCGAAGGGGCCCACCCTTGACTACTGGTGGTCACCCACCCATGTGTCGTGGAGTCAAGGCACATGGCTATGGGGCAACTTCTATTGACCAAAACCTCAAGACCCTCAAAATACTACAGTGGAATGCGGAGGGAGTCATTAACAAAAAACTTTCCCTAACACATCACCTGCATGAAGGTAAGATTGACGTGGCATGTATCCAGGAAACGCACCTCAACAATAATCATAAATTCTCAATCAGAGGATACCAGACCTTCCGTCTAGATAGAGAAGGCCACAAAGGAGGGGTCCTGATACTGACCAGAAACTGCATACCGAGTAGCGCGGTATCTGTCAATCACACCGGACAAGCAGAAATTGTAGGAGTTGACATAATGGCTCAAGAGACGAAGCTCCGCATTTTCAATCTGTACGGACCACCAAATAGAGACCTATCGCTCTCGAGTATGGAGGTCAGAGACTCCAACTGCATAGTAGTTGGAGATTTCAACAGCCACTCGGAGAGATGGGGATACTCTGACACAGACAGTAGAGGTGACGAAGTGGAAGATTGGGAGATAGATGCAAATCTCTCCCTAATCAATAGGCCGGAGGATAGCCCTAGCTTCTATTCAAGAACATGGCATACCACCTCGACTCCAGATTTGGCCTTCTCCACACAGGACATACACCATAAAATAGACCGCCAGGTGCTAAACCAACTGGCAGGTAGCGACCACAGGCCGATCAGGCTAACCATTGACATGGAAGTAGGCCCACAGGAAACAAAACCACTCCCACGTTGGAATTACAAACGAGCCAACTGGGACAGATTTGCAATCCTGACAGATGGGCTGTGTGAAACCATCAACACACGAAACACCAAAATGAAGCCCATGGTAGAGAGCCTAAGCAAGGCAATAATGCAAGCCGCCACTGAAACCATCCCAAGAGGAGCTAGGAAAAACTATAAGCCCTACTGGAATGATGAGTTGCAGAAAGTGTAAGATGCAGTAACAAATGCTAGGAACATGGCAGAGCGAGAAAAATCCATGGAGGCAAACATCACCCTCAAAGCCGCCGCGGCGAAGTACAAACACACTCTCAAGCAAACAGCAAGAGAAAGCTGGAAAAATAAAACGGAAAGTCTAAACCTGGACAAAGACGGGAACAAAGCTATGGAAGCTAGTCAGAGCCATGAACGACGAAACCCCGTCAAATAAACAAATTACTATCAAGCAGGGCGAGAACTTGATCACAGGTAAGAAAGCCGCAAACGCCTTTGTCGATCACTATGCCAGAGCAAACCACATCGAGGTCCCTGCAGATAAGCATACAGACATTAGCGAAGAGCTAAAGGGACACGAAAACATGAATACAGCACCTGAAGAGCACATGATGGCCAAACTAACAATGCGCGAAATGGAAGAGGCTATGAGAACACTAAAGAAAAGGAAATCTCCCGGAAAAGACGGGATAACAAACAAAATGCTGATGGGGCTGGGCCAAACAGCGAAGAAGAAACTGCTATCGGTCCTGAACCAAAGCTGGAAAAGGGGAATTGTACCACAGGCATGGAAAGACGCAATACTGGTACCAGTACCAAAAACAGGAAAGGACAAAACAGATCCAAATGGATACAGGCCCATAAGCCTACTGAGCTGTGTCGGCAAGCTGATGGAACAGATGATAAACACCAGACTGATGTGGCATCTGGAAGAAAAACGAATACTAATTCCACAGCAAGCCGGCTTTAGACAGCACAGATCCACTGAGGACCAGGTCATCCTCATAGCCCAGGAGATAGAAGATGCCTACCAGGCACAGAAACACACAGTAGCTGTTTGGGTGGATCTGGAAAAGGCATTTGACAAAGTCTGGAAAGATGGACTTAGAGTCAAGCTAAGAAGAAGTGATGTTTGTGGGAAGATGTACAAGTGGATCAACCACTACCTCAAACAAAGAACGGCCAGATGAGCAAAAAGGTGACACTCGAGCAGGGAGTACCCCAAGGGGGAGTACTGTCACCCACACTCTTCCTGGTATATATAAACGATATTACAGAGAATATACCAAGAAGAGTCCATAGCTCAATGTTTGCAGACGATCTGGCTATGTGGACCTCTGAAAAGAATCTCACCATAGCAAGAAATCGGATGCAGATGGCCCTAACATCGCTGGAAGAGTGGGCGAACTCATGGCTGGTCAAAATAAACAAGGAGAAAACCACATGCACAATATTCTCGCTTTCATTAAAACCCCAAAGTACCAAATTAAGTCTAAATGGCAAATTCCTGCAGCCAAACGACAACCCAACCTATCTGGGAGTCACATTTGATCGGCGCATGACATGGAAAAGTTAGATTGAGAGAAACCGAATGAAAGCCAGAGAAAGAATGGCAATCATGAGGAAACTTGCTGGCACAAGCTGGGGAGCAGACGAAGGCATACTAAAGAAACTACACTGGAAGAGTGAGACCAGTTCTCGAGTATGGCATTGCGGCATAGACAACAGCAGCGAAGGCGAACTTCGATAAAGTTAACAAACTTCAAAACCAAGCCATGAGAATTATAACAGGTGGCATGAAGTCCATTGTAGAACTTGAAAAGATTACAAAACTGCAATCCATGACCGATAGAAGAGACTGCAGAGCCCAGCTGCAGTCAGAGAAACTCCGAAGACTGACCGACCATCCAATGCACCAGAGACTAAACAATTTGGGAAATGGGAAACTAAAGCGGAGAAACTTTGCAGAAATAGCCAAAGCAAAGATGCACGAAGATCCCATAAACGCACTAACAACACCAAAACCCATCACTACTGTACGAAAACCTACTTGGAGGCAGGATATATTTCCAGAGGTGGTAGAAAATATACCAGGTATTGCAAACAAAAACTGCCAGACTGAAAAAGAAAGGAGAGATACTACCCTAAGCTTCATAACGAAAAGCTACCCAAGCATGGACTGGACCCATGCATACACCGACGGTTCTGTAACAAACACAACACAGAACGGAGGGGCAGGAGCATTCCTGAACCTACCAAATGGCAGAAAAATAACACTGTCATTCGCTACTGCTAAGTACACAAGCAATTTCAGAGCGGAGGCAGAGGCACTGAGGGCGGCAGTGGAAGAAATGGTGACACACAGTGAAAATGAGAGCCATATAGTCCTGCTGACAGATGCTCTCGCCGCAGTCACAGCGCTAAAAAGCCAGAAAAACACTGAGCTTAATGACTTAAGAGCAGCACTCTGCAAACTGTCCCAGCAGTCCGCACCAAAAAGGGTAGTGGTACAGTGGGTCCCATCACACTGCAACATCCAAGGCAACGAGGAGGCAGACAGACTGGCAAAAGAA
This sequence comes from Ariolimax columbianus, assembly GCA_036924085.1. Classification (NCBI taxonomy): domain Eukaryota; kingdom Metazoa; phylum Mollusca; class Gastropoda; order Stylommatophora; family Arionidae; genus Ariolimax; species Ariolimax columbianus. Next base: position 34,057,100 of record JAVGWX010000008.1, on the reverse strand, counting down.
GGTGCAAGACTACCACAAACAGATACCAGTATGACGTACGAAGAGTCAAAACGGCTTATCAAAGCCAGATACATGACCAAATGGGAAACTGAACATACTGGTTACACCAAAAACGATGCCTTTTACCAGTTGAACCGAAGAGAGCAGGTTGTTGTCTTCAGACTTCGCACTGGCCACAATAGACTGAGGTACCACCTATTCAACAAATTGAAGATAGGGTGTACCGACGAATGCCCGTGCGGTACTGGTAAAATGACCGCTGAACATCTGCTGCAGAACTGCCCGACATATGAGGATCAGAGAGAGCAGATGTGGCCATTACCAGTGGAACTGCAAGATAAGCTCTATGGCAGTGGCGACAGCCTCAGGATGACCGCCGCTTTTTTCGAAAAAATAATGGTTACTGTCTGACTGCGTACGCAGAAGAAGAAGAAGAAGAAGATATGTAAAGGATTTGATGTGTGTACAGGGTTTGGTGTGTGTGGGTTCCCAATGAAAAAACAGAACTCTATGAAACCAGTTTTGTATGATAAACTTGAATAAACAGTAGACAAATTACCAAGGCAAGAGAATAAGATATCATGAGACCTTCAAACATCATGACACCAGAAAAAGTAATGAGATCTTTAAACATCATGGGAACTTTAAACATTATGAGACCTTTAAACAAAATGAAACCTTAAAACATAATGATACCTTTAAACATAATGAGACCTTTAAACATATGAGACCTTTAAACAACATGAGACCATACTTGTGTGTATGAGCACCAGGCAAACCGACAGGGCTGCAAGGCAATGAAACCAAATCTTAGTAGAATAAGTACTAGTATTATCATTTCTATTGTCGTATTTCATATTGGTATCAATGTGTTGTTGTTTGTCCATCGTTTCCGAGGAAGACCACATTGTCATCTGTCAATCCTAGAGTGGGTTCGTAAGTGGCTGATCAGGCCAATCCAAACTCGAAAGCGTCTGTCACACAGAGGACAGAGATGCACTGTTTGACTGTCAGGAGAAGGTAACTCTTCTCTTGCCTTTCATGTCGCTCGTCTCCGTGCAGTTTCCGTGATTCTTGTCTGCTCCATTTGTGCCGTGACAGAGGAGATTTTACTATAGGCAGAGCGATCAGCAGCAATGTTCTCCCAATTAGCAGTATCGATGTCGCAGTTCTTCATTGATGCTTTCAGAGTGTCTTTGTAACGTTTTATTTGACCTCCGCAAGCTCGCTTACCTGACTCAAGCTCGCCATTGAATAATTTATTTAGAAACTGCTCATCTGACCATCAGGACAACATGGTACGATTTGTACAGAGTTGTGTGGATGCTTATCATGCTATCCTGCAAAAGATCTTCTACATCTGTAATCCTTTCTTGCCATTTTATGTTCAGCAGTTTCCTTAGTCAGCTCAGATGAAAATGGTCAAGCTTCTTCACATGTCGACTGTACACAGTCCAGGTTTCACTTGCGTACAGAAGAGTTGGTAGGGCTACTGCCGCATAAACTTTTGATTTGGCTATAAGCTTAATTCCTCTCCAGTCCCAAACTGAGGATCTTAGTTTTCCAAATGTTACACATGCTTTGGCTATTCTCAAGCTTACTTCCTCATCAATATGGACTGCTCTGGAGAGTGGACTGCTCTGGAGAGTGGACTGCTCTGGAGAGTGGACTGCTCTGGAGAGTGGACTGCTCTGGAGAGTGGACTGCTCTGGAGAGTGGACTGCTCTGGAGAGTGGACTGCTCTGGAGAGTGGACTGCTCTGGAGAGTGGACTGCTCTGGAGAGTGGACTGCTCTGGAGAGTGGACTGCTCTGGAGAGTGGACTGCTCTGGAGAGTGGACTGCTCTGGAGAGTGGACTGCTCTGGAGAGTGGACTGCTCTGGAGAGTGGACTGCTCTGGAGAGTGGACTGCTCTGGAGAGTGGACTGCTCTGGAGAGTGGACTGCTCTGGAGAGTGGACTGCTCTGGAGAGTGGACTGCTCTGGAGAGTGGACTGCTCTGGAGAGTGGACTGCTCTGGAGAGTGGACTGCTCTGGAGAGTGGACTGCTCTGGAGAGTGGACTGCTCTGGAGAGTGGACTGCTCTGGAGAGTGTGCTGCTCTGGAGAGTGGACTGCTCTGGAGAGTGGACTGCTCTGGAGAGTGGACTGCTCTGGAGAGTGGACTGCTCTGGAGAGTGGACTGCTCTGGAGAGTGGACTGCTCTGGAGAGTGGACTGCTCTGGAGAGTGGACTGCTCTGGAGAGTGGACTGCTCTGGAGAGTGGACTGCTCTGGAGAGTGGACTGCTCTGGAGAGTGGACTGCTCTGGAGAGTGGACTGCTCTGGAGAGTGGACTGCTCTGGAGAGTGGACTGCTCTGGAGAGTGGACTGCTCTGGAGAGTGTGCTGCTCTGGAGAGTGTGCTGCTCTGGAGAGTGTGCTGCTCTGGAGAGTGTGCTGCTCTGGAGAGTGGACTGCTCTGGAGAGTGGACTGCTCTGGAGAGTGGACTGCTCTGGAGAGTGGACTGCTCTGGAGAGTGGACTGCTCTGGAGAGTGGACTGCTCTGGAGAGTGGACTGCTCTGGAGAGTGGACTGCTCTGGAGAGTGGACTGCTCTGGAGAGTGGACTGCTCTGGAGAGTGGACTGCTCTGGAGAGTGGACTGCTCTGGAGAGTGGACTGCTCTGGAGAGTGGACTGCTCTGGAGAGTGTGCTGCCAAGGTATGAAAAGTGTGCTATCGACTTTAGTTTCTGAACATTGAAAGTGATAGACGGCTCACTGTACTCAGTTCTTGGAGTTTCTTGGTACAGCATTTCAGTCTTGCTGGTAGAGATTGTGAGACCACAGTTAACGCAAGCCGCTGCAAACATGTCAACAGTACATTGCATCTCAGTCTCTGAATTGGCATTGAGAGCACAGTCATCAGCAAAGAGAAATTCACATATGGTCTCAATTTGTACTCTTATTTTGCCTGCAGTCTTCTCAGATTGAATAACTCACCATCCAGGCAATAGTGGACTTTGACTCTAGCATCACTGCCCTTTAATGCATCCATCAACACCAAATGGCTCAGAGTATTCCCCATGATCCTGAACTTGAGCTAACATGCCATCATGGAACTGCCAAACCATTATAATAATTGCATTGAGACATATAAATGTGGCCATGATCTTTCATAGGCCGTCACAACATACAGTGTCAAAAGCTTTTGTTAGATCCACAAATGTATTGAGAATGTGTTTTGTTGTATTTGCCAAGATTTCCTGATTCCATTTGATCCAGTGGCAAGATATGACCAAGATGACTAGAGCAGTAATCCAGATGCAGTGGACGATCAATGGGATCTTCTGCGTTTAGCCTTGCTCCAAAGGCTCCACAGCGAATTGCTGGTAATTGTTGCCCATTGACAAGCCAGTGGTTCTTCCGTACAGTCCACCGAATCCAGTCTTCACATGCTTAGGTAGACAAGACCTATATCACCGTGGGCTTATTAGACCCCATCAGCTACCCTTACTTGGTCTTGCCGGTCATGTCAAGACCGTTGCCCAGGGTATGGTCGCTGCTGCATGCTGGCAGCTATGGGAGCCACAAGTGAGAGTTGAGGACCAATAATGGACAAACTACCCAAGATAGGGCAGGTCATGTCTGACATTAGAGGTACTACCCCTCCCTGACACCCCAATACACCCCAATATATGATTATAATGTTAAACTGTCACCATTTGGACATGTGGAAGCCTTGTTGAGAACATCTTCGCCCATCAGCTCTTAAAGCAAACCAAAGACATCAAAGATGGGAAACGACCCTCTCAATCAGGGTCTCACCCTCTGGTCGTCCACTTACCACGTGGTTAGGTAAAACCAGAAAGACATTATCTTCATTTCATGCAGTTTGGTACTCAGTCAATTATTGTGTCCATGAACTATTGGCTTGATGAGCTTTTATCCCCTAAATGGACTACCCATCTACCAACACAAGTAAAAATATCTACTTACATGAGCAAAATGTTTCAAAAGTGGTTGTACTGTGTACTTAAACTTTGACTGCTAACTTGACAGGCTGTACCTGCTACAGCCATGGAACCAGCAACAATGTTGATTGTGACAGTCAGTCTGGAAGATGTATTTGTAAACCTGGTGTCACTGGTCTAAGTTGTGACATCTGTCAGGTGAGTGTGTCCTTGAGATACATAAATTCATAAATTACCTTTTTAAATGTAACATGTAGACTTGTTTGTGTGTGTGTGTGTGGGGGGGGGGGGGGGGGGGATAATTGTACAGTCATCCACATGGGTAGATCCAATATGGAACGAAATTACAAAATGGGTGAGAACAATATTAGAATGATAGATAAGGAAAGGGACCTAGGTGTTATTATAAAGCATACAGGTAAAGTGAGTGAGCAAGTCCAGGTAGCAGCGAATAAGGCAAATGCAATGTTAGGTATGATAAAAAGAAATATTAAACAGGACTAAGGAGGTGATAATTAAACTGTATAAAGCATTAGTTAGACCTAGATTAGAGTACTGTGTACAGGTGTGGAGTCCCTATCGTAGAGAAGATATAAACATGCTGGAAAGGATACAAAGAAGAGCGACAAATATGATAGTGGGATTTAAGAATTACAGTTACTAGGAAAGACTCCGAAAAACCGGCCTACAGTGTCTAGAAAAGAGAAGAATTTGAGATGACAATACAGGTTTATAAGATAATCACAGGAAAGGTTAAATTAGACTATAACAAGTTTTTCAAAATACAACCACCAACAAGAACAAGAGTGCACAGATACAAATTAGCTAAAGAAAGGTCCAGATTGAATATTAGGAAATATTTTTTTTAGAGAGTGGTGAATGCTTGGAATGCATTGCCCCAGGAGGTAGTGGAGGTAGAGACAATGCATTTAAAAATAAATTGGATGCACATAGCTTTTAGAGCAGGATAATGCAAATGTAACTGGTTGTCTACAGACTCTGATGAGTCTTCTAACTAGACTGGATGATTCAGTACAGGAGGCCTTGGCATGTGTTTGGTGCAGATTTGTGCTCCACAGGGAGCAAAACAGTTGGATTGATTGATTTTATGATACACCTATTTATCCTTTTAAAATGCTCATGTAGTAAATATTAATGCATAGTTTATGGAAACAAAAGTTCAGGAAAACTGAAAAGATAATAATCAGTCAAAATTTTGATAATATCAAAAGATAAATAAAAGACTTTATTAGAAATCAAATAGGAAGGAAATGTTCAAAGCAAACAGAAATGAATATTACTCTGATATTTCTTCTACTTTTTCTTTATGTCATTCATTCTAAAATAATTGCATCTATAGTCAGCGTAAACCTGCAGGTCTGTCTCAAGCTTGTCATGCCGTTATAGTTTTATCCCTCATTTAGGTTGAAGAAGTCCATACTGCCACTCTACTCTGTTCCACTCATTAAGTTGACAGACTTGAAGAAAGCGGTCTACTAATAATCTGTCCTCTCCAAACAGGCTCAAGTCTGCATTCACTGATTGGCAACCTGAATATAATCACTTGATCTATTTTACAGTTTTTATTCAAAATCTACAGTTTCTTTTCATTGGCTAACTCAGGCGTAACTCTTTTAGGACTAGATTTTTTTTAGGTTTGGATCAAATTAATTTTCATTTGAAAAAAAATCACCGTATGTCCTTTTTTATGTTACTACTTCCAACCATAATATTGATACACATATTAATATTATATATCACTGGTAAGGGAAATGGTTACAGGTTACAGAAAATGAACATATCATTAAATTGTTGATATTTGATTTTTTGGCAGAATAAATAGGTTGTAAAAACAAAAAAATGTTAAGAGGTAGGTAATTTAAACATTTGTAGCTCTCCTAAATTTGTCTGTGATTTGAAGTGTTGCTGTTCATTTTCCTGGCAATTTTATACACCAGAATCAAGTCCTTCACAGTTTATTTGATGCATTTATATCTATAAATATAGAACCTATGTACATTTTTCTCAATGACTCCAAAATCAATAACAATAGAATAATGTATAGAAGTAGAAGCAGTGAACACACTTTAATTTAAATCAACAGCACATTTTCTATGCCTAATGAGCTCGTTTTTGGTAAAATTTCATTACGAGAACTATTCTAGTCTTAGTGGTAAAGTATCCAGTCACATAAAGACTTGAATCCCCGTTATGCAAAACAAAAAAAAACTTGTTATCCACTTTAGTGGCTAAAGGTCCTGTTGGGTTCCGTTAGAGAGCCACTTTAGTGGCTGTTGGTCCAGAATGAGTTGACCAAATAAAAGTGATTCAAGTATTAGAAACTATCAACAGTTCTATGGGTTGTAGAAAGTTAAAGGGAAGCCAGATAGAACCTCTTGTTGGTGGCAGATGCTCTAATTGATAAACTCTACAGCTCTTCTAAAGCAACAATGTCAATTGTTAACAAAACCTGTATAAGCAAAATTGTATATTTCAGCCTAGGCATTATGGTCTAAATTCTGGCAAAGGCTGTGCCCCATGTGGCTGCAATAGAACTGGCTCAGCTGGCTCATGTGATGGGCATACAGGTCAATGTCAATGTTTGTCGGGGGTGACAGGGCGTGCATGTGATCAGTGTTTACCTGGCTACTATGGACTCTCCCATACAGGATGTGCACGTAAGTATTTACATTTTTTTATCATCAAATGTTATTACCAATTCTTTTGAACTTAAAAAAGAAACAAAAAAAACCATTAAAAATCTACTGTTCTGGTCATATTGTAGTTCGTGAGTGAAAGAGCTGCTATCCTGGATTTGACCAATCATATTGGGATCACTAAATATGCTGTGTTTTTCCCCCTCAAAATATCATTTCAAAAGTTGTAGTCATATTAAATGTGGAGACTAACATTTTTCACCTAAAAATATAGAGATTCCTTAATCTGCCGTGTGGTTTTATTGGCAATGGTTTTTATGCAAATAAGGTTGCAGCTCCTTCACAAACTTCGCTCAACCCTCCAAGAGGGAAGCCACTGGAACTTAGGCGAGATCTATGAGATTATCAGCAGCACCTGTAGACAACAGAGATCATCTAATGTGCGAACAAATCTCGAAGTCCTTGCTGACTCTCAACAGCTTGCATCAACATTCGACAATGAAGCATTTGCTACTGTCACCATAATTCCCTCCCATGCTTTGACCTTCTGATGCTTTGTTTTAATTAGACAGTTGGATTTCCTTGGATTGTACCAGCTCTGAGTTGGCCATTGAATGCCAGCTACACAATGAACAGTAAAGCTGAAAAGTAATTTTAAATACTAGATTATCATAAAAATTGGGATTAAAGTTAACGGAGAGAGAGAGAAAGAGTGAGAGATAGTGAAAAATAGGAAGAAAGATGGTGAGAGAGAGAAATGAAATTAGAGGTAATAAGAAGAGAGACAGAGGGGAATGGAAATATATGTAATCTAGTAAAAGAGAATGGGAGAGCAGGAGGGAAATATTACATGTAATATGACAGGAAATAGATAATATGACATTAGAAGATTGAAATTAGAAATAATTTGATTAAAAGCAAAGTATAATTAGAGATAGTCTGATGAGAGAGAGAGCTAAATAGTCTGATGAGAGAGAGAACTGGACAAGAGAGAATGAGTGAGAGAGAATTTTAATCAAATGTGATAAGAAAAGAGAGAATTAGAGAGAGATAAATTTTGAATAAGAGGTAAAGAAAGGAAAAGACAAAACCGATCCAAATGGATACAGGCCTATCAGCCTACTGAGCTGTGTCGGCAAACTGTTGGAATGTATGATAAACACCAGACTGATGTGGCATCTGGAAGAAAAACGGAAACTAATTCCACAGCAAGCAGGCTTTAGACAGCACAGATCCACCGAGGACCAGGTCATCCTCATAGCCCAGGAGATAGAAGATGCCTACCAGGCACAGAAACACACAGTAGCTGTTTGGGTGGATCTGGAAAAGGCATTTGACAAAGTCTGGAAAGATGGACTTAGAGTCCAGCTAAGAAGAAGTGAAGTTTGTGGGAAAATGTACAAGTGGATCAACCACTACCTCAAAAACAGAAAGGCCAGAGTCCATGTACAAGGGCAGATGAGCAAAAAGGTGACACTCGAGCAGGGAGTACCCCAAGGGGGAGTACTGTCACCCACACTCTTCCTGGTGTATATAAACGACATTACAGAGAATATACCAAGAAGAGTCCATAGCTCAATGTTTGCAGACGATCTGGCTATGTGGACCTCTGAAAAGAATCTCACCATAGCAAGAAATCGGATGCAGCAGGCCCTAACATCGCTGGAAGAGTGGGCGAACACATGGCTGGTCAAAATAAACGAGGAGAAAACCACATGTACAATATTCTCGCTTTCAATCAAACCCCAAAACACCAAATTAAGTCTAAATGGCAAATTCCTACCTCCAAACGACAACCCAAACTATCTGGGAGTCACATTTGATCGGCGCATGACATGGAAAAGTCAGATCGAGAGAAACCGAATGAGAGCCAGAGAAAGAATGGCAATCATGAGGAAACTTGCTGGCACAAGCTGGAGAGCAGACGAAAGTATACTAAAGAAACTGTACACTGGAAGAGTGAGACCAGTTCTCGAGTATGGCATTGCGGCATGGACAACAGCAGCAAAGGCGAACTTCGATAAAGTTAGCAAACTTCAAAACCAAGCCATGAGAGTTAAAACAGGAGGCATGAAGTCAACGCCAATTGTAGAACTTGAAAAGATTACAAAACTGCAATCCATGGCTGACAGAAGAGACTGCAGAGCCCAGCTGCAATCAGAGAAACTCAGAAGACTGACTGACCATCCAATGCACCAGAGACTAAACAATTTGGGAAATGGGAAGCTAAAGTGAAGAAATTTTGCAGAAATAGCCAAAGCAAAGATGCACGAAGATCCCATAAACGCACTAACAACACCAAAGCCCATCACTACTGTACGAAAATCTACCTGGAGGCAGCATATATTTCCAGAGGTGGTAGAAAATATACCAGGTATTAGAAACAAAACCTGCCAGTCTGAAAAAGAAAGAAGAGATACTACCCTGAGTTTCATTACGGAAAACTACCCAAGCATGGACTGGACTCATACACTGACGGTTCCGTAACAAATACAACACAGAACGGAGGGGCAGGAGCATTCCTGAGCCTACCAAATGGCAGAAAAATAACACTGTCATTCGCTACTGGAAAATACACAAGCAATTTCAGAGCGGAGGCAGAGGCACTGAGGGCGGCTGTGGAAGAAATGGTGACAGGTAAAAGGAATGAAAGCCACATAGTCCTGCTTACAGATGCACTGGCCGTAGTCACAGCACTGAAAAGCCAGAAAAATACTGAACTTAATGAATTAAGAGCAGTACTCTGCTTACAGATGCACTGGCCGTAGTCACAGCACTGAAAAGCCAGAAAAATACTGAACTTAATGAATTAAGAGCAGTACTCTGTCAACTATGCCAGCAGGCCGCACCAAAAAGAGTAGTGGTGCAGTGGGTTCCATCTCACTGCAACATCCAAGGCAACGAGGAGGCAGACAGACTGGCAAAAGAAGGTGCAAAACTACCACAACCTGATACTAGTATGACATACAGAGTCAAATGGTTTTGCAAATACGATCCTGCATGGATAAGTGCAAGGCAGACGATGAAAGAGGTGGGAGGACAAACATAAAAGTATGGACTAATTTCCGACCAGATGAGGCACAGACAGCGGTCGCTGACAGATAAGGGTGGCATGGAGTTGTGAGGATGTCTTCATGTGTGCCCCAACGACCTCACTGGTTACGGGATGACCTAACCTGACCTGAATCTTAGGAAGGCAAAGCAGCTAGAAATTGAACTAGTCACTTTAGATGCCACATAAAGCTGATGGACTGACATAATGACGTCTCTCATACTTTGCCTTCTATGAGAGTTTCTGATGTGATGCTACTTTTATCTTCTTTTTTTTTTACTTTAAGGTTGTGAGCCATGTGACATGAAGGGACATATATGTGATCCAATCACAGGCAAATGTGTATGCCCTCCTAACACTGAAGGTCCCAACTGTGAATTCTGCATTACAGATGGGTGGGGATTTGATAAGGATGGAGGCTGTAAGGTAGGTCATTGAACTATTGTATCTGCTTATTTTTTTATTAACTATTTGATGTAAATAAAATGTTTAACTTGGCTTGTAAGAAGTGTAGTACATTAGTTGTGGCTGCCACAAAAAACTATGTTAGCAAAAAAAATGTATTTTCTTAAGACTTTGAAACTTAAAGGTTGATGTTTTGATAAGTCTAATTCTGAATGTGTTGCTGGAAAAACTGCATTTTGAGAGCAACTATTATGGATGTATGAAGTTTCACTATTAACTAGGAATAAGACAAAAACTAAAAGATCACAATGTAATACATGCTTAGTAGCTGCACTAGTAATGCTTTAACTTATGTGAGCAGTGCTCTCTTCTTTTTTATAAAAAAAAAATTAAAATTAAATCTTTCACTTATTTAGTCACACTTTTTCTACATTGGACTGTTGAAGTTACAATGATAAGTGTTTATTTAGTTTAGTAGGAGGGCTATATCTTCTTGTCAGCAGTTAGCACAGTCAAGTTATGTTAGATTTATAAGTCGTATTGATTGTGGTTTTACAGAACTTATCATCCTGAATTAGAGTCATCCAGTCACATATCTCTGGAACCATTTAGTATAATCATTTATTTAAATATCCATTAAAATTTATATGATTGTCGAGCTAAAGGTTTTGATACCACATAAAGATTTTTTTATTCCAATGTTAAGTCAGTATTCCTGTACAGAGAAGAAACTTGGAGAACAACAAAGGAAATACAGAGAAATACTCCAGTTGTTTGTCAATAAATATCTACAAAGGATAATGGGTATATGTTGGCAAAACAAGGTGAGAAGCAATGAAATATTGAAATGGAGTCGATAACAACCAGAGGAGCAGCAGATCAGGTTGGATAGGACACATGCTATTGAATTGACATCAAATATGGCCAGACAGGCCCTCACATGAAATCCACAGGCAAAGAGGAAGAGAGTAGACTAAGAAACACCTGGAGAGGAGACTGAAAATGAACTTCAGTCCTTGGACTTCAACTGAAGAGAGACAAGAGAGGGCAGCTCAAGATCAAACTTGCTGGGGAAGGGTTGGCATAGTTCTGTCTCAGACTAGTGATAATGTTCAGAATGAAAGTTGTTTGTTTGCCTCAGTATGTCAAGAAATATTCTCAAATGTTTGGCCAATAGTTTCCATATTATATGAACCCAATGATAATTTTTTCAAAATATATCTTTTGCGCCTTTGTGAATATTGTATCCCTTCTATTTGTATTTACATAGACCAGCAAAATAAACAAAAAGATAAAGTTTGTATCTCTAAAAGTATCAAAACAATGTTTTTGTTAGAATGGGAAGCAGACAAATCAGAAAAAACCACCAAAAAATGGAAGAAAACACAAAAATGGTGAAAAGAAAAGAAGAAACAATGGAAAGAATAAAAATGGAAAAGGAAAGATATCAAAGAAATGTAAATCCAAGGTGAGAATGGGTGACTTAATGAATGTGACTTCAAACCTTGCATGGTTTTGATATTGTCATTAGTTTCAGAGTTCGTACTATTTGTATGAATAGTTGTGAAGATGTCAGGGATAGGAATGTTATGTCTGACACTAACATCCATGTTGTAAATGAATCTTCAAAAGTAACAAACGAAAGGCAAATAGCTAATATTTTATATGTTTGCATTAGGTCATTAGAACGATGAAGGAGTGTAGGAAATATAATTAATTTAACAATAGTTGCCCATAGCAAACGAAGATGGTGACAGCATCAGACTTGTGCTGTGAGATGTGTTCTCTAATGACTATAAAGACTAATCCTGGCACAGCAGACTTGGCTGCATCTGAGGCACACATGTGAGGAGTCGGGTGCGGAGTTGTGATGCGTTCGGCTCTTTTGGACGCCACGCTTTCTCTGAGCATCCACGATAGAGTTTCACTATGCAATCTGAGCACCTTTGGTAATGGCAGCATGCCAGGTGGTACAGTTAAGTGCAAGCAACTCCCTGAAGGTGACTGATGTTGAAGCTTTTATTAAAGGTGCCTAATGAGGAGTGTGCATAAGGCTTGCTGCATTTTTTAAAAGTGCCACAAACGCATAAATTCGAGTTGCACATACATGATTGGTTTACTTTTTCTGCATTTAGGCTCCTATTAGAGCAAAAAGGAATAGATGGTTTGCATATATCTTTGAGATGTGAAGTTTAATAAACTACCACATAAACATTTGAAATAAAAATGTGGGAATCAGAAATAGAGGAAAGGCCTTGTAAAAATGCATTATTGCAAATTTCACCTTAAAGAATTACAATATAGTATTGGACTAGGTTATGAAAGGTTATTCAGTTAAGTCCAGGTGTCATCTCAACAGAGAATGGTTGGCTGCAGTGGATCTTCAACATCCTCTACCTCCATCTTGTCCATCTCTTGATGGTATCCTCCTATTTATAGTGTTGTTTACCTCTGGTATGTTTGTCCTCCACATTTCTCTCCAGTATTATTTTCAGTAAGGTGTTATATCTTTTTAAATAACCAAAATATCTTTAGTGTTGGACTGATCTCGTTCATCAATTCTCTTTGCACCCTTAATTTCTCCAAGACTTTCTTATTTATTTTCATTTATTTCCAGGAGTTGCATCCCATTCTTCTGTGTATCCACATTTCAAAGGCATCAATTCTCTTCTCCAATCATTTGTTCATTGTTCATATTTCTACAATAAACTGCAAGTAGCCTTTCCTTTGCAGAATATCTCTTCTTGCAACCGCCAACTTATTTGGCTGTTATAAGTTTCTTGGCAAAGTGTGAAGTAGGGTAGGTTGCCATTACTTTCCATACAAGGAGGAGTGAAATAAATCCATGTCTGCCAAACTAGATCCAAGCATGATTCAAACCAGTGGTTTAAAAAAAAAACAACTTTAATGACAAGTATATATAACACCTGATCATTCCCCATTTTTAGTTTGCGACTTACTTGCTTGAATGTCAATATGACTCATGCTCCTGAAAAGTATTGCTTTTCTCTTCCTTATTTCTATTTAAAATTCCCTGTTTTCCATTATTATACTAATATTTGCAAAATAGAAGAGCTTTTGACCTGTTCCAGTATTTGAACATCTATTTTTTTTATCTTAAGGTAGATTTTGAACCTGTTCTGCAATTAAAATAGTTTTTCATTTCTCAGTGTTTTAATGTTCAACCTTTACACTTGACTATTATTCTTTGTTTGACTAACCAATTCCTGTATTTCTATTGAAGATTAGTGAATTAAAGAAAATGTTTGCATGTTATAGAGATTTATCTGGATTGTGAATTTTAAAAAATAACAGTTAAACTTTGACAAACATGTAAGTCAGGGTCAGAAAAATACGCTGGTCAAGACCCTCACCTTTGCTTTGTCCTGGAAATGGGCTGTTTTTATGGCAGCCTGGCTAACAGGGTGAGAGATCGACATGATCCCCATAGTAATGAGAACCACACAGATGAAGCCAAGCATAGCACAGCTGCCTGGTGGACCCCAGTCCACCTTCATCAGCATGCTTGGGATGTCAGGAAAGCAACAACAAACCACCACTAAACGTCCTTTTTAGGGTGCACAAAATGGTAAATCTACCAATTGTCAGCATTCCTTCAACAACAACAGTTTTATAAAGTTTTCAGCAAGGGTGGTCACATTCAAATAAATTTCAGAACAAGTTTGATGAGAAGTTAAGAAAATGAAATTTCTTGGCACAACAACAACTATTTTCTACTATTTTATTTGTTTTTCATTTTCATGAGTGTGAAATTCTTGTTGGCAATCAGCATCCAATAGAATTGATGTCATTATGTGTAATATTTGAACACACACACACACACACACACACATATATATATATATAGATGGCATGACATTAATGCATATAAGTATGTTAACATGTGATTATACACAATAACCCATAATCATTAAATATGTCATAACTCTTAGTCTAACTGTAGCAATTATACATGAATTTGTACTTACCTTATTAATATTAGCTAGATGACACATCTTTTTGGGATTTGTCTGTGTCATTAGGTGATATCTGGCAGTATATGTAGATGTAATGGTTATTATTTTAGTGATATATGCTGTTTATAATTACTTGTGTTAAGATATCAAATAAGAGGGGCAGAACACACAACTAAAAGCCAATGTAATATAAATAAGGGAAAAAAAAATATCTGCTAGTTTTATTACAATATAAATACCAGGACAATAACCTACATAATCCTTGACAACAACCCATAGATCATAATGTTACAAAGGCTATTGTCTAGATATTTATGCCTTTAAAACTTTCACTATATTTATTTTTGTTAATATTTATAATTGCATGTGTGAGTGTTGAAATTAAATAGTTGATATAAGTAGTTAAAACTATAAGTAGCAATCAGATTTGTTTGTTTCAGTTAATTGTTGAATCTAGTACTGTGCAATCTTACCAGTAGAAAACATACTTCAGATATGATTAATATAAAGTAAACAAAATCAGCTGATGGGGGCAAGCGTGGGCTAGTGGTTAAGCGACACGGCTCACAAGCCGAAGGTGGCTGGATACGATCCCCAACACAGCACCAGCCATTACCTTGGGGAAGTAAACCCTGAGAAAATGCAGGAGGAAGCAGACCCTTACATAAAATGCATGTTTAAGTTGGATGCACTGGGCCAATAGGCGCAAAATAAAAACCAAAGTGCAACGCACATAGCCTTGGAGATTAGAAAAATAAGGCGAACGCAAAAAAACAAAACAAATTTTAAAAATTTGTTTGAAGCAGCTGATGCACATGAATATTAAACTAAGGATATTATTATTTTTACATTCACATGACTAGAAAAAGGTGTGTTGGTACACTTATGCAAAAAATACTTATGCATGCATGCGCAAATGTACATTCATGCATGCAGAAGAAATGGCCAATAAACCATTAAAAGAAACTAGACATTGGCAGTTAAAACTGGAAAAAGTAAAATAAAAAGGACAGGCTGACATAAAACTCTGGTGTTGAATATTTTACTAAAATATTGAGACACAAAATAAAAACTGATCAAGCATCAAATATTGACTTCAGACAGATTAAGAAAACACATTATGGAATAAAAAAACTACCAAACATTGACATCGACTCAAATCGCCAACAAGTCATTATGTAACATAAAAGATGGTCTCATAGCACAAAGAGAGACAATGTGGCCTAGGGGGGAAATGTCCGTTTCATGATCCAAATTTTCCTGGTCTAAATCCTGTTCTGCCCAAATTGGCAGTCACTGGTTTTTTGGGGGAGAGTCGAGGTAGTGTAGTGGTTTCCCAGTCAAGCAATTGGAGTTTGGTCCTCAGTTTTTTGCAATCACAAAACAGCACTCAGAGTCACCTTAGCCTAAAAAATTTGGTACCAGAATAATCTGGAAAAGTAAAGGCAACCAGTGAGATTTTGACAACATCACCCAGTTAAAAAAAATATGGCAAAGCACCATACTCCCAATATGGCACACTGGCATGTTAATGCGACCTCTAAAGCAACAAAAAGCACAGGTGTAATCAAAATAAAATTACTAAGCTTTGAACACAGCTTAAATATGTCAGGAGAACAGTAGGAATTATGAAAACGTACCAACAAAAGGGAGAGAGCGATAGAATTGAAAGATTTCAAAGATGCAATAACTAATGCACTAGAGAAAATACTGATTTGAAACAAGTGGTGCAAGAAAAAAGAAAACCCTTTCGCAGGATTGAAGATGTAATAATAATTGTAATAAACAATAAAGGGATATTCAAAATATTGTTAAAAGAATATCAGAATGCTATAAAATATAAAGTAGCATAAAGTGATATCAAGAGACTTGTCCAGGGGAAAAGGTAGAATTATGAAATAATATGGTGAAGCCTAACAAATCATTAGTTTCCCAGAGATAAAAACATGGACAAAATAATGCTACGATAAAGTTATAAATGATGGAAAAGGTAACCTAAAGGGAATTAAAAACAGAAAATGAAGACATTGGAAGAACATTTTTAGGAACTTCTCAATCTGGCTGACAAATTTAAAGATAGAAAATTAGATAAAATAAGAGAGAAGAACCATCAATGACTTCAATGGAAGACTAGTAATTGGTACAAAGTACAAGAGTTGACAGCACAACAGTAAAATTTATGCAATAATGAATAAAGTGATTGACAAGAATATACAGTGTATCATGGATAAAAATACTTTTTGTCATGAATAAAAATACTTTTTTTTCCTGAAGATTGAAAAAAAGTGATAATTATTTCCACCTGGAATAAAAATGGGGTAAGAGAGACTGTGAAAGCTACAGAGGCATCTCTCTTTTGTATCACATTGGAAAAGTTCAAATATCCTAGACGACGATGATTGATCTAATTGATACAAGAGAGAAGTATATACTATGACAATAAACATAGTAAATACAAAAGTAATGAAAGTCATCAGAATAGAAAAGTCATACTATATCCAGGTAAGAAGCACATACATTCATAAAATTAGAGCACTCAGATACCTGGGAGGCATGTTTACAAGCAATGGCAAAATGGAAAGATGGAAGAAATATTTTTCATAAAGAACTTTATGGAAAAGATATGAAGGAATGACAATCTTATTTATATTTGTAACACATCTATTTAAATCTTTACAATATTAAATAAAGCCTTCTGAAATGCATTTTAATTTGTAAATATCTTTCTATCTCTCTTGTGTCATTAGATATCGTGGAGAGGTGTGACCTCCTTCGTTTCATTAATTGGCAGGCAAAAATCCACTAGTGACTTGCCAGGTCAATCCGAATATCTGTTACCAACCATTAGGTTGGTAGCCCTCGGAATACACATTCACCTTTTTTTTGGGACTGGTGGTGGAAGCGTAAATTAAAGCAAGGTACCCACAGCCTGTCAGGCACCATCTATGTCGCTCCATTAACCACATAACCAAGACCTTATGTCATAGCCACACAGTCACCTTTTTGTGACATATTCTCTATGGGGCGAGGATATGTAGAATAATTTTAGTAGATTTTTAACTTGAATTTTGCCCAAGCGGCAGCCGTGAGGCCTACTCTTTTCGATTTCCAACTGCCAAGGAATTCTTAACATGCACGCCACTGCACATGAGCATCTGATCTCACTACTCTGAGATCAGGAGAAATTGTTACCGGATGATCCACATGAAAAAGTTCTGGTCACCAACGTAATTTGAACCTGCGACCTTCAGCACCCGAAGCAAACACCTTACCTCAAGACCACTGGGTCCCCCTAAAATATCTTAATTTTCTCTAAAAATCATCTTTTTTGTCTTTTGCTTCTTGCTCTCATAACTTTCGTAAACAAAATGTCTTAAATAACACTCAGAGAAGAACATAAACATAACATGAAAATGCCTAAAATACAGCAAATGAAAGTTGCCGGTAAAAGAGTTCAAGAAATATCAAATATGGATGACAGGAGACACCCTAATTAAAATGGATATGGATGACAGGAGACACCCTAATTAAAATGGATATGGATGACAGGAGACAACCTAATTAAAATGGATATGGATGACAGGAGACACCCTAATTAAAATGGATATGGATGACAGGAGACACCCTAATTAAAATGGATATCGATGACAGGAGACACCCTAATTAAAATGGATATGGATGACAGGAGACACCCTAATTAAAATGGATATGGATGACAGGAGACACTCTAATAAAAATTGCAGAAAAAGAAAAAAGACTAAGGATATTCCAGTATATTCAAAAATGAATAGAGACATACAAAAAATGTGTGGACTGGCCAAAGAAATATGGATTCAGAAGAAATGCACATTGATAGAAGATATACAAATTAAGCACAATACCAAAGATATGCATGAGAAAATAAGGATCAAACAAAATCAGAAAAACTATGTAAAATGAGAAAACTGTATTAAAAATGGAAATGGCAAAAATTATATTTGATGAGGAAGATATTTGAAAGAAATTGATCTAATATATACATTTTGGCAAAATTAGAACACGAAGTCCACAAATTATTTCAACCTTCAAGGTTCCAAGTTGGAATATGTTATATATGTATTATCATTTTCAGCTTTGTAACTGCAGTTTGATGGGCTCACGATCACACCAATGTGACACTATAACTGGTGCGTGTTCGTGCTTCAAGGGGTACCAGGGTTTTAGTTGCGACTACTGTGTAGATGGCTTCTATAATTTTCCTGACTGCATCGAATGTGCTTGTAACAGATCTGGTGTCATTGATGACACATGTCTCTCTGGTGTATGTGAATGTGATGGCGTAGGACAGTGCTTCTGTAAGGTAACAGTGATTTGGAAGAAGTAATAGTGTTTATTCTAAATATTTAAAGAAAAGTAAACATAGTAAGTTATCAGAAATGTTATTAATAAATGTGACAATTAACAATAGTCATCAAATTTAGATCAGGAAGGAATATTTTAAATATTGGCAATTATAATAATTAAATAACATAAAATTAACATCCCATTTTAATTGTCTTGCAGTCAATTAAAAACTTTTGTGTTTTAATTGGGTCAAGAATAATATAATTTGTAAATAGCACTTTAAGTAATGCCAATCTGGTTGTGTGTGATTAGTCCCTTACAGCCAAGGACAAATAATTAACCATATGTTGTCCTCTAGGCCAGTTCTCCTTTCCTCTGATGTACTGCAGATATATTGATAATTTTATTAGTATTTCTGACATGTCTCAGGCTGACTTATCTAGCTTTATTGACTTTGTTAACTACTTTCATCCAATAATTTACTTCACATCTCATACCTCTTTTAGGGGATGGCGTGGCCTAGTGGTTAAGTGGCATGGCTCACAACTCGAAGGTGCTGGGTTCGATCCCCATCACAGCACCGGCCGTTACCCCGGGGAAGCAAACCCTTAGAAAATGCAGGAGGAAGCAGACCCTTACATAAAATGCATGTTTAAGTTGGATGCACTGGGCCAATAGGCGCAAAATAAAAACAACAGTGCAACGCATACCACCTTGGGGGAGAAGAGAAAAAAGGCAAACGAAGAAAAAACATTAAAAAAAATACCTCTTTTATATCAGTCAGCTTTCTTGACATCACTGTCCATATCTGTCCTCCTGACCTCTCCTCCACCACCTACTGTAAAGCTACAGAGACATATAGCTATTTCTCAATTTTTCTCACCATCAATCTTGCTGTGACTGACTCGTTTTTCTAGTTGCTACGCATTCATTGCCTTTAGCAATTATCAGGAAGACAAATATTTTCTAAAAAGGCTGACCTACTTTGTCATAACTGGCATACCATTTGTTCTTGAACATTCTCTGGTTAATGGTTGCCACCTTAATCACACTATTTCCGTTGTTAAGTACATTCTTATTGTTTTGCTTCGTTAAGTGTTTTAATTTGTTCTTTGCTTCTGATCTAGGCCTTGTGGCCGCAATGTGGGTTTAGTTTTGTTTCTGTCCTGATGTGGGGCCTGAGCTATGCCTAGTACTTATATATATATAATTTTGTTGTTCTTTCATTAGCAAGCACACTGTACTGTATGTTTTACTTTCTTCGTTGTAACAGACTGATCTAACTTGTGTTGCCGTGCAGTCCTGTTTATTTTATTTCTCGTATATATCTCGTACATATAGTTCACACTTTCCATTAGGTGACTTGTTATAATCTCTGTTCCATACTGTCAACTCAAATTTAATCAGTCAATGTATTCTCAGTAGTTTGACCATGTTACTGAGAATCATTTACCTTCAATTTCAAAGTATATGTTAAATGTTCATTTAACTTTCCACTTAAATGTGTTCACCAATTTATTCACTTCAGAAATATGCACTCCTCAGAATTAAATAAGTAAAGGGCGACGGCGTGGTCTAGTGGTTAAAGTGGCACGGCTCACAATCCGAAGGTGCTGTGTTCGATCCCCATCACAGCACCGGCCGTTACCCCGGGGAAGCAACCCTTAGAAAATGCAGGAGGAAGCAGACCCTTACATAAAATGCATGCTGAAGTCGGATGCACTGGGCCGACAGGCGCAAAATAAAAACTACAGTGCAACGCACACCGCCTTGGGGAATAGAGAAATAAGGCGAACGCAAAAAAAAAAAATACAAAAAAAAAAATAAGTAAAGATAGTACTATTGTAAAAGAAAATTAAATGACAATAATTTAAAACAATACATCATAGCATTTAATTCTTAAAAATTGCAGCCATAATATGTAAATATTTATATGTATTTATAATATGTATATATTTATATGTATTTATAATATGTATATATTTATATGTATTTATAATATGTAAATATTTATATGTATTTATAATATGTATATATTTATATGTATTTATAATATGTAAATATTTATATGTATTTATAATTAATCATGCCATTATTAATGCAACCCTTACAGTTTGTTTCTTAGCATCACCTATGTACAGAGACTAATGTTTGAAGTTAATTACTAATGTATGCCTTTAGAAACAGAGACTAGTTTAGAAATTGCTGTGCAGATTCAACATTTAACAAACTGCTTGCATGAATAACAAAATCTTGAAATAAATAACAATTTTTACTAACATTTAACAGCTAAGCTGGAAATTTTAATATTTAGTATTTGTTAAGCTAAATTTTGAACACTTTCATGAAATAATTATTTTGTTTCATAATGAACATTTTAAAAACAAATGTAAAGATGACTAGTTACGTATTGGTCACAATAAAATGTAATACTTTGCAATTTATTTTTCTCTGCTAGGGTAGTATATTCATAGCGTTAATCAAAAGTAAAACATTTCCTGCCCGTTGCTGCATATGAATTATGGAATATACCCTTATTATATATGTAACTGAACGTGAACATTATATATATATATATACACAAGATGAAATGCCTACGCAGAATACTTGGAATAACAAGAATGGATAGAATCAGAAACGAAGATATTAAAAAACAAGTATGTACAACACCAGTGCTAGACTTCATCAAAAGACAGGAAACCAAATGTTATGGACACGTGGTGCGACAAACACCACTTTGTATACCTAAGAAAATGATGTTATACAGATACAATGGATACAGAGGCAAGAGCCAACCACGCAAAAAATGGATAGCAGAAATAACAGGAACAGTAAAGCTCCCCTTGTACAAAGCACATACTAGGGCTGGTCAAGAAACCTCTTCATAGCCTGATGCTGGCAAGGCACAAGTAGGACACAAATGAAAAGAAAAGAAGATTATATATATATCCTGTGACTGTGGATTTATTACAGCTCAATGAAGTCAATAAGATCAGTGCAGAACATGCCACAGACTGAAAAAACATAAACAAAGGTTGATCATTAGTCAAACAAACTACTGTCATAAAAACAAGCTATCACCTGTAAATGAATTGGAACTCAAATTCAAAAGTATTTTACCATCCAATACAGTATGCTAGGCACCAGATGCATAACATGAATTGGTCATTGGAATGTCAAAACCATACACCAGGTGGGGAAAATCATTAGAAATTTGCAAAGAAATGGAAAACTATAAATTGGATATTCTGGGTGTAAGCGAATGTAGGTGAACTTGCACAAACAAGAAATAACTCCCAAATGAGCAAAAACATCACATGGAGGGAATGACAGTCCTCATGTCATGCACTGCAGAAAAATCATTTATCAACTGGAACCTGATAAACAAAATGCTTCTAACCTCTGCCAAACCAGATACTTTTTTTTTTCTGTGTGTCATCAATAAGACTCCGGGGATGGCGTGGACTAATGGTAAAGTGACACGGCTCACAACCGAAGGTGCTGGGTTCGATCCCCATCACAGCACCGGCCGTTACCCCGGGGAAGCAAACCCTTAGACAATGCAGGAAGAAGCAGACCCTTTCATAAAATGCATGCTGAAGTCGAATGCACTGGGCTGACAGGCGCAAAATAAAAACCACAGTGCAACACACACCGCCTTGGGGAATAGATAAATAAAGCGAAGGAAAAAAAATGAAAAAAAAATAAGACTCCCAAGCATGATATTGTAGTGGTGATGGGCGACTTCAATGCAAAGGTAGGCAGTGTGAACGAAGGTATCCAAAAGTGTTTTGGTATCCATGCTTTGGGGGCTAGAAACCATAATGGTGAAAGATTATTGG
Organism: Ariolimax columbianus; assembly: GCA_036924085.1. Lineage (NCBI taxonomy): Eukaryota > Metazoa > Mollusca > Gastropoda > Stylommatophora > Arionidae > Ariolimax > Ariolimax columbianus. Next base: position 34,034,896 of record JAVGWX010000008.1, on the reverse strand, counting down.
AGTTTTGTGAGATAGCATAGCTTGTTACAGTAGACACCATCTTCCCCCACAATGACATACACAAGATAACATGGAATTCCCCAAATGGCATGATGAAGAACCAGATTGACCATTTATGCATCTGTACCAAGTTTTGCTCTTCAGTCCGTGTTGCTAAAGCGTATCTTGGGGCAGATGTTAGGAGCGACCACAACCATTGCATAGCTACACTGCAGCTCAAGTTGAGAAATTGCTATCACCAGAACTGGGACAAGAAAATGGATGTACAAAGGCTACTGGCCAGTGACATACGAATGGTATACTACACCTAATTACACAATCATTTTGCAAGTCTTGCAGATATGACAGAAAAATAGGAACAATTCAAAACTGTAGTAAATGTGAGGTGGTGGCAGCAACTGCTGAGTATAAGACGTGCCAGAAGAAAAGGTGAAATGAGTAATATGAACACATGAGGTAAAATTCTTTAAAGGAAAACAGCAAAATTAAATCTCATGGCTGCAAAGACACGCAACTTGAGGAAGGAATGCATGAGTTTATAAAACATCCTAAATAAAATAGTGAAAGCACAGGCTTGCCGGGACAAGAGACAGTTCATCAACGACCTGGCCATGACCGCTGAATATGCTACCAAAAAGGGAAAACAGCAGATGCATTTACCAGACTACAAGACAACTGTGTAATAAACTGCCTGCTGCAAACATTCCTATCATTGCTGAACAGATGCGATGTTGGATGGTACACTTTGCTGAGTTGATGAATAGACCACAACCAGCAATAACACCTGACTTCAATACCACTATAAATATACCTCCCATGGCCATACAATACAATGATTTTACTCATGCAGCTTTGAACTTAAAGAACCACAAAGCAACTGATGAAGATGGAGTTGCTGGTGATATGCTTCAGATGGCTGATGACACAACTGTAATGCACTTGTGAAGTATGGAGGGAGAAGAATCTACCATAACAATGGAAGATGATGGGATTGTGAAAATTCTGAAGAAAGGAGATTTGTCAGACTGCGACAATTGGCATTTGAGTGTCGCTACTGTCAGTGCCAGGTAAAGTACTTGGTAGCTTGATGACAGAAAAAACTCTGAGAGGTAGAGTAGAAAAATGACTGCGTGAGGAGCAAGCAGGTTTTCAACCGCAGCGATCGTGCATCGACCAGATCTTCACACTCAAAATAATTCTAGAAGAGTCTGTAGAGTTACCAGTTATTCTCAACTTCATCGATTTTCAGAAGGCATTTGTTAGTCTTCACTGACCATCACTTTGGAACATTCATTACCTATGGCTTCACAACCGAGTCTGTAAGGGCCATGAAGGCACCATACACTAATTCAGAGTGCTGTTGAGAAAGCTGAATGGTTTAAGATTGAAACAGCTGTGAAGCAGAGTTACGTTATGTTCCCTCTGCTTTTCGAAGTTGTGATAGACTTGGTTTTTTCAAACTTCTACATGCAACAGTCAGTTCGGCATTAAATGGACAGGATAAACCTCGAAAGAACCTGGATTTTGCAGATTTTATTGCACTCCTGAATTCTAATAAAGAAAAAGCGCAAAGGAGGATAGACCAACTCTGCAACATGGTCAAAACAGATAGAGCTTGAGGTAAATGCCTCCAAAACTAAAAGCATGAATCTCACACTCACAGGGATCAATGTTCAGCTTAATGGTCAAGTGATACAGAGAGTTGAGAATTTAACCTATTTAGGCAGTAAAATGATGCAAAATGGTGAGGCTACACAAGAAATTCTCACTGGAATCACATTGACCAAAAATGCCTCCAACAAATAAAAAAATATTTGAAGATGTACATCACTGAGTAAACGTGTCAAGGTCAGGATACTTAACTTTAATGTCATCTCAGTGCTCACATATGATTGTGAAAGCTGGAAAAGGATAAAGATTGCTGGAAAATAAATGCTGTATATGTCTATTGGACATTGACTCTAAAGGATCCATGACTACTGAGCAAATACAATTATAGTCCAACCAAAATTATGTTTTTAATGTCATCAGAAAGAAATGTTGGGCATGTGCTGCAGATGATATTGTTACAGGTGATTATGTGGAAACCTAGCGGCAACAGGAAGCAGAGTAGACCCATAGAGACTCTATCCAGAACTATCACAAGGGAGGTGCAGCCATGGGGCTAGGGAGCATGCAAGAACTACAGACAGAGAGTAGCGGCGGATTGATTGAACTGGAGAACTCTGAGTTCTACCTTATCCGCCGCCTTTGGTGCTGAAAGACAATACACACACACACACACAGATATATATATATATATAGAGAGAGAGAGAATACAATGATAGCTGGTCATATTGACATATTGTTATTGTAGACTGGCAGTTTTTGTTATCAACAGTTTTTAAAACATTGCACAGCTGCTTCTAAAATGCTTTGCTGAAAATGCTATTTACAATTAGACGTAGATTGTTCTGGAGAGGGTATACTTACATAATAATTAATTATGTCACTATCCATTTTTAATAGATGTTACATGTATCTTTAATTGTAACATTTGTATATTCACTTATCACAACTTCAAATACAGAAAAATGTTGAAGGACGAAAATGTGACAGGTGTCGCCCAGGAACGTTCAGCTTAAGTAAAGACAATCCTATGGGGTGCACTGAATGTTATTGCTTCCTCCGTGCTCAATCCTGTCAGCAAGCACCATATGTTTGGACCACTGTGAGTATGAGTTTGATAGCATCACACAATTCACAATTTAGACTTTTCCACCTCATTTCAATCTTGCATTTGTTTTGATCCATCTGTATATACACAATTCTAGTTGTTGCTTGGGAAGTGTTTCTCTATGCATTTGACATCTATTTGCTCTTCTTTCTGGTTTTGTCTGGCTGTTCTTATTCTCAATGTCAAGAATGTTTTCTATTAGCTTTGGGAAGCAGTGTTTTCTCAGGCAACAATGTGAATAGTTTTATTTGTACCATTTTTTAGAATCTGCTCTCCACTTTGTTTTTACTGATGTTACAAAGTTGCTCCACTAGAGTATACTGATCAGACATGTTAGTCAGGGTCAGGCAAAATATACTGGCCAAGACCCTCACCTTGACTTCCTAGTAGCCCTCCTGGCTAACGAGGTGAGAAATCGACGTGATCCCCATATTAGTGAGTGATACGCAGATGAAGCCAAGCATAGCACAACCGTCTGGACTACCCTGGTCCACCTTCTTCAGCATGCTTGGGATGTGAGGAAAGCTACTGCACCCGCCACTTAACAACCTTTTCAGGGCGCACAAAAAAGTAACCTACTCATTGTGGGCATTCGCAAACAACAACATTAGTCTATATTTTGATGTTGCTGTTCCACATATAATGCTGCCCACCTATTGTCCGCTGACCTTCAACCTTCTTCCACTCCCGTATTGTTTTCAATAAATTATAATAGAAGGCTTTATGAGATTTTTATTTATTTATCTTCATGAAACATGCCTTGACCAACTTCTCCAATGATATTAAATCATGATGCACCCAGATGCTTGTTGTTGTCATGTTTTCTTCCGAGATCTGTAAGGCTAAGTCATCTGCAAAAACCAGAGTTGTGTGCACTTTTGGGAATATTCTCTTGTTTTATCATTTAGTAGCGCTAATACCATGCATTGCCAGAGAAAATTATTTAAATATTAAACTTCTAGAGGTCCCTTTCTCTGCACACCTCACCATAACATCCCAACTACGCTTCCTCCCATCCCCTGAAAGTGTGACATTTAATATGAAACATTTCAAGTTATTTCTATCTGTTCCATCCCCTTACCTTCCCACTTCTCCTCCATCAACCAACCGCATACCTGCAACCTTCCAAGTATCTTGTAAATGTGACTGAAGAAAGTTGTACATGGGCTGACAACCTCACCATGCAAAATCATTTGAAACTGCCTGTACAAATTGTCAGAGACATGTATCTTGTAAAGGGGCCAAATGTAATTGTGGCCCTTTTTCACTTGGAGCAAAAAAATGGTTCTTCATCATTATCATCAGCCTACATATCTTATCTTTCCTGTAACATAAGAGATTCTAGGGGCATCACATCATATCTCACTACTTCATGAACTGACTGCCACTATTTCAATCTGTCCAGAGCCTGTGTTTTAATTGCTTTCAAGGTTTTGACCGGCCACTTTAGAAAATCATCTTTCCAGGTTGACCTCTGTTTCTTTTGCCAGGAACAGCACCTCAGAGTATCATGTTAGGCAGTTCATTTGATTGTATCCTATGACTGTGCCCTTGGATCTTGTGTGTTTTTACAACTGTTAGGAGGTATTGATGGAGTCTGACATAATGTATACATTGACATTTGTGACATGATCCATGAATGTCATTGAAAGAATCTGTATACAAAAATGTGCACCAAAAAACACAACAATGTGTGCATTTATATATATAAATCCAAAAATACACATACATGTCCATAAGGACAGGTTTGTGAAAACATCACAGTAGACAACACCATGGGATAAAGTGGACTATGTCTCAGCATTTAGAAGATCTAGATTTTACTGATGACCTGGTTCTTCAGTTTCATGACCATACAGATTCAGAGTAAATTAAATATGATTGATATAAAGTCAAAAGCAATGAGTCTGTTAATACAACAGGACAAAACTGAGCTTATGAAATTGAATGCAGCTATTGGCAATTTGGTTTTACTAGGATAAGATTTTATACGAGATGTAGTTGTTCATCTATCTTGTAAGCAAAATCAATAAGCTCAGGCATATGGGAAGGAATTTTGACCTAAGAATTTAAAAAGCAAGAGGGTTTTAATGTAACCTTAGATCTTCACAAAGGGATTGTTTTCAGTACCAAGAAACAGTATACTGTATTTACATTTTCCAAAGTGGTTATTTACAAATTTACAAGTATTAAATAGATGTCTGTATCAATAGTGAAATAACTTTCTTTAAAATGTTTGATGATAAATCAGGCATTTTTAGCCTTGCATATTTTCTTTTTAGATTGAGCTGCCTTATCAGACTGCTTCTCTAGTGAGAAATGGAAACCAAAGCAAACCATTACTGACAAAATTTGGTCGCTTGGTCATAAATGACTCAAATACTCATGTACCTGAAGGCTTGTTAGACAGACCTCTGTATTGGCAACTCTCTGGCACATTGCCCAAGGACATGGTAAGTATGGTGATATTTGTTTCTTCTTTTTTGCCATTGTAAGTCAGAATAGTTATGCAATGGATCCCTAGTCACTAAAATACACCTAGCAATGACAAGGCAGACAGACTGACTAAGAAGAGAACAAGTCAAGCACAACAATACGCACCAACAACACTACAGACAGTCAAATAGCTGTTGAAGACTGAACAAAGAGGCCTGGCTGAATAGATGAGCAATGGGAAATACATGGAGAGAAATCTACAAACATTTGGCCATCCCAAATCCCTCCCCAAAATATCGACCTCCTGAAAAGGAGAGATCAAAACACCATTTTTCCGAATTCGCAATACACACATTAGGAAAGAACTTTCTCCTCCAAGGTTAAATAAATGAACACTTTGTACGAAACTAAACAACAGCTCAGAAACACTTGCAGATACCACTATATGACGTTGGGTCAAAGGGCAGGATCCCACAGGCCACTGGATCAATAACCAACTAACCAACCTTTGCATTAAAAATTGAGAAAAAATTGTAAAACCACATTCTTAAAATTGAATCCTAAAAACAAAATAGTGTTTTGGTGATTATTGTGATGAGTATAACTTTCATTATTTTTCACAGGTTCTGTCATACAATGGCAAACTTCAGTTTGTCCATTATTTTGAAGGCCCTACCCACAGCCCAAGTTTGTTGAGAGAATCTCCACTAGTAATAATTGTGGGAAATGGAATTGAGATACACACTAGTATATCCAGTCTGGAGCCCATGAACCCAGTTTCATTTGAGATACCACTGCATGAGGTAAGGCTAGTGCTCATTGATAACAATCACGTTTTGGTATACAGCTTCTATCGTTTACATTTTATGAAAAAAGACGAACAAACTTTGAAACAGAAGCATCAGTCAGCTCATTGAGTGCTGAAAAGATCGACAAAAATATGCGCATTAAACAGAATTCTTGCTCTTCTTTTTCCTTCAATTCCAGATGGTGGAATATAGGTCAAACACTACATTTGGTTTACCATAACAAGCTTTTGGGAAGCCTCAGCTCACTTACTTGCAGTGCAGTTTCAACAGCAATGGTTTTTATATGGTGATGTTGTTAACCCCATGCACAACCCTCGCTAGTCATCTCTGACAGCATGATGTGAAAGAAACAGTGGTCCTATTTTGTTTACCAATTGAACCACAAAGGCATCTTGTGCCACTAATAATAATAACAATTTTGATTTGGCGTCAGTCAACCACATTCATGACCTACTACTGTGACACAGCTTCAGGCCTCGTCCAAAGCAGAGGGAGAGGTTGCTATCTGCTAGAGTCATACTGTTGAGGGACCGCCTAGTCCGCACCCTCTGCTGGTCGAGGAAAGTATGAGTAATGACCTGTGAAGTATATTGTGGGCTGGGCTTTCCTATTCCGGCAGTATGACTTAATCGAACGAAAGAACTCGGCAGTGGCCCAGTGTTTCTGAGATTGGGTGAAGGCCTGTTTAACAGAGTCTTCCACTTTGCAGATGTAGTTATGCTATTGGATACCCAGGATATGCCGCTAGTTGTGTACGTAAAAGACCTCTAGTCTTGATATCTCATGTTTGAGTAATGTCCAGGTTTCGGAGCCTCGCTAGACTGGTAGATGGATATTTTTGTGTTTAAAGGGAAATCTTAGCGTTACTCTATGCACATGGGAAGCTGTGCATAGCAGATACAGCTAGTCAAATCAGTCTTTGACATATTGGGACTACTGTGCACTTTGATGATATCATGTGCCAAGATTGATGAATTCATGTGCCAAGATTGATGAATTCATGTGCCACTGACTGATTGAAATTGCAATGAGACATCACTCAAGCATGCATTTTGACTCACTCCAATCATGACGATCATGTCAATCATAGCTTCTTGTCATCAACAGGACAAACTGGCTCAAATCAAATCAGAGATATTAACAAACGAAATGCTGATGGGGCTGGGCCAAACAGCGAAGAAGAAACTGCTATCGGTCCTGAACCAAAGCTGGAAAAGGGGAATCGTACCACAGGCATGGAAAGACGCAATACTGGTACCAGTACCAAAAACAGGAAAGGACAAAACAGATCCAAATGGATACAGGCCCATAATCCTACTGAGCTGTGTCGGCAAGCTGATGGAACGGATGATAAACACCAGACTGATGTGGCATCTGGAAGAAAAACGAATACTAATTCCACAGCAAGCCGGCTTTAGACAGCACAGATCCACTGAGGACCAGGTCATCCTCATAGCCCAGGAGATAGAAGATGCCTACCAGGCACAGAAACACACAGTAGCTGTTTGGGTGGATCTGGAAAAGGCATTTGACAAAGTCTGGAAAGATGGACTTAGAGTCAAGCTAAGAAGAAGTGATGTTTGTGGAAAGATGTACAAGTGGATCAACCACTACCTCAAACAAAGAACGGCCAGAGTCCAAGTACAAAGGCAGATGAGCAAAAAGGTGACACTCGAGCAGGGAGTACCCCAAGGGGGAGTACTGTCACCCACACTCTTCCTGGTATATATAAACGATATTACAGAGAATATACCAAGAAGAGTCCATAGCTCAATGTTTGCAGACGATCTGGCTATGTGGACCTCTGAAAAGAATCTCACCATAGCAAGAAATCGGATGCAGACGGCCCTAACATCGCTGGAAGAGTGGGCGAACTCATGGCTGGTCAAAATAAACAAGGAGAAAACCACATGCACAATATTCTCGCTTTCATTAAAACCCCAAAGTACCAAATTAAGTCTAAATGGCAAATTCCTGCAGCCAAACGACAACCCAACCTATCTGGGAGTCACATTTGATCGGCGCATGACATGGAAAAGTCAGATTGAGAGAAACCGAATGAGAGCCAGAGAAAGAATGGCAATCATGAGGAAACTTGCTGGCACAAGCTGGGGAGCAGACGAAGGCATACTTAAGAAACTGTACACTGGAAGAGTGAGACCAGTTCTCGAGTATGGCATTGCGGCATAGACAACAGCAGCGAAGGCGAACTTCGATAAAGTTAACAAACTTCAAAACCAAGCCATGAGAATTATAACAGGTGGCATGAAGTCAACGCCAATTGTAGAACTTGAAAAGATTACAAAACTGCAATCCATGACCGATAGAAGAGACTGCAGAGCCCAGCTGCAGTCAGAGAAACTCCGAAGACTGACCGACCATCCAATGCACCAGAGACTAAACAATTTGGGAAATGGGAAACTAAAGCGGAGAAACTTTGCAGAAATAGCCAAAGCAAAGATGCACGAAGATCCCATAAACGCACTAACAACACCAAAACCCATCACTACTGTACGAAAACCTACCTGGAGGCAGGATATATTTCCAGAGGTGGTAGAAAATATACCAGGTATTGCAAACAAAAACTGCCAGACTGAAAAAGAAAGGAGAGATACTACCCTAAGCTTCATAACGAAAAGCTACCCAAGCATGGACTGGACCCATGCATACACCGACGGTTCTGTAACAAACACAACACAGAACGGAGGGGCAGAAGCATTCCTGAACCTACCAAATGGCAGAAAAATAACACTGTCATTCGCTACTGGTAAGTACACAAGCAATTTCAGAGCGGAGGCAGAGGCACTGAGGGCGGCAGTGGAAGAAATGGTGACACACAGTGAAAATGAGAGCCATATAGTCCTGCTGACAGATGCTCTCGCCGTAGTAACAGCGCTAAAAAGCCAGAAAAACACTGAGCTTAATGACTTAAGAGCAGCACTCTGCAAAATGTGCCAGCAGTCCGCACCAAAAAGGGTAGTGGTACAGTGGGTCCCGTCACACTGTAACATCCAAGGCAACGAGGAGGCAGACAGACTGGCAAAAGAAGGTGCAAGACTACCACAAACAGATACCAGTATGATGTACAAAGAGTCAAAACGGCTTATCAAAGCCAGATACATGACCAAATGGGAAACCGAACATACTGGTTACACCAAAAACGATGCCTATTACCAGTTGAACCAAAGAGAGCAGGTCGTTGTCTTCAGACTTCGCACTGGCCACAATAGACTGAGGTACCACCTATTCAACAAATTGAAGATAGGGTGTACCGACGAATGCCCGTGCGGTACTGGTAAAATGACCGCTGAACATCTGCTGCAGAACTGCCCGACATACGAGGATCAGAGAGAGCAGATGTGGCCATCACCAGTGGAACTGCAAGACAAGCTCTATGGCAGTGGCGACAGCCTCAGGATGACCGCCGCTTTTTTTGAAAAAATAATGGTTACTGTCTGACTGCGTACGCAGAAGAAGAAGAAGAAATCAGAGATATCACTCCACAAGCATCACAATTGCTGTATGAGAAGAGTGGATGCAGAGATTTTGTTCATCTGCTTTGTGAAAATCTCTTATCTTGCAGTGATTCAAGAATTTAATCTCTAATGTTGCAATATAAATGCCCCTGTTTGTCCTTGTCAATCATATCCTTCGGTTACAAACGTGCCTGCCACCAGGAATATTTAGCAAAGAACAGCCATTAGACATAGGAGCAAGGAAGTTATCGTCAAACTGTATAAAACTTTAGTTAGACCTAGATTGGAGTACTGTGTACAGGTGTGGAGTCCTTATAATAGAGGGGACATAAACATGCTAGAAAGAATACAGAAAAGAGCGACAAAGATGATAGTGGGATTCCAGAATTACAGTTATGAGGAACGACTCAGAAAAACCGGCCTACAGTGTCTCGAAGAGAGAAGAATTCGTGGTGACTTAATACAGGTTTATAAGATGATCAGAGGGATCGATAAATTAGACTATAACAAGTTTTTTAAAATACAGCCACCTACAGTAACACGAGGGCATAGCTACAAGCTGACTAAAGAGAGGTCCAGGTTAGATATTAGGAAATATTTTTTTAGTCAGAAAGTGGTGTCTGCTTGGAATGCATTGCCAGAGGAGGTAGTGGAGGCAGGGACAGTTAATGCATTTAAGAATAAACTGGATGCGCATAGCTTTTAGAGCAAGGTGATGTAAATGTAACTGGTTGTATACAGACTCTGCAGGGTCTTCTAAACCAGTATAAAGACGTTAAGTTAAGTTAAGACGTTAGGGAAGGAGAGAGCCATCAGATGATAGGGCAGGAGACGATGTGCAGTGAATCTGCATGAGCCAGGCCACCTTGTCTGCACCTGAGCATGGTGCAACTATGAGCTTTTTAAATGCAGCTTTGTTAATATACACTATTGAAGTTGGAATTAATGTGGCACCTGGCACAAGACTTGCATTCCATTAGATCATCATTAGAAGGTTTAAAGTGTGCTAATTCCAATTATGAGTCCTCAGAAGAGTCTGGTCAGGCACAAAATACTGACCAAAACAGAATCAGATACCAAAAATAGACAGAGACCACACCATCCCACCATTCCCTAGAAACAGGCTGTTTTCAAGGCAGTCTGGCTTTTGGGATGTGGATCAACATTATCCCCATAGTAGTAAGTGACATGCAGATGAAGCAAAGCATAGCACAACAGACTGTAGAACCCCTATCCACCTTCATCAGCATGCTTGGAATGTGAAAAAAAAGTACTGCAACTCACTACCTAATAGCACTTTTCAGGGTGCACAGAAGAACAAAACATACTCATTGGTGGTATTCAACAACAACCTCTGCGGAGTTTCATATACTCCTGAACTCTCACTGCAAAGTTCTTTTCAACTTTCCCTCTCATTACTAGCCCACTATCAGACTTGTGCCAGTATTTAGTTTTGCCGTAACTTGTTGAGAGAGAAAAACTTTGAAAGAGGTGGTCGTTGAGCTTTGCTTTTCATGTCTTCCTTCCTTGCACCCAATAACCAAAGATGGCTCACTGCAGACACACTGACAGTGCCAAGTCTGCCAATGACAATGATCACAAAGACAAGTATTTATCTGCACTTTGCAAAACATATAAGGAACAACAGAAAAGAAAGTGAAGTAATAGACAACCCAGAATTTAAATATATGTGACCTCCAGGTGACGGAAGCAAATTGTCACAAGAGAGAGATGAGTTAAGATACTAGACCAGCGGGGACACCCTTAAAAATGTGTCACAAGTGGTCAACTGTCATTCAACATTTGTGTTTATGGAATATAAGTTGAGTTTAATCCAGACATATTTATAGACTCATGTATTCTTATCTTCCCTATTTTCAAGTATAGGCCATAAAGTGCATAAATGATTGTGTCACAGGTGCACAGGTAAACAATGAACAGTGCTAGTTTCAATTAAAGAACATGGTAAAGAATTGAATATATGGAAACTCCAAGGCAGTAAGTTGTAAACAAAGAATGTTTGTACATGAACAATAGTATAAAGAACATAGACATTTCTCAAAAAGAAGACATTATCTCAGCTGTCAAAGGCTGAAGAATTTAAAAGCCCCAGGTTATGGTATCTTGAATATATATTCCTTTTATAAATGGACCCTGAATTAGCAGCAAAGATATTCAATCCACTATTCACACAAATCTATCAGCAGGTCAAAGACATGAGATTGGAGAAAAGGAACGATTGTGAAGTTACCAAATAAGAACGACCTCACAGTTTGCAATAACTGACAAAACCTTCACTCAGTATCCAGGAAAACATTAGGCATGATTATGATCCAAATTATATCAAGTGCACTAGATGCATAAATTGAAGATAGAACAAGCAACAGAGGAATCACATACCATACCGTCTCCCTCAGAAACATAATAGAGCAATGCTCAGAATAGCAAAGTGAAACTGTACATAAATTATGGTATTCCAAGCTGCATTGTTTCAATCATTAAATGTCCAAATACAAATGTTGCATGCAATGTTGGACAGAGGGAGAAAACCTTTGAGATGAAAACAGGAGGGTGACAGGGATGACTGATCATTGACTGGGTCATGCAACAGGCCACAGAGGGTGCCCCAAGAGGAACTCAAAGAAGAAGATAAACATTCAATCTTGCACTAGGGGGTCTAGTATACACAGATGACATTGCACTATTTGCACACTAGCATCAACACATTCAAGAAAAAGTGGAAAGATTGAGTGCATATAGTCAATAAGTGAGAAACAGAAGTCATGATATTAAATATAATAAATCTCACATCAATTAAAATAGGAAATGAAGAACTAACAAGAACATGCACATTTATATGCATGGGAAGTACAATTACACCAGAGTATAGAAACAGCAAAGACATCAAAGGCAGAATAAAGAAGCCCAAAATAACCTTTGCTAACTTAAACAAGTTTTGAAGTCTTTGCAACACAGCCCAAATACCAAACAAAGAATATGCAAGTGGTGTATATCTTCTGTGCTTCTGTATTGTGCAGAGTGTTGAGGAGTAAACAGAAAAAGAAATGTCCAAACTGCTATCTTTCAACAAAATCTAAGAAAGATTCAAATAATTTTCTGGCCTAACAACCATCAGCAACTGAGAACTGCTTGTCTGGAGTAATCAAGAAGACATGCACACTAGTAGAACCAATAACAGTTTAAATTGAATCGTCTGTATACTTTAAGAGAATCTGACTGACACCATTACAAGAACTGCCATGGAAAAGTGAAAGACAGGTTGGCTTAAGAAAGCTTGACTAAGAACCATATAACCGAAATGGAAATCATGAATCAGTTGGGACACTATATTAAGGTTGGCTGCAGATTGCTCAATGTAGAGGGAGTTTGTTGTTGCGCTTACAGACACCATCAGGTGTGATTCATGACCACTTTACCAATCACTGGCTAAGTATCTGGATCTAAGAAGAAGAAACCATAGGTTAGCATGCCTAAATACATGATATGGGTTGTTGAAAAAGGGCATTGAGTGGCAGGTTGCAGCAGTTTTCCTCACATCCCAAGCATACTGAAGAGGGTGAGCCGGAGTTCTTCAGGCTAATGTGCTATGCTTGGCTTTATTTGCATGATGATGCTCACTACTATGAGAATCATGTTAGATCCACATCTCGCTAGCCAGACTGTCTTGAAAAAAAGCCATGGCAGAGAGGTGTGGTCTTAGTCACTTTACTACGCCTGACCCTAACGCGACATCAAGGTTAGTATGTTGTGCCTGACCAGACTAGCATCTCAATTCCCCACATGTTATGGGTAAAAGACCTTAAACTTAGTTATCAGCTATCAACAGATGCCAAAAACAAATTTCATGGCTACTGAATCATTCTTATAATACATATTCACATGACTGTTTACCTGAAGTATTGTTTCCTGTTCCATACTGTTTACTACATCGTCTTATAACCAGCATGGAATAGTTGATTATGACATAGTCTTTAGATCAGATTCACATATTTGCAGAGTAAAAAGTACTTTTTTGTTGGCTCACAGAACACATGGCATCTACCAGGCCAGAGTGATGACATCTCACGTAGGATCATGATGTTAGTCTTGCAGAAGGTGGAAACAATTCTCATTCGATCAGTACAGGATGGTAGAGCAACTTTTGCAGAGTAAGTAGTAATGTGTAACAAAAAATAAACAGTGTTAATGTAATAATGACTTTCAATACTGTATTTCCAGCAAGGGTTTTACACAATGACTTTATTTTTCTTTAGTAATGTTCAACAGCAGTGATTTCTAAGCACATCATCACTTAGTTGTGACCTATTTATCTTCAGTAAAGGTTCAAACAAATACATATCTTCAACTGCAATGTCAAGTGCATGCTATTGTATGGCTCTGTGATGTGGAGAACAAAGAAAAGTATAACTAAAAAGGTCCAAGCTTTCATCAATGGATGCTTGTGCTGAATTGAGTGAATAAAATGACGTGATAAAGTCATTAATATAGAACCGTGGGATTGAACCCGTAGACATAAAGAGAAATTGTTGGCGGTGAATAGGGCACACATGGCAAAAACCAGCTGATATCATTACAAGGCTGTCACTGTTCTAGAATTCTGAGGACAAGAGAGGTAGGAGCAGGCCAAAAAACTCGTGGAGAAGGAAAGTTGAGACAAACCTAAAAATGGCAGAAAAGACATGTGGGAGCTGGAAATGAGGGTACATAACAGAAAGACTTGCAAGTATTTGAATATTTAATGTTGAAGATCTATGCTCTGCTGGAAGTTGAAGGATTTTGATTGATTTAAAGTCTCACTGAAATACCCACATTATATATCAAACTGTTCAGAATTAAATGGAATGCAGTCATTTAACATATTGAAATGAACATTTGCGTTAGATGGATTATAATAGCATAATCTTTTGTTATTTAAAAAAAATTAGTAAAATTGCATTGCTCATCAATACATTATTCAGTTCTTTCTTCTTTGCGTTCAGGATCTTTTGGTCATGCTATATCTGCAGGCCAGTCGCCATGATGAAGTCTGTAGTCTTCACCAGGTCGGAGCAGCTGCCCCACAGCTTTTGTCTCAGCTCCGCACCCTCTGGCCAGGACTCGCATCTCATTTCCCTATAGATTAGGCATTCCTGTAGACAGTTCTCAGGGTTCTGGACTCCTGTTCCATGTGGGCACTCATCGGTGTGTGAGATCTTAAGTCAGTATAGATGTTCTAATTGCCTGCGAATGAAGGTAGTTTGTTGATTTCTTTTGGGTTATTGAATTGGGTCTGGTGTACTGCTTATTTACAAACTCAGTTCTAAACTAATATATGAATAAATCAATGACTTTCTTTGATTAGTTCTTAACTAATACATGAATAAATCAATGACTTTCTATTGATTTTCTGAACAGAAATATGTTTGAAAAGTTTCGCCTAGTTATGTGCAGTAATTTTCACAATATCCACTTTTTACTTAGGGTACATGAAGTTAAAAAAGTGCTCCAAAAATAAATGCTCAAATCAACATTAGTCTATACAGTGTACATACATCCAGGAAGAATGTTTCTGCTACATTTAAAACATATACACACACACTTATGTTATATGCACCAGCATCACTGTGCATGATCTTCTTGAACCTTTACTGTTACTACAATTTTTTGAAATAAAAGAGGGCACTACCCCTTAATGAGTAGATGAGGGCCCATTCCTCAGCAGGGCTTGTACCACTGTGTGACCCAACTTTCTCTTCCTGGACTATGGAGGTCCAGTGGATTATAAGTTTTCTCTTTAACATATTGTGGATGTTGTAGTGGAGTGTGAGGGATTCTAACCAAAGTATTGGAGATCTACCCGGTATGATGCCATTCTCTGACTCTGTTGCCCTCCACTCTTCTCTCCAATATAACTTTGTTATATTATATATCCATATGGGATCAAGATGCTGAGCAGCGCATGAGCTGCAGTGGTTAGCGACCCATAGCTGACTGCTAGCGTCAGGGCCAGCGAACCAGAGCTGCCAAGACCCTTCTACACCTCCACGTGGTGATCCTGGATAACAGGCTGCAGTAGGGCAGACTGGCTAAGGAGAAGAGATCGAAGAGGGAATGCTAACCCGGTACTCAAAAAATGCTTGCTGAAGTCGGATGTGTTGGACCGAAAGGTGCAAATATCACAGCCAAGCTGTAAACTACGACACAACGCATTCCGTTCTCTGGACTACATTCTGCTACTTACCCTTTCAGGGTTTAGTAGTGGGAGATTGAGAACAAACGAAGAAGAAGAATATATCCATATAATATAGCTGGAAATTTATAAATAACTGACTTAGACAATAACATTCCTAATTACAAATAAACAATCTTTGAGACTAAAAGAGTTAGTAAGCAAAAGATGGATGTACAGGAAGGGGTGGAGGTGAGAACAGATCAGGAATATGTACAACTAGTAAGCTTCCCTAGGTATCTATACAGGTCACTATAAATAGGACTGAGTTTCTATAGGTCTGTCCAGAGGGCCGTACTGTTGGTCCTGCTTGACATAATATAACACGGATTGCAGCCATGTGTAGATGAAGCAGCCATAGTAACGCTATTGTAAGCTTATACTGTTTCTTTCACATAACCTGATACTGAGAGAGAGGGGGGAGGGAGAGAGGGAGGAAGGGACAGAGAGTGGGGGAGGGAGGGAGGGACAGAGAGAGAGAGAGAGAGAGAGAGAGAGAGATGGTTATTGTTGTCTGAATCTGTGTTGATCAATTGGGACATTTTCTTGTATGTTATTAAGACTTGGCCCTATAAGTGTTCAGCATGCCGTGCCCCCAAGTCTAAATGTGACATCAACAGAAGTGGCAGTCGGTGTGGAACTTTGTCAATGCTTGGACAGATACAGTGGTGAATCTTGCCAGGTAAAGATCTCATAATTATTGTGTTTTAGTCCCTGTATGTTACAAATCAATGTCATTATCTATCTAATTCTTAATTGTTAGTTCTTAATCGACTTGTACTTCTACAGGGGCAAATGCTACTGTACAGGTCCCAGCTCTGGAATGAGCTGGATGTAAATGGGAGAAAGATTTCCTGCTTAGTGGGCTAGTCTCGAGCATCTTAATAATCCGCTGCATTGGGACAATCGCTAACAGAGGGTGGTTAACCGTTGTGCGAGTCCATCAAACACTAGAGCAAAGTAGACCCACAGCCTGTTAGGCGTCATCTATTCTGCTTTAAAAAAACCACCTAACCATTAATAAACTTCTTATTATTTATTTCAGAATATTTAAGATACATGAATATATTCCAAGCCCTTCTTTGTGGTCATCATTATGACTTTATGTCTTTAGCTTTGTTTTAGTTTTATTGTTCATCAAAATCATTACGAAGTGAGTTAAGCTGAACAGATAATGGACATGTTGATCCTTATAATTGTTACAAATGTAACAGCCAGCATCTAAAAAATTACAAACAGTTTTCATTTTTGCTAAAATAAATAAGCGAAATAGTATGTACTCTTTAATGACTTGTTCTGTTTGCAAGGTGTTTGAACAAAGAAAATGTAATTCACGAAACAAGATTTAACAAATACAGAGGATCACTAATTGCAAAAAATATTATTATTCTAGCAGAGAACATGGTTTTTAAGAAGTATGTATTTGTATGTAGGTATTTATTTTATATTTCCATCAGAACCCAGGACCTGGTTACTACAGGGTTATTCCACCTAATGTTGGCAGTGACCCAGATAATCCAGAAACCATTATTGGTTATGTCAGACCCTGTCAATGTCATAATCACAGTGTCATCTGTGACCCAGAGACAGGACAGTGCTTGGTGAGTCTATCATTACTAATACTGTAATACTGTAATCTTCTAAATACTGTGTTCATTCAGGCACATTATGTGCCCTATGCCAGGTAGTCAAATGTCATCTACACTCATCTCTGTTCTTTACTGTTAAGTACCATGCTGGACCAAGGTTTTGTCGCTATCCATCTCTCCTTCTCACTGTTGGACGTCGAGGCAACAATTATAGGTGTAGGGCCACCATGATGTCACTTTATGTGTCCATCTATTGTCAGGCATGCATACCACTTGGCCTGCCCACCTGTATTTTCTTAGCAATGCGTATCTGCGACATCATTAAAGCAGGTTTGACTCCTGTTGGCTATATTGCAGATGTGGTCTCATAGTGAAAGTGACAGTGTTCTATGCTCCATCGCTCGTTGAGTAGCTTGGAGCCATGCCATGTCCCTTTTTCGTAGGTCCCATACCTCGCAGCCATATACCATGGCTGGAAGGACTAGGTTGTTGAAGGTGTAGGTTCTCACTTTTTTGTATATCATCTGTTGAAGTACTGTCATGATGTGGATGAAACAACTACCCCACAGCTAACCTTCATGAGATCTCTTTATGCATGTCATGGGAGGTTGTAATTTCTTGGCCCATGTAGATGTACAAATTCTAGTTATTAACTTAAACTTAAACTTAACTTAACTTAACGTCTTTATACTGGTTTAGAAGACCCTGCAGAGTCTGTATACAACCAGTTACATTTACATCACCTTGCTCTAAAAGCTGTGCGCATCCAGTTTATTCTTAAATGCATTAACTGTCCCTGCCTCCACTACCTCCCCTGGCAATGCATTCCAAGCAGACACCACTCTCTGACTAAAAAAATATTTCCTAATATCTAACCTGGACCGGGGACGGCGTGGCCTAGTGGATAAGTGGCACGGCTCACAATCCGAAGGTGCTGGGTTCGATCCCCATCACAGCACCTGCCGTTACCCCGGGGAAGCAAACCCTTAGAAAATGCAGGAGGAAGCAGACCCTTACATAAAATGCATGCTGAAGTCGGATGCATTGGGCCGACAGGCGCAAAATAAAAACCACAGTGCAACGCACACCGCCTTGGGGATTAGAGAAATAAGGCGAACGCAAAAAAAAAAAAAAAAAAAAATAACCTGGACCTCTCTTTAGTCAGCTTGTAGCTATGCCCTCGTGTTATTGTAGGTGGCTGTATTTTAAAAAACTTGTTATAGTCTAATTTATCGATTCCTCTGATCATCTTATAAACCTGTATTGTCACCACGAATTCTTCTCTCTTTGAGACACTGTAGGCCGGTTTTTCTGAGCCTTCCTCATAACTGTAATTCTTGAATCCCACTATCATCTTTGTCGCTCTTTTTTGTATTCTTTCTAGCATGTTTATGTCCCCTCTATGATAAGGACTCCACACCTGTACACAGTACTCCAATCTAGGTCTAACTAAAGCTTTATACAGTTTGACGATCACTTCCTTGCTCCTATGTTTAATATTTCTTTTTATCATACCTAACATTGCATTTGCCTTTTTCACTACTACCTTAACTTGCTCACTCACCTTTCCTGTATGATCTATTATAACCCCTAGGTCCCTTTCCTTATCTATCTTTCTAATATTGTTTTCTCCCATTCTGTAATTATGTTCCATATTGGATCTACCCATGTGGATGACTGTACATTTATCTACATTAAACTCCATTTGCCAGCTTACAGACCATTCTCGAATTTTATCTAAATCCGACATCAATATATCCACTTCCGCTTTAGATGAGACACTACTGCAGAGTTTTGTGTCATCAGCAAATTTTGCAATCATGGATCTCATATCAATGTCCAAATCATGTACATATATCAAGAACAAAATTGGTCCCAAAACCGAGCCCTGTGGCACACCACTTTTCACTTCACTCCACTCAGAGTACTCCTTATTTATGCCCACCCTCTGCCTTCGTCCCGTTAACCAATTTTCAATCCATTTGGCAACTTCCCTTCTACAATAACACGAGGGCATAGCTACAAGCTGACTAAAGAGAGGTCCAGATTAGATATTAGGAAATATTTTTTTAGTCAGAGAGTGGTGTCTGCTTGGAATGCATTGCCAGAGGAGGTAGTGGAGGCAGGGACAGTTAATGCATTTAAGAATAAACTGGATGCGCATAGCTTTTAGAGCAAGGTGATGTAAATGTAACTGGTTGTATACAGACTCTGCAGGGTCTTCTAAACCAGTATAAAGACGTTAAGTTAAGGAGTGCTCCACAGCTGAAATGCCATATGTACATGGTTGGTTTCACAAATTCTATCCCTGGCAATGTGTCTAATTTATAGTAAAGTACCCTGTCCTGCCAAGTTGATCTTGAGCAGCCTGCACAGACAGCTCTATGGAAGTGATTGAACTGCCTGGCATGACTGCCGTACATGATCCAGGTCTTGCAAGTGTAGAGAAGGGTGGCAAAAACGATGCCGTGATATACTTGGACTATGGTCTCTGCCTTGATGCCCTGTTGATTTAAACCACCTTTGCCCAGACAGCCAAATGTAGTGCTGGTCCTGGCAATCCCATTGTTGATTTCATAGTCCATACACACATCTCTGGTTAGTGTGCTGCCCAGGTTTTCAAAATCATCTACCACCAGTAGATACTGGATATGCACCATGGTGGTTGGTTCATGGTAATGTTTCCTTGGAGCAGACCGGAACAGGACCTGTTCTTATTTGTATTTATTGTGAGACCAAAACTAGAGCACTAATTTGAAAATGCATCCATAAGGGATTGTATGTCCTATTCTAAGCTAGTGCTCAGAGTGAAGTCATCAGCAAATAGGAGATCTAAGATGGTTGCATCTGAGACTATAGTGATGGATCACTGGTGCCCCAGATTTAAGAGCTGTCCCTAGACATTTTGAGGCTAATATAGATGTCCATAGCAGTATTTACCACAGCCGTAGAGAGCATTGTTGCTAACATCATGGTAATCAGTGTAGGTTTGAGAATACAGCCTTGCTTCACATCATTTGCTACTGTCAGTTTAATGGGTCGTCTTTGTGATAGCAAAAGTAATTTTTCCACAAATATGGCAAAAACAGTCTGCACTGTTCATACAATCATGAGGCATTTTTAACTACATGTGCGGCTGCTCCCACAAAATCCACAATGTAACTGATGACAAAAAAGAAATGTTGTTCTAATGACTGCTACATTTTGTGTCATCCAATTGTCATTCAAGGTTATCCATTTGATGGGGAAAACTAGTACTAATTTGCCATTTTTAAGTTCGTTACTTGATCATCATATCCAAATGTGTTTAGAAAAGTTACTTTTATTTCAGATCAGATACATTTTTGTTGTTGCCCAGTGTAATATGTGCTAACAAGCTGATATACCCCAGTTGTATAATCAGAGCAATCTGTGCAGACAGCATAAAGGTGTGGCTAAATAATATATTCATTTAAGAGTCACTGGTTGAAGAGGGTTTAAAAAAAGCAGAGGTCTCTTTAAATGTTTATTGTATAGACAACAGAAAGGAAGAAAGATATTACAATTTTATATGGATTTATATAGAAGGATTGATCAAGCCAGTGTCATTTTTAAATTTTGAATTAGCTAGGGCAAGTGCGGCATTTAGTAGACAAAGTGGTCCTCATCGATTACAATGGACGAACAATCAAGAACCTTTAGTCCATAATTAGTATCTGTCTGAGAGAAAAATGAAATTTATTGCTGTAGTCTTTTAAAGAAGATACTGTCTATTTTATGTTTTTCTATTAGGCATGCCAGCACAACACTACTGGAGACTTGTGTGAAAAATGTGCAGATGGGTTTTATGGGATTGCTACAAGTGGATCTGTTAATGATTGTCTGCCTTGTGCCTGTCCTCTACCATTTCCTTCCAATAAGTAAGTTAGATATGGAGCTTAGTCAGTTTTGAATTATCTTGTGTAAGATATGTTATTAGCTGATACTGTGCTATGGTATCCAATCTTAAATAGTCCGCTGGGGTCTTTGTGTATGATAAGCACAAGAATTGCACCACTGCCCCACAGAGAGCATGTTGTAAGAGGGGACTAACTGTGTGACATGGCATAACACCGGCCATGGTTAGGTGGTTTGTTTAGAGCAGCATAGACGGCATCTAACAGGATGTGGGTCTACTTTGCTCTAGTGTTTGATTCTATTAAGATGGACTCGCACATCGATTAACCACCCTCAATGTCACTTGTCCCATTGCAGCAGAGTAATATGCTGCTCGAGCCTAGCCCGCTAAGTAGGAAATCCTCCTCCTTGCTACATCCAGCTCACGCCAGAGCTGGGACCTACACAGGGGCATCAGCTCCTGTAGAAGTACAGGTCGACTAAAACTATGACTAAGAAGGTATACACTCCTACATTCACTTTGTTTATTTGAGCATAACAGTGCTGAACTGTTGTCTTTGTCTCTTGATTTGTCCATATTGTCTTAAACTAAATTATAGATATAATAAATTTTGATAATCTCCATATCATCTATATTACTAAAAACAAGATACAGTCCAGTTTGTAAACTATATTTCTTAGTTCACATTGGATGAAAATTAATTAATGATGCATACTAATGTGTAATATATGAATAAAATTATTTTTTCCATTCTTATTTAATGTTGTTTTCATAAGAGATGTTGGCACTGGCTAACTGTTCTAAATTTTGATTACATTTCTAAACCATTCAAAATATCTTTGTTTTTGTTTTTTTATAAACATTTCTGCCCGTCTACTAATTTGATAAAATTGTCCAATAATGTTACTTAATTGGTTAATTTGTCTTCTATTGGATAAATCAACCAGTTGTAAGAAATTTTGAGTTAAATTAATGGTATGTGAAAATTGTGTTACAATAAGACTGATTTGCCTCAAACCCATTAAATGAAGCAAACAACTGCTAAACCAATAATATATTTCCGGAATCATATTTAAAATAAAGCCACTTGACACTGCTTCTGAACTTAGGAAAATAGCTTGCACAATCTGTAAAATAAATAATTTATTTATTACCCCATGTTTTGTCTTATGTCTGCAGTTTTAGTCCATCTTGTGTTGGAGGTAGGAGTGGTATGATATGCACTGCATGCCAAGAAGGATATACAGGCATGCGATGTGAAAGGTAAGATGTTTTACATATTTAAACATGGGAAAAGAGTGAAATTGTTAAACAGTTTTAATTAATCAAGAGTTTATATGAGATCGTACTCCACATGCATTCTACAAGAATGATGGAAAGTTAGTTGTGAAAAAAGGTCTTGACATTTACAGGTTTACAAATATATCGTTTGTGTATATTATGATGCAAGATGAAGGTAGTAGCCATTAATTTTTATCTTTGAACATACACTTCTCATTAACATTTCCAACTATTGTTACTTTGTGCTTTCATTGACATTTTTCACAGTTGTGGCCCTGGATACTTTGGCAGCCCTCAGAAAATTGGTGACAGCTGCAGACGATGTAACTGTAATCTTCAAGGCTCAAGAAGTCAAATATGTGATGCAGAGAATGGTCAGTGTCCTTGTCTAGATGGGGTCGGGGGCCTAACTTGTGATGCATGTACAGATCCAACATATGCAGTAGAGAAGGGAGTATGCATTTGTAAGTTTTGAGTGATATCTTTTATTATTAAACTTGTTGCTTAAATTAGTAGAGCATAGGTCCAACACTACATTTGGATATACTCTGAAAATGAGGATGATGCCAAAGGAATGTGCCATGACATAGCCTTGTCAGTAAATTTTAATGCAATTTAAAACAAAATGTTATTCTGCTTCTTGAATTAGTTGGAACTGTTTTCTTTCAGTCATCTGAATGTTATTTTATTTTGCTTTCAAGTTTTCTGTTAAAGATTTAACAAAAAATAAAAATTCACGGTTGTTGATTGTAGTTGGAAAAGAATTCATATTTCTAGATATTTCATTAATGGATACTTAAATAGCAAATAAGTACTTATGTTTTAATAATGTGACCACGTAAATTGTTTTCATTTAACAATGCAAATGTTTGGAATATTATTATTGTCAGTATGTTGCTATTTGACAATGAAACACATTTTACTAAGACTTTTTCCTAACACATTATAGTACAAAAAATGCTTACTCTGGTATTTTGTATTCATTGATTAGGAGGTGCAGTTTATATAACCATAGTTATATTTCAAGTATGATCAGGATTTTTACCAGCCTGACCTTTGTTACATTTATATTCATTTAAATTTTAGAATGTTGTTCCTTACATCTGTACTCATTACCGAGCAAGCTCAGTCTCTAATGGTTTATTTTTTCATTGTTTATTTTCAGCTTGCTATACTGGCTGTACCGGCATACTTCTGGATGATCTTAGAGACATAATGATTCCCTTGATAAGGTTTAACTTCACAGATGCCACCTACCCTTGGGAGAGATTGTATAAAGTAGAATCAGAAGCTAATGGACTGAGGGTAGCCATTGATTTCTGATGTTTCTTAATAT
The DNA here is from genome assembly GCA_036924085.1 of Ariolimax columbianus. Classification (NCBI taxonomy): domain Eukaryota; kingdom Metazoa; phylum Mollusca; class Gastropoda; order Stylommatophora; family Arionidae; genus Ariolimax; species Ariolimax columbianus. Next base: position 34,011,147 of record JAVGWX010000008.1, on the reverse strand, counting down.
ACTTTTTTTGTTATAGCTATAAATAATAATTTTTTTAAGTTAAACGACATTGTTCTTCTGTCAAAATATGATTACACCTGTCCTTCAGGAATTCACCTTTTAATATGGATTATTTGGATAGATCTGGAGAAAGAGCTGGACCCCCTTCCAGGTCTATCAACTGGGTGGTGGATAGCTAACTGCCTCTATGTTTGGAGATTAACATCAAGAAGGAGAAGCTGGAGGTAACATTGAATAAAATAAAGGTTGGCAAAGCAGCTGGATGTGGTGGTATAACACCAGAAATGGCCAAGTACATTGGAGCTACATGTGAACTGCTATTTCTGAAGGTTCTCTAGACAGTCTGGCAATACAAGACTATACCAAATGATTAGGAGAATCCATCATTATACTAATATTTAAAAAATGTGACAGCCAACAGTGTGAAAATCATGGAGGAATTCCCACCTTAGTGTCCCCAATAAAGTCTATTCTAGGATACTGGAGCAGAGACTAAATCGTCTGAGTACAGATTTGCGAGGTAGAGCAAACCAAAGTACTCAAATCTGTATCATCACACTAAAGCTGGCTCTTGAGTATGACATTGAAATGCACCTTTGATTCTTGGACCTGGAAAGGGTATTAATAATGTTTTCTGTAGCAAGTTTTTGGAATACCTTGAAGGGAAGAACATCCCAGTACCCTTGATTTGCACCATACAGAGTTTCTTTAAAACTTGCAGAAACTATATTAACACAGGAAGCAAAAAATCAGGGTAGTTCAAGGCAAGGCGACAAAATATCACCATACCTTTTCATGCTACTCATAGATGATGTTATGAAAGCCTGTAAAGAAAGGATCAAAAAGTACGCAGTAGGGTAAAGGTAAATTAGACAGTCTATGTAACAGAGATGGTGTTTGTAGATGGTGTGGCCCTGATTACTAAATCAGAGGCACATCTCCAGATCAGTCTTTAAATCTGGAAAGACAAGCTGGAGAAAAGAGTGATGCCTATTACTAATTCAAAAACAGAAATCAAGGAGGTCTCAAAAGAGGAGACATCACATTATGCTGTCGAGCTGTTAGAATGCCTTGGATCTGCAATAGAGCATAACAAAGGAGGTATCAAAGAGATGGATACTCAGAAATCAGCAACTGGCAATCTTGTTCATGACATAAATAGATAAGAGAAATAGGTAAGAAAATGAAGATGGCTGATTACTGGTCCAATTATGTACCAGTTTTGACCTACAGATGTGAATCATGGGTAATGACCACAGCCTGGAAAGGCCAGATACAAGCTTTTGAAATTAGATATCAAAGAAAGGTGGTCTAAATAACAAAAAGAGGCAAGGTTTACAATCAGAAAATACAGCAAGATCTTGAAGCACAGTCTTTGCAGACAAGTGAAGCAATCTCAATGTATGTAATTTTACCATATCTGCAAAATGAAAGATCAGTTACCATAGAAGACATGTGAAGCACAGTGATCCAGACCCTGAGGACAACCTAAAGTCCAAAGGGATGACAACAGAAGACAGTTTATAAGAGACTGAGGACTAGACTGGAACAAGGCCAAGAGATGGACAGTTGATAGAATAGTCTGGCAGGCTTTCTAGCAAACCTTTACATGCCAGGAAAGAAGAGGAGTAACTAATTAAGTAAGTAAATTGCTTGCTATGAATTTTAGTCTTACATAGCAATTAACACCATCCTTTCAAACAAATTCTTAGATTAGGATGCATTACTCTAAAAATTAGAATAAAAGCAACTAAATTTATTATCAAAGATTGTTAATTTGACTGTTGCATAAACTTGTGAGTCATAATCCTTCATACATTGGCCATCAAATTTATGACCAGAAATAGGAATGTTAGACTTTATAAACGAATCTTCAGATGCAAACTTGGAGAAGATCAATCATTTATAATTATTAGTGTTAGCATAAGGTTCTGCCTGAGCAGATGCAGCAAAAATCAAAACCTCTCTGTAAAGATAAAGAAAACAAAGATAATGACCATCAACAAAACAAGAAATCACCATAAATTCTAAATCGAGGGTGTGGCAATAGAACAGGTCACAAACTTTGAGTATCTGGGTTCCATAGCTGACAATAATGGCAACTACTCAAAGAAAATAAGAAGGAGATTGACACAAGCAATTCAAAGGCTACACAACCTGAGGAAACTATGGCAGGAAACCGAAAAAATTTAACATTTTGAGAACCTGTTTTTTTCCCCTCCATAGCAGCACATGGCTGAGAAACAGTTATCCAAACTTCAAGGAAGAGAATTGAGTCTTTTGAGTAAAAATGTTATAGAAGGGTCTTCAGAATACTATGGACCAAAAGAAATAATGCAGACATTTGACAAGCGTTATGCAAAATGGAGAATTGGCTCATAATTTCCATAATGAACAGAAAATGTATATACTCTGGTCACTTCAAAAGACACAACTGTCTTAAAAGAATAATAATGGTATATAGAGTACCAAGCAAAAGAGGCAGACCAAGAAGGACCAAGCAAAAGAGGCAGACCAAGAAGGAGATCAAGGAATGCAAGGGCATGACTCTGAAGCAGGCTGGAGATTTGGCAAGAGATCGAGTTTCTTTCAGACGGGCTGTTATGGGAGCGACATTCTGAAACGGAAAGGCTACATGTTGATAAGGCTCTGACCTAGATTTGTCAATTTTCATAATGATATGCTCTAGTTCTGTCACATTTAATTAACTATGCATGATCAGAATCTAAGTTGTTATTAACATTTATAAATAGCTTGTTGAACAAGAGAAATAATGATAAAATAATTCAATGTTTTTTTGTTACTTCAAAGTCATGTCTTTTTATGTTTGTGAATTAGTAATGTAAATGTTGACGGTAGGAGTTATAGTGATATGATAGTCTCATGAACTAGGAATCCATTATAGTGATATGATAGTCTCATGAACTAGGAATTCATTATAGTGATATGATAGTCTGATGAACTAGGAATCCATTTTAGTGATATGATAGTCTCATGAACTAGGAATCCATTATAGTGACATGATAGTCTCATGAACTAGGAATCCATTATAGTGATATGATAGTCTGATGAACTAGGAATCCATTATAGTGATATGATAGTCTCATGAACTAGGAATCCATTATAGTGATATGATAGTCTCATGAACTAGGAATCCATTATAGTGACATGATAGTCTCATGAACTAGGAATCCATTTTAGTGATATGATAGTCTCATGAACTAGGAATCCATTATAGTGATATGATAGTCTCATGAACTAGGAATCCATTATAGTGATATGATAGTCTCATGAACTAGGAATCCATTATAGTGATATGATAGTCTCATGAACTAGGAATCCATTATAGTGATATGATAGTCTCATGAACTAGGAATCCATTATAGTGATATGATAGTCTCATGAACTAGGAATTCATTATAGTGATATGATAGTCTCATGAACTAGGAATCCATTATAGTGATATGATAGTCTCATGAACTAGGAATCCATTATAGTGATATGATAGTCTCATGAACTAGGAATCCATTATAGTGATATGATAGTCTCATGAACTAGGAATCCATTATAGTGATATGATAGTCTCATGAACTAGGAATCCATTATAGTGATATGATAGTCTCATGAACTAGGAATTCATTATAGTGATATGATAGTCTCATGAACTAGGAATCCATTATAGTGATATGATAGTCTCATGAACTAGGAATCCATTATAGTGATATGATAGTCTCATGAACTAGGAATCCATTATAGTGATATGATAGTCTCATGAACTAGGAATTCATTATAGTGATATGATAGTCTCATGAACTAGGAATTCATTATAGTGACATGATAGTCTCATGAACTAGGAATTCATTATAGTGATATGATAGTCTCATGAACTAGGAATCCATTATGCCTATGGTTTTCTATGAAGGATCGCAGCTTGCTGATAACACATTATTAACATTATCTTTCGATTTTATATGCATGTCACACACATAAACACAAATAATTACATGCACACAGTTACACACACACACACACACACACACATTTTCTTTATCCTTTCCTTTGAACTATTCAATTAAGATAAATATATCAATATAAATTACCAAAACATTTTGCTTGTGCAATTTATTATTTTTAGGTTAGAGAGATTGCTCTTCTAATTACATCTATGATTCTATTTTGTCTTTCTGGATGTCCAAATGAAAGCATTTAAATAGGACCTCGTCTTAATTATGTCATAGAAATTCAGGAACGTTTATAATAACAATATCTTATTTTCTCATTTATAGAATAAACTTGAAGGTGTAAAATCTGCTGGTATGAAAGATATTATAAACATGGAGAAAGAAGTGAAGCGCTATGATGATCTAGCAAACAATCTTCTCGACAGGGTGAGTTTTAATTTTCATGACTGTTTAATTTTGTTTGTTTTTTGTTTTTATTTTTGTTGTGATGGGGATCAAACCCAGGACCTTTGAGTTGTGAGCCGTGTCACTTAACCACCAGCCCACGCCATCCCCACTGTTTAATTAATATATATCAAATTCAATTAGCACTGACCAAAGCTGTGACTAATCTTAAGTCAGAAATGATGTTGTTTTAATGTGTAGCAGGCTGTGGACAATAATGATGGTGTAAATGTATCTAGATTATGTGAGAATACTGTAAAGCTGGACTAAAGGTGACTGAAAACATGGTTCAAATATAGTGTTAAATAAGAACCGTAGAAGATGTGCTCAGATGTTAGAACCCAAATATTTCCTTTCAAGGACCGGGTAGACAAAAGTGGCAACAAAAACAAACTGTCAACAATATAAACAATTTAGTGTGAATATAGTGAAACAATGCAATATTTATATCTCTTTATTCCACAGTTGGACATAACTGGAGCTGAAGCAATCAAAAATAAGGAGGCCACAGTGGAGGTATTGAAAAATGCCACTGAGCTGGAACAAATTGTTAGTGACACATTTGATGAAATCAAAAGTAAGTAAATGAGTGTTTTCATTTACAATATTTTCTCTAAAACCCAATATAACTGCTGAAAATGGTGCCATTGATCTTGTATTTGCTGTGTTGATATCTAATTCAATATTAACAATACAGACTATCATTAAAATAAGTTAACAGTTAAGTTTTGTCTGCTTAACCACAAATACATACAAAATACACTGAGTATGTGGGAAACAGTAGTAAAATACCAGCAATAATGACTAAAAAATAAGCAAGGTTAAAGTGCAGATTCACATGAGAACCATAACAGATGTGTTTCTGACTTGGAAATGGAAAATGGCTTAGGTCTATAGAATCAACTTGACAGCATACGGGGCCTCTATATGTACGCCGTCCCTTTCATTGCTGAAAGTGCTAATAACAAAGCAAGAACTGTACCTCCTACGATGATTGGACAATTTTCCCTGACTTTGTCAGGTACCCATTTACAGATGGGTCAAAAGATAAGAAGCAGTAATACCATGGAAACAAACCTAGTGTGACTTTTACACCAGAGATATACTTGAGGTGCTACCAGTATCTCACATTTTAAACCCCTTAACCATAGTCACAGCACTAAAAAGCCAGAAAAATACTAAACTTAATGATTTAAGAGCAGTACTCTGTCAACTATGCCAGCAGGCCGCACCAAAAAGGGTAGTGGTGCAGTGGGTTCCATCTCACTGCAACATCCAAGGCAACAAGGAGGCAGACAGACTGGCAAAAGAAGGTGCAAAACTACCACAACCAGAAACTAGTATGACATACGAAGAGTCAAAACGGCTTATTAGAGCTAGATACATTACCAAATGGGAAACCGAACATACTGGCTACACCAAAAATGATGCCTATTACCAGTTGAACAGAAGAGAGCAGGTCGTGGTCTTCAGACTTCGCACTGGCCACAATAGACTGAGGTACCACCTATTCAACAAATTGAAGATAGGTGGCACCGACGAATGCCCGTGTGGTACCGGGAAAATGACCGCTGAGCATTTGCTGCAAAACTGCCCGACATACGAGGATCAGAGAGAGCAGATGTGACCATCACCAGTGGCAACACTAGACAAGCTCTATGGCAGTGTCGACAGCCTCAGGATGACCGCTGCCTTTTTCGAAAAAATAATGGTTACTGTCTGACTGCGTACGATGAAGAAGAAGAAGAAGAAGAAGAAACCCCTTAACAAGTAAAATGAGAATATATTACATAAAAATAGGTCACATCATCATCAAGTACATCTCTGCAATGAAGATTGACGGTAATCGATCTCAATCTGTCTCTGTCTTGCACCAGGCTGGTACACACAGTCAAACTGTGTTCCTTCCACATCCTGATATTGTCTGTCCATCTGTACCTCTGCTGCCCTTTGGCTCTCTTGCCCTCTACTCTGCTCTCCAAAACAACCTTTAAGCAGACTGTCATGGCGCTTGACATGGCCAAAATATTTTATTTTTCTGCTTTTATTTCCTTTAGAATTCTCTTTTCCACCTGGAGTTGTTCCATTATTGGTTTTCCTAAATGCTTGTACTCAATACAGTTTGCACTGATTTAATACAGCTTGTACTCGCTTAATAGTTTGTACTGAGTTAATATAATTTGTACAGATGCTTACAAATATATTTTGTTTAAATTTAAATGTTTAATATTCTTCACCAGCTTTAAAATTAAAAACATTTTATGCCATAATTGCAAAATCTGCTTGAGTACTGAAATGTGAAATCATAGCTGTTTTTCTCCAGAGCTGGTTGATGGCCTAGATGAGCTTGTTGAGAGGCTAATCTACAATCAAAGTGGAATCAATATGACTAATGCCCTTGAAAATGCAAAGAGAATTTTGGATGAAATTTTAGCTAGGGACTTTTCCCCAGAAGACAGGGCTGCAAAAAGGGAAAATATGTAAGCTTTCACATTTTATTTGTAGTGTCTCTGTCAGTTTGTAAGACACATGATAATGGTAGTCTGTTATATTTTCTTTAATGAATTTACAAGTTTTGTCACATTGATGAACAAATTCTTACTTACTTTAATCATAGTATTCTTCTTCTTATTCTTCATTCATCCTCAGATCAAGGTTCCGGTTTCTCTTACAAAGGACACCGTTGTTTGTAAGGCTGTTTCATCTCCATACAGCTTTTGTCTCATATCTGTCTCACGAGGCCAGTATTGCTCTCTCTTTTCCTGCGTGAGCATGCAGCTTTGTAGGATGTGTTCCACGGTCATGTTATGCTCCCCACATGGGCACCTGTCATCTGTCCCAATCCTCATTTTGTTGTAAAGAAGAGTCTGTTATGCCCAGTTCTCTGAAGATAATGATTTGCTCTTCTCTAGTTAATTTATAGTAGCTGTCTTCTTTTCAGAAGTCGGGGTGTTGATCATCCCATTTTACCCTGAAGTTGGCTTTAATTATGATCTTGGCCTCATTAAATATGATTCTCAGGTCTGTTTGTGGGGATTCCCCTCCACTCTTTGCTAGTTTCTCTGCAGCTTCATTGCCTTCAATATTGCAGTGGGATGGGATCCACTGTATGACCAACCTTGGGTGTTCTGCTGAGAGCTGTGTCAGGGAGAACATACATTACTCGAGATTTTCCTCTTTGTGTTGTTTTAGCGCTGCTAATACTGACGCGGCATCAATCAGGAATACTAAGTTTTCTTGGTGGATATCTTTATCTTGGATTACAAGCTCAGCTGCGGCCTTCAGTGCCTCTACTTCTGCACGGAAATTACTGTAATCATGGTATTCAATTAGGCAATGTTGCCTCATCTAATGCCAGGTAGCGTTTGAATCTGTGTCTGTCCTTCACCCTGGAGTTCCATGATGGTCAAAAGGCATGGTAAAGATCATTTCTCCATCTTCTTGGTGGGCGGCCAAGTGGGTGGTTGTAGTTGTATTGCCATAAGAAAGACACTATTCCCATCCTTGTATCATTACTCATGTCGACCATGTAGCTGGTTCATCTGTACTTTCCCATTGACGCAGAGTCCTGGAACTCTATTTGGTCGTGGATGTTGGTATTTTGGATGTGGTCTTTTATGGCAATATTTAGGGCTCTTCCCTCCGTTGCTCTTTTGGTAATTCAAACTTCTCTGTGTCTTATTTGTGTAGACTCCACACCTCACACCTATATACCATTACTGGGATAACAATGCCATTGTAGATGTGTGCTCTGGCCTTGACGTCTATCATCTGCTTGAGCATCGGTTTAATGCGGATGAAACTGATTCAACCTGCCACTTTTATGCATAAGATCTCCTTATCATTGTTCTGGTTATTGTTGATTTCCTGACCTACGGGAACATATGCATTGACGCTGAGTCAATAACTCATAGATTCTGAGTCACTGCCTGATATAAGTAGCAACGAGGTCTATCATACAACCCAACACTTAAAGTCAGATAAATAGCCTCTTCTGGGTGGAATCACTGCAGAAAGGCTTCAGGCTGACGGAAATACACTTGTCTGTCAACTGGCTATACTTTTCAACATTTGCCTTCTTGCAAGATACATTTCAAACCAGTGGAAGTGATCTAAGACAATCCTGATTCACAAAAAAGTGACAGAGAAATTTTGGCGAGGTGCTGCCCAATCTGCGTGCTATCAACTATTTATAAACTGTTCACAAAAGTCACTACCCACAGATTAAAAAGATAAATTGATGATAACCAACCAGGAGAACAGGAAGGGCTACTCAACCAATGACCATCTTCACACAATCAACTAGTTGATGGAGAGAGCGTGAGAAGTCAGCTGCCCCTATGGATTTTGTTTTTAGACTATGAAAAGCCCTTTGATAGTGTGAAAATAAATGTGGTAAATGCCTTGAGGAACCAAGGTATCAACGAAAGAACTCTCAGCTTATAGAAAAGGGCTGTTCAACTGAGATAACTCTTTTCCACAAGCCACTTTCCATACCTATACACCAAATAGTAGGACAAGGAGATACCATCTCTCCAAAACTATTCACATCCTTGAAGAAGTTTTTAGGCCCCTAAACTGGCAGTACCAAAGTGTCAACATAGATGGCTAGTTGCTCTCACACCTACATTTTGTGGACGATATTGTGATCTTCAGCCATAGCATTGCAGAAGCCGAACAAACTCTAAATGAGCTGAATGAAACAGACGGTTGACCTGAACATAATTACAAAGATGACTCAATTTCTACTGAACACTTTCTGTTCTATGGGGGAACTGCGATTGGAAAATGAGCCCATCAAAAAAAAGAAAAAAAAGTTTAACAAAAGATGATAATGTTAAAGATTTGGTTTCTTTATTTTCAATGTGACACCTTAACTGTCCTTCCCCAACTTAACTCCTGATTTTGAAATGCTCGAAACATGACAAGTTGAATGCTAACTCACCAATGATATTTCTTGACATTCAAATTTTACATAAATTTACTGATTCTGTATAAGTTAGTAAACAGTCACCAATTGTGAATTAGACCAGTATTACTCATTGCTAACTATTAATTTGTGTGTGGATTTGGCACCACAACCGAAGAGTTCACCAACTGTGAAATATAGCCTATAGTTAATTATTCTGATCAATTGAATTTCATTGTCAGATCTGTGAATTTTATGGTGGCAATACAATGAGTGATACTATGGTTAGAAATTTGGTAAGAATGCTCAATGATGGACCATAGAATATGCATGATGAGATGCGCACTTAACGACCATCTTTAGTGACTGAAGACTTGGTGCATAAGGTTGACAGAAAAGTTCTGTAGGAACATGTGTTTCACAATTTTCTCTTTCTCCATGCAGTTTCCAAACATTGCAAGGTCTCATCTCTACAATACTGTGAGAAATCTTTTGGGTTTTTGGAAAGTGTTCACACATTGTGGGCTAATGATGCTCACAGAGGAGCAAAAAAAAACAAACACATTGTGTGTGCTTTGGAATTTCTTATACTCATTCTTTCGCTTCGCTTCACGGCAAGGCTTGGCCACATTATGCTGCACACACTCAAACCCAAATGACCTCATTTGGATGGGTACAAATGGATCACCCTCCCATTCAACCCTGATTTTGCATTGAATGACATGTTTTTTGCATTGGAATATGTTCCTTGCTGGCCATTGTTTTGACAATTAGGATGATCTGTGCAGGCGGCATCTTTCTATGAGAAGGAAATACATAAACTCATGTTGCACTATTTTGAGTTTCTCAATAATGGTGGACATTATGTTGAAAAGTAGATTAAGGGATGAACATGTGATAAAATAATACAACTTACAGAACTTGTCTATATATCCTATAAAAATTCAAACAGAAGCTACTTTCTGAATATTCCTCATAATCTTCCAACTTTCATGACCATCTTTCAAACATTTATACTACTCACAAACTTTTGTGTACGTCCTTTAATTTCCTCATGTAGACTGTCTGAAACTTTAAGTATATGTCTTTACATTTTTACAACATTTTTTTACAATATCTGATGCAAATTTATTAATCTATTTTCGTCTGCCATGACTATGGGCCAAATGTGGTACACACATAAAAAGACAAATGCAAACAAACCAGATGAGTTGTGCAGGCGTGACTAATGCTCACAGGTCTATCTATGTCTAGCAACTTCTGACTTTATCTTGCAGTTCTGGATTATGATACCAATCCAAATGCCAATCCAATCCTACACTGCTAAGAAATTGTAACATGCAAAGTGAAATTATGAAAGAAGTAAAATAAAATAATAATAGTAGCATTGTCTAATGATTATATATAATTTGTTTCATCTTAAAAAACAGTAACTTGATGATTTTTCATTTTCTTTCTAGGTTGGCAGAACAGCTCTCAGAAAGGATTCATAATCTTGTGCAGACAAATTTGAATGGTACTAACATAGAAAATAAACTAAATGAAGTGAATCGGCGACTAGAAGATCTTGTCAATCAAACTAGAAAAGCTGGGGATACAGCAGGCCAGGCTCTGGAAAAGATAACAGAATTGAAGGTAATACTATTTTTATGTTTCAAGATGTTTTTGGAAATATTATAGATCAATTCATGTCTACAATTTTTTTATTTCTTGAAATGTGTTAAACATTTATGATGTGTATAGAAATGATTAATAATTCACAAGAATCATGAAAAAGAACAAATGAAGAAAAACAATAAATTTGTCTCAGAATGTATATTTTCAGATTATGATACATATTCCAGAGTGGTCCGCCGGGGTCTTTGTGTATAACAGGACAAGAATAGCACCACTACCCCACAAAGAGCATGTTGTAAGAGGTGGCTGTGTGACATGGCATAACACCGGCCATGGTTAAGTGGTTTGTTTAAAGCAGCGTAGATGGCGCCTAACAGGCTGTAGGTCTACTTTGCTTTAGTGTTTGAGTCTATTAAAATGGATTTGCACATCAGTTAGCCACACTCTGCGGCACTTGTCCCAATGTAGCAGGGTAATAAGCTGCTCGAGCCTAGTCTGCTAAGCAGGAAATCCTCCTGCCAGCTACATCCAGCTCATACCAGAGCTGGGACCTGCACAAGGGCATCTGCCACTGTAGAAATACAGGTTGACTAAGAAGAAAGATATATTTCAGATGGACACTTTTAATTTAAAATATACTTCTCATTTTTGCACATAGGGCTAACAACCTCATCATGTTAAAGAAACTTGCAGAAATCACCACTGAAACAATATATAACAAAATGTTTCAGCACAGGCTTCCGTAAAGAGCCAATTACAGCTATATTGTGCCCTATGTATAGTAAGGAGCAAGCAACATAAAGAAACTAAATGTCTCATTAGCTGCTAAATGGTTTAAACTAAATCTGCTACTGTTGGCATGCCCTTCTAAGGTAGGAAGACTCCCAACTCAAGGTCATACTTCTTCATACGTATAGACCAGTAGATTGAGTATGGAGTTGTCATATGGATTGTAAAGAAAACACTGGAAACAATACACCAACTAATTTACAGAATGAAACAGTAAATACATTTCCAGGAATCAGAAGATGAAGAGCAAGAACATTGTTGGCAAACACCACCACCTTCACCAGATTTGTAGAATTTTCTGATTTGCTTCTGTTTATCTCAAATATAAGTAAAAAGCTACCATTATTAAATCATCATGTGATTACAGTCATCATATCCTAATTTTCCTTAATAAGTTTTACTTGTTTGTGTTGTTCAATCCACTTAATGTTAAATCATTGATCTGCTTGAATAACCTTATATTCTTCACATAGACTATGCTACAAATTATGTTTTTATTAAAAAAATTATATCCTGAATTTTTTACTCTAATTGACTCCATCCATTAGTTCACTTCTAAGTTTTTCATTTGCATCGCATAAAATACATATTTTGCCTCCTGTTTCGATAATAGACATGCAGCCATTGATGTCAAAATCGTATCTTTATCATGAGCTCTCGAGCTGGTTCGTAGTGTATTTTCATGTCATAGCAACAATAAATGATAATAATTAAAATGAAATTGTATATCGGAATCCATCATTGTGTTCATTACATGGTGTAGTTATTTTGTATGTTACATTTCATCCTGCTCAGCGCTCCACATTATGCATTCAAGCCGGTTTTTGTTGTCTACGTCATTGACTGTTGTGAGGTCACTGAAGGGCAGTCATTTTACAAGTAAACAATGGGTAATGGAAGCAGAGGCAGTGGGGCTTCAACTAGACAGAAGTATTGAAACTAATGACCCTGATCAGTACTGGTTCTCTCATCAGGAAAGAGATGGCCAATGACAACCCCTGATCCATTAGCCCAGACCACACCAGCGCCAGCATGACTGCACAGGAGAGACTTCGGGAAACATAAACATTTCAATCATTCTCTGGTCACTTTGTGATGACACAACTGGAATGAGAGACTGGTTGCCTACAGACTCTATAGAGTCATTGAGTGTTGCTGTGGTCGAGAGATAAGGCACTCGCATCTTGAAGCTATGAACAAAAAACAGTAGGTGGTCAAATCTGTAAGGTTTCAAGTGACCCCTGGTCTCAAGGGAGATGGGATCAGAGTGCCTGCATCCTGAGTTACCCTCAGTCATCTTGACTTATGTCTTACCACTGGTCCAAGGTAGCTCAGAACTAAAGAGTGAGGTTGATGACTAGCGCAGTTTCTTCCTCACTATAATCCAAGTACAGCGCAAGTGACATTCACAAGACAAAAACCATCTAATGCTGTTGCCCTCATTGCTTGCGATGGGCAACTAACAAAGTTTTCCAAAAATGGCTTTCTTTGTTTAGAAACGTGTACTGTACTAAGTTGTAGATATGAAACAATCAAGCATCCTTCTGGCTTTCTCTGTTTTTGGTCAAATGTTTTATTTAAAATTACAAATTAGTGTAGTGTATAATATTTTGTTTCAAATTCTCTCAACCTTCTGTTGTTTAACAATTTTCCAATTTTACCAAGACAAATAATAATGATGAGATGGTACTTACTTATAGCTTCTTTGATTTTGTTGAGGATCTTATGGTTAAACCTAACCAAATACAGTTGGTTATTACTAACTACATGATTTACACACAATTTAGCAGCTTGTTATAGTTTTGAGATATTTTAAATAAATATATTTGCAATGCTAAATTCTTTGCAAGTTCTTCTTATGAATTCAGGGTGTTTAGACTGCACTTTAATTGCACCATAGAATGTATTTGAATGCAGTTAAAATAATCTGGATGATGTGAAGACTGATTGGAATAATAGTAGCCTGTTAATTTATGTCTGACATTATCAACTTATTTTTCAAAAACCATCACCACAGTCATTGGTAAATGTGCTATTTGTTCCATTTGAAAATATGGATGCTCGATTTTTTAAAGTTTAATTTGATACAAATTCTAGATTCAGTGCCTGCGATCACATAACACATTTTTTGACTTAATATCACAAATAGATAATTTTGTCATTGTCATTCTTTATAGTATTCTTTGTACATATACAGGACCGCATTCAGCCATAGCCTAAAATTGATGGTTGTCAGTGTTCATTTTAAACAGGACCTGCTAGCAAAGCTGACACAAATCAAAGATGAAATTAAAAAGCTTCACGAAGCTTCAATGGAAATTCTCAATGAAGCCAATGACCTCTTGTTCAGAGCAACAACAGATGTCGCAGTAAGTGACAGTTTTCATATATAATTTTATGTTGTGCTCAGATATATCACACATGTTTTGAGGTGCAGTCTTGTATTGAAAAACGTGCGATTGCCGCAACTGACTGGCTGTGCTCTCGACTCGCTCTGGTGTTGGGGCCTTTTCCTCAAGTTTGCTAGTTCCTGTTTGGATTATAATTCACAACTCTTTCACCAGGTGGTATCAAGGACTTTATTCTGTGGAATTCATGTGCTTTTGTTTGGTTATCCTGTTGTTATGCTGCATCTTGCTGCTGCTGTGCCTGGCTTAAATCGTGAGAAAACAGTCCAACATGGCGATGAACGTTCCGCATCTAGTTCCTCAGATGGCTTATCAGCCCCTGATATCTGGTTCCAACTTGTGGCTCTCTTAGCTTGTAGGCCTTTTTGCTTCTCTTACTTGACTGAATGTTATTTTTGTGGAGCTACTGATTTGGCTATTCCCTTTATTGCCGTGCGATAGTTGTCACTACCATTTTCTGGTTCTCTTCAGACTCTGGCGCTTACTCACATACTTCAATGAATCTTTACTTGTAATGGTATAATCATTGAGGGATTTCTCATTTCTTGTTTTTTCACATAGAGTTTATGTGAGTATGTGAGGGAACTTGGTATCTGTACCCAAATAAAATTACAAATCACCCCTTTACATCTATGTTGACTGGATTCTGTCAGTAGCAGGAGTTGAACCTAATACCCATACCTATATATATATATATATATTCTCATCAGTCCCGTAACCTAGAAGGTCGTTGAGGCACCTTATTTGCAGTTTATTATATTGTCCTCCCATCTCTGTTTTTGGTCTCCCTCTTGCAGGACAGTCTTGGTCAGCCCCACCGATCGTGATATATGTCCATATGTCAATTTTCGTGTTCTTACTATAGTCAGGTTTTTTTTAATTTTTTTAATTTTTTTTGCGTTCGCCTTATTTCTCTAATCCCCAAGGTGGTGTGCGTTGCACTGTGGTTTTTATTTTGCGCCTGTCAGCCCAGTGCATCCGACTTCTGCATGCATTTTATGTAAGGGTCTGCTTCCTCCTGCATTTTCTAAGGGTTTGCTTCCCTGGGGTAACGGCCAGTGCTGTGATGGGATCGAACCCAGCACCTTCGGATTGTGAGCCGCGCCACTTAACCACTAGGCCACGCCGTCCCCGATCGACATATGAAAGGCCAAGAATTCTTCACAAGCATCTCATTTCCATTGCGCAAATTTTCTGTTCTAGTGCAGCTGTCAGAGTCCAAGTCTCACATGCGTAGAGGTATACCGAGGTGACCATTGTATACATTCAAGTAATTTTTGATTTAAGGCTAATGTTCTTGTCGTTCCAGATTATTCACAGTCAGTCTAGGGCGACCATGGCCATCACTGTTCTTGACTGGATCTCTGCTCTAAACCTCTCCGCATTAATTTCTGCTCCCAGATATTTGAACTGCGTAACACTTTCCAGAGGTTCATCTTTGACCATAATCGGATTTTAAATACCCTCTGGGGTGTTTACCATAATCTTACTCTTCTCTGCACTGATTTCCATTCCAAATTTCTGGGCAGCATTGTCCAGGTTTGCGACTAGCCTCATAATAATTAATATAATAAAATAATGGGGAAAAAAACACAATTTAGAGCCAAACTCCAAAGGAAATTCCAAAAATTCCTCAAATTATTGGAAAATTGAAACAAAATGGGAGTAAAATTCTATCAACTGTCATGAATTACTAAATATTACTTGTTTGAAATTTTGAATATGCACAACAATTTTGTTGTCTATGTTTGGATAAACTCTCTTTTCAAAGATGTGCACAGTTTTGAGCTACAATACTTGTTAAACATTCCTTTCAGGCAACAACCATTAAAAATGAAGGCTTGGAAATAGCAATGAATGAACTGGTGAGAAAGGTAAACAGCTTGAAATCATCTCTGCCCAGACTGACAGATTTGTCCATGGAAGCTTATAAACATGCATTAGATCTAAAGAGCCAAGCAGAGCAACTGGATGGGTCAGTATTTATATAATATTATTTTGTGGTGAATAAAATTTAGTTTACAGTAATTTATTGACAAGCACACAGGCACAGCAGGCAAAAATATATTCCAAAATATCAGTATCAACTTATATTATATAGCATGTGCAATGTACCTGTACCCCAGATTTGTCTTTTATTCCTTGGATCTACCCTTTTCTGTCAATGTGTCTTCTTTCCCCCCCCTATTTATTATTTTTTTATCTTACAATTAAGCTTTTTCAAAAAACTTTTATCCTTTATTTTTAAAACAATAATAGGAAACCAAACAATAAGAGAAAAACCAATAAACAAAAGGTAAAAAAAAAACCCAGCTTTTTTAATGTACATTTTATTGACAAGTAAAATTATTATAATTCTGTGATTTTAGAAGTCTACATTTTAAGATTATTTTATTTATTATTTTCTTTTATGATTTAAACTATATGTAGTTGTTAAAATAGTTAATTAAATTATTTAAATTAATAAGTCGTTTTATTTGTGTGTATTTTTATGTAGTTTATATTTAACTTGTGTTAGTCTTTTTTATGTCAAAAAGTCAGAAAATATGATGATAATTTTGGAAAACAATATGGTTACCCTGTTTTAGTAAAGATTAAGTAATTTTAAAATTAAAGTTTCAAAAGTATTTTTCCGTCTGATAATAATTTGATACTGGAGACCTTTATTTTGTCACATATTTTGTTTTTTACAACAAATTATATATATTTACAGGTTATTTGCACGAACTAGAAATTTATCTGAAAATGCAGTGAAGGCAGCAATTGCTTACAAGAGCATAATTGATGCCATTAATGAAGCCAAGAAATCTGCTAATGATGCTTTGGTTGCTGCTAATGCATCTGCTGAAATTGTAAGTCTCTGACTCAGTACTGTTTAGCATTAAGCAAACATGTCATTTTGTTATTGCTTGTTATGGATGTCTAACAGACAGATAAGTTGGACTGCTTGTCTCTTTCAGCAAAGGGATCAGGTTCACATGTCACTTGCTCAAGTCTACTAGAACTGACAAGGCATCAGTGTTGTCACCAAAGTTAAAGTGTATTGCATTTTTGCTACACTTTTGCCACATCCCTGTAAAACATGGACAATGTGTAGCAGACACATCAGACAGCTAAATTGTTTCCAATTGAGCCGTCTGAATAAACTACTCAAGCTTGTCTGGCAGGACAAAATACCTAGCTTTGAAATTCTTTACATGTCCAACATGTTGAGTATTCTAACCCAGTTCAGACATGTTGTTTGCTTACCCATGAGCACCTAACCAAGCAGCTGCTTTCAATGTGCTCAGCGATGGTTCAGCAGAGGGGGCAGGCCGAAACAGAGGAGGAGGCATATTCATAAGACACAAAAGTGAAAGAATTAACAGAAGAGGAAAGTTGTCCATAAATCTCAAAGCAGAATCGATGCCCCTCCTGCGAGCACTGAAAATACTTCAAACAGAAAGGCAACCTCCAACAAAAATAGCTGTATTCACAGACTGCAGAGTACTATTAATGACAATACAAAAAAACAAACAACGAACCACTGTTATTAAAGATAAGAACAGAGCTGGGAAAACTCCAGAGATCCTCAACAATAGCGCTCCAGTGGCTACCCTCCCATTGCAGAATCACAGGAAATGAGAGAGCTGATGCTCTGGCAAAAGATGGCAGCAAAAAGGCACAATTTAATCATCGAGTACCATACAGAGAAATCAAGGACATCATCAGAAATCAGTATATACACCAATGGAGAGAAGACAGAAACGTAAGCAGTACGTCAGACCCAATTCACCAACTCAAAAGAAATCAATAAACTACCTTATTTCGCCTGAGAATGGACACTGCAGACTACTAGAACATCTTTACCAACTGAAGATCTCACACACTGATGAGTGCCCATGTGGAACAGGATGCCAGAACCCTGAGCATATTCTACAAGAATGCCCAATTTATAGGGAAATGAGACGCCAGACCTGTCCAGAGGGTGCGGAGCTGAGACAAAAGCTGTGGAGCAGCCGCTTCGATCTGGTGAAGACTACAGACTTCATCATGGTGACTGGCCTGCAGATATAGCATGACCAAAAGATCCTTAACACAAAGAAGAAGAAGAAGATGTAAGGGTTTGCTTCCTCCAATATTTTCTAAGGGTTTGCTTCTCCGGGGTAATGGCTGGGTCTGTGATGGGGATCGAACCCAGCACCTTCGGATTGTGAGCCGTGTCACTTAACCACTAGCCCACGCCATCCCCTTTAACAATCATATGAGAAGCTATCTCGCAGCACAAGTCTGATGTTGTCGGCATCTTCACTTGCGATTGGCAACTATTATCATTACTAATACTCTGCTGTAAATGAATACGTGACTTACAATTAGGGAAGACAAAGTAGCTAAGAAGGAAACAATGACATCTTAAACACTACACCTCCAACATAAGAGTTGACAAAGTGACTACCTTTAGCTGTAGGCCCTATCCTTGTTTTAGTCTTACTGTTTGCAGAGCAAACTCTCCATTTGTAATCTCTATTTCGCTTGTAATGAATATGACATGAAGATCAACACAAGCAAGATAGAGACTATGTTGATTTCCCATGAACAATTGCAGAGAAGTTTCCACATCAGTGACATTGGTATCAAGCAAGTACGGGAGTTCAAATACCCATTTAGTATGTTCACTGATGATGGCAGAGTGGACAGAGAGATGGCACATAGAATTCAGAAGGTGAACAGTGTCTGCTATCAAATTTCACAGATTTTGAAATACCCTAGAGTGCTTTTTTCAACTAAGAAGAGGCTGATAAATACACCATATATTCCAACATGTTGTTAACAATAAGAGTCAGATCCAAAGCTGGAGATGCGCTGTGTGAGAAGTGCAGCCGGAAAGACAATCTGTGACGAATCCGCAGCACTGCGCTGAGGCAAACAGTGGGAACAAACCCAGTTTGTGCCTACATTGACGCCCAACAAATCAAGTGGTTTGGTCATTTAGTCAGAATGCATTATGACCAGCCTGCAGTAAGAGCATATCATATACAGGTCTCCGGTCCACGAGCAAGAAGCAGACCACGATGTCGATAGATAGAGGGTGTCTCTGGCACTCTCATGAAGTTACACCTAACGATAGCACAAGCCTCCCATTTAGCGATAAAAAGAAATCTATGCATCCCACGTCAATGCAATGTATGGCAAGAGCAGTAGGACAAAAGAAGAAGAAGTTTACAGAGCAGTTAGAGTACTTTCATTTCACAGCAAGAGAGTCAGGTTTGATCATGGCATGTTCCAGCTTACTAGGCTGTAATTGAGGGTCAACTGTGTTTTAGTTGGAGCAGGCCAAACAGTTAGAAATAGAATAGGTTTCCCCAACCTTCCAAGACTGAAGATTTAGCATATTGAAATTATGTTACCGAAATCAACATCATTGCATTCCAAGCAGACTCGGGGGTCCTCAACCTCTCTCAGAAAATGGCATAGTGTATAAGTATTTATGGTTTCAATAGGCTGTTAGTTGTATACACTTTTACTTTATTTTCTCAACCATCCGCAACTACTCAACTAAATGTTGTTGTCAAACTCCTGCAGTCTGTGGATTGTTAATTGATAGCAACATCATCATTCAGCAGATGACCATTGACTGAATTCAAAATGTCTGCAATATCCACATTTAATATTCACATAATGAGTCATTGTTTAAGCCAAAATGTCAGCTATTTCACTGTCATTAACCATAACATGAACAAGACATCATATCCACACACAACCGTATAGATTTAAACCATTATGTCTGCCACCCACCGATTCTGTAGTCATAACTTCTGTACCTTTCAAAGCATAGATTGAGAGTCAGACACAAGAACTGCCTTAGTCTTCATTCTGACACTGGAGGCTGTCATAATGCTCTGGTGCATTTGGTAATGACCCAGTCTCTCACTATATTCCTGATGTCTCAGTGCACCGCATAAGATCTTTTGATTTATACAGAAGTATGATATATACAGAAGTATGATGTATACAGAAGTTTGATGTATACAGAAGTATGATGTATACTTTGCTGGTCAGCTACAACTTTTCAAGCATGGTTGGTCATCCTCACGGGCCTGACTGCATTTCTTTGGTCTGCATAAATGAGGCAGCCCTGCAGGATATGTTCTAGTGTTTGCATGGATGCTCCACAATCGCACGTGACAGTGCCTCTAAGATCCATTCTGTAGAGGTGGGCCTTGAGTCTGCAATGTCCCATTCTGCATCTGAAGATCTTTGTTTGCCCATCTCTGCCAAGTTTGTCTGTGCTGTAATTTTCTGGCTTGTATTCTTTGTGCTAGTCTCTATATTCCATCCGCATAGATCATTTTATGAGTATCTTTGCTTCATTTTAGCTTTGTGGATGATGAATCTGTGTGCCACTATATCCGACTTTTTGTGAGCTCATCTGCCTTCTTGTTTTAAGGATTGCACAGTGGGCTGGAATCCACTGTAGGACTAGATCTGTTTATTGGACAGCAGCTTGAAGTCATATTTTATTTTGTGGGAGAGTATATCTTGTTTGGGGCTTCAGATGGCTTAGAGTACATTCCTGTAGTCTGCTAGAATGACCATTTTCTTTGTAGTTGCATTTAAACTTATAAAAATCTGTATTGTTGCATGCACAGTTGTTGCTTCAGCTTTGATATTGGTACAGGTCTTTCCTGATGGTATGGATTGGTTTTCTATATCGCCACTGGAGTATGCAGTGTAGATTCCACTGCTTCCCATTTGTTCACTCTCTGCGGCTAATCCATCTGTGTATATAAAAGTCTAGGAGTTGCTAGGGTACTGTCTCTTGAGGTCATGTTCAGTGAAGAACGTAGATTTTTTGTTCTGTTGCTGACTGCTCACTTTTCTTTGTTATCCCTGCCATGATGCAATAAATACTGCCATAGTGAAACTACTTTCTAGAAAGAATATGTCACATGATGATTGACTTAATAGACTTGATAGACAATATGATGGTCAGTAGTCAGATATTCTTTATATTCCTGGCAGTAACATTTTAAAAGTTGACTAACTTCAGCGCAAGCTTATCAGAGCAAGAATGTCTTCTGCTCTCTCAAACTAATATTGATCTCTGCTCTGCTATCTCAAACTAATATTGATCTCTGCTGACTGCCCTACCAAAGAAAATTAATTTAGTTTGTTCAGTGTACATAAAATGACTATTTGTAACTATATTTAAATGTGAAATTTCCCATAGCCTCCGACATCCATATTTCATAAATGAATATGTCCATCAGAGGTCCTAAAGTAATCACAATTGTAGACCTGTGGAGGTGAAGAAGACAGCAAATAAATTCATCACAGGATAGATAGGAAATAACCAGGAAATAACCAGCCAATATAAACATACGTTCTGTCAACTAGAATAAAAGAAGGGATGAGATTGTGACAGAGTCATGGGTCTAAAGAGGGCACTAGTAGAAATGGCCTAGTCATATTGGGTCCCAAGAATGCACAAGAAGGATGTCTCTTTATGTCAGTTTGAGAATGCTGAATTGAATAACTTGAAAGCCTGGACCAAACAACGAAGAATCTTTGTCACTCACTGAAAATCACGGTTAGCAGGTGGACAAGAAAGGCTGGAAATGTACTCATTCCCAGGTGACCCAAATACAGACAATGCTATTGAGGTAAATTTAACTGGCGGAGCACATTCTAGCCATATGGGTCAAAAATGTGAAATGAAAATAGGTAACAAGCTTAGGGAACAGTTATCTACACTGACTATTATTTTGATAGAAGTACAAACCTAGGGAAGAATAGATGTAGAAATGACAGAGAGAAGCGCATTAGATTCACTGCTGCAGCGTACGAAGAAGAAGAAGAACAAGAAGATTCACCGCTGTTCAAAGATGGACATCTGTTGTAGTAAGTTTGTACAAGCAATAGTCCCATGACAGTCACAGCTAAATAGAACAAGGAACACATGATGAGGGATGAAGCGCAACGTGCAGACTCCAGGGCACAAGAAGTGGAAGTAACTTTGAAATGAGATTATTCATCATTTTCCCTTCCTGAATTGAGACTTGCACACTTATTTTGAGAGGAAGACTTGGTTTGGGAGGAGAGTTGGTGGCTTAACATAAGATTGACAAATTTGACAACAGATGCAAAATAAACACAGCAATGTGGACAGATCTCTGTTTCTGACTTGTAACCATCATTCATGTTAGGATCAGACTAGTAGAGAACATAGTTCAAAATAAGGTGAAATAGGTTCACAAAGAGGCCTGGCTGGAGACATGAACAATGAGGACCACAATGAGAACTAAGTCATGGAACTAGAACCACATAAAATCTCTGATCAAAATAGCTTTCAGAAACATATCTGAAAGCTTATGCCTGAATAGATCTCATGTGACAGTGCCTCTAAGACCCATTCTGTAGAGGTGGGCCTTGAGTCTGCAATGTCCCATTCTGCATCTGAAGATCTTTGTTTGCCTGTCTCTGCCAAGTTTATCTATTTTGTTATTTTCTGGCTTGTATTCTTTGTGCTAGTCTCTCCATTCCATCCTCATGGATTGTTTTATTAGTATATTTGTTTCTTTATAGCTTTGTGGATGGTGAGTATCCAAGATGGCGGACTTACAAGCTCGACGTTATGTGCTATGTTTGTGGTTTCATTTTTCTTGGAGTATCCAGTCGTTGCGACAATCTATAACATTGCCATGATGTTTCGTAGTGTTGAGGTGTTGTCTAAGCTAAAAGCCCTAAGTCTGCGATCAAAAGTGGTAAAGTTAAATGTGATCGAACCCGTGAACTCGACAGCGCAAACAGGCCAAGATGGCGGATTCAGTGTCTTGCAAGCCAACGCAACCAGCCAGAATTATGCGGCCTGGTTAAAAGTTACATCGCTACTGTGAGATATTTTCTATACTGACTATGATAAATCATTTGTTTTTAACACCCCAAATGGTAGAAAACAATACAGCGTTAAATTCTTAAAGTATGTCAGAAGAGTACTCAGAAAATTTCCCAACATTGGCGCTGAACATGAACGATCCGGCGGATATACGTCAAAATATAGTGAAATACATGGAATTGGCGCTACCAGGAAATAGAAGATGGCTACCAGGAGCAAAAACACACAGTAGCGGTTTGGGTGGACCTAGAAAAGGCATTTGACAAAGTCTGAAAAGAGGGACTTAGAGTTAAGCTAAGAAGAAGTGAAGTTTGTGGGAAAATGTACAAATGGATTAGTCACTACCTCAAAAACAGAACGGCCAGAGTTCAAGTACAAGGGCAGATGAGCAAAAAGGTGACACTTGAGCAGGGAGTACCCCAAGGGGGAGTACTGTCACCCACATTCTTCCTGGTGTATATAAATGACATAACAGAATATACCAAGAAGAGTCCATAGCTCAATGTTTGCAGACGATCTGGCTATGTGGACCTCTGAAAAGAATCTCACCATAGCAAGAAATCGGATGCAGCAGGCCCTAACATCGCTGGAAGAGTGGGCAAACTCATGGCTGGTCAAAATAAACGAGGAAAAAACGACATGTACAATATTCTCGCTATCAAACAAACCCCAAAACACCAAATTAAGTCTTAATGGCAAATACCTGCAGCCAAACGACAACCTAAACTACCTGGGAGTCACATTTGATCGGCGCATGACAAGGAAAAGTCAGATCGAGAGAAACCGAATGAGAGCCAGAGAAAGAATGGCAATCATGAGGAAACTTGCTGGCACAAGCTGGGGAGCAGACGTAAGTATACTAAAGAAACTGTACACTGGAAGAGTGAGACCAGTTCTCGAGTATGGCATTGCGGCATGGACAACAGCAGCAAAGGCGAACTTCGATAAAATTAGCAAACTCCAAAACCAAGCCATGAGAGTTATAACAGGAGGCATGAAGTCAACGCCAATTATAGAACTTGAAAAGATTACAAAACTGCAATCCATGACCGACAGAAGAGACTGCAGAGCCCAGCAGCAATCAGAGAAACTCAGAAGACTGACTGACCATCCAATGCACCAGAGACTAAACAATTTCGGAAGTGGGAAACTAAAGCTGAGAAACTTTGCAGAAATAGCCAAAGCAAAGATGCACGAAGACCCCATGAACGCACTAACAACACCAAAGCCCATCCCTACTGTACGAAAACCTACCTGGAGGCAGCATATATTTCCAGAAGTGGTAGAAAATATACCAGACAAAAACTGCCAGACTGAAAAAGAAAGAAGAGATACTACCCTGAGCTACATAACGAAAAACTACCCAAGCATGGACTGGACCCATGCATACACCGACGGTTCTGTAACAAAGACAACACAGAACGGAGAGGCAGGAGCATTTCTGAACCTACCAAATGGCAGAAAAATAACATTGTCATTCGCTACTGGAAAATACACAAGCAATTTCAGAGCAGAGGCACTGAGGGCGGCAGTGGAAGAAATGGTGACAGGTAAAAGGAATGAAAGCCATATAGTCCTGCTTACAGATGCTCTGGCCATAGTCACAGCACTAAAAAGCCAGAAAAATACTGAACTTAATGATTTAAGAGCATTACTCTGTCAACTATGCCAGCAGTCTGCACCAAAAAGGGTAGTGGTACAGTGGGTTCCATCTCACTGCAACATCCAAGGCAACGAGGAGGCAGACAGACTGACAAAAGAAGGTGCAAAACTACCACAACCAGATACAAGTATGACATACGATGAGTCAAAACGGCTTATTAGAGCTAGATACATGACCAAATGGGAAACCGAACATACTGGCTACACAAAAAACCATGCCTACTACCAGTTGAACAGAAGAGAGCAGGTCGTGGTCTTCAGACTTCGCACTGGCCACAATAGACTGAGGTACCACCTATTCAACAAATTGAAGATAGGTGGCACTGACGAATGCCCGTGTGATACCGGGAAAATGACCGCTGAGCATTTGCTGCAAAACTGCCCGACATATGAGGATCAGAGAGAGCAGATGTGGCCATCACCAGTGGCAACACTAGACAAGCTCTATGGCAGTGTCGACAGCCTCAGGATGACGGCTGCTTTTTTCTAAAAAATAATGGTTACTGTCTGACTGCGTACGATGAAGAAGAAGAAGAATTGACGCTAGCATGCATCAAATCAACTTTTGGGGCACACAGAACACAGGGCACTGGTAACAGTGCCATTGCCACACAAGGAACCATCGCTGGGGCTATGGAGAACGTGCCTGCAGTCGACGCGGACCAGGCAGCTAGAAGCTTAATTTGTCATCAATCCAGGAAGCGTGGACATCAAGGGGGATCCAGTAAGGGGAGAGCGAAAAAGAGAAAGGTAAGGAGGAAAACAGACAGAATTAGACTGAAGAACATAAATATTGGTTACTGGAACTGTCTCAGTGCTCGACAGCCGGGCCCGGTTCTGGAACGCCTCGTGTATGATTTAGAAATTCTACTTCTGCAGGAGGCACAAGCCGTACCATTGCCGTAACTTGGCTTTGAGTGTTATGTTGATCCAGTGAGCCCAACACATCACAGTGAAGCTATCCCTAGTCAGACAGGGTCTACCACACTCACTGCTAGACTTGAACGAGTGGTCTGCCACACTCACTGCTAGACTTGAACGAGTGGTCTACCACACTCACTGCTAGACTTGAACGAGTGGTCTGCCACACTCACTGCTAGACTTGAACGAGTGGTCTACCACACTCACTGCTAGACTTGAACGAGTGGTCTACCACACTCACTGCTAGACTTGAACTAATGGGACAAGGAAGACTGAGAACTGCAAAGAGTACAGATCACAATTCAGGGCAGGCGGTGGAATATCATTCATATCTACGTGGGGAACTGTTCCTATACCGGGTCGTATGACTGGCGATTCCTCAGCGAATTGGAGGACCTGCCAGGAGACATAAGATTGGTGTGGGGCGACTTCAATGCACATAATGACACTTGGGGTAAACCCAAACAATAACCCACAGGGGCAGGCACTTGGCCAGGTCCTCCATGAATCTGGTCTGAATATCCTCAAAAGTGAGGAGAAAACCAGACTTGCCATTCGAATAGCAGACTCAGACTTTAACATTGACCTCACACTGGATTCATGCCACGGAGAGACATACACCAGGTAGTCAGCACTGACACATCACGGAAGTGACCATTTGCCATGTTCTGTTTCCAGCAGACAGACCAAGATGCAACATGCTTTTAAATACATGCGCACCAAAGGCTCGATGCTGGGTAGCTTGAGACAATTGGTATGGAAAAGCAAGTGAGCCCAAGCCAACATATATCAACCCCATGGTGGTCCGAGGAGGTTGAGACTGCATGGAGGAGCAAGAAGAATGTCACCAAGGAATAGTAGCAGAAGAGAAAACTCACAAACGTCACCTTGGAGAGAAGAATGGAGGTAGAAACCAGAATGAGAAGGGTCACTGAAGATTTCAAATGGCCAGAGTAACAAAACGGCAACGGTGGGAGACATTTATGGAAGATGTGGTGGCGGATAGAGTCCTGCATAAATTCTGGAAATTACACAGGGCAATGGACCGAAGGATGGACACAAGATCCAGTGTGTGCATGAGAGATGAGTTGGGCCAGGTGCTGACTACTGACAAAGAGAAGGGAAGAGTGTGCATGAGTTGGGACAGGTGCTGACTACTGACAAACAGAAGAGAAGAGCCTTTTTTGACAGGTACCTTCAGCAGACTCACCAAGACAACATCGTTCAACGCAAGGTACTGGTGACACATCTAGGGACAATGGAGGAGGAGCACGACCTGATTAGTGTTGAGGTCAGACACTCCTAAAAGAGAGCCTCGAATAGTGCACCTGGACCTGATGGAATTCGATACAACCTGTTGAAGGATAGTGGGGATGATGAGCTTGCAAAGATTACAAATGACTTTAACGGGAGTCTCAAGGCGGATCATGTACCAGAGGAGTGGCTACACAGCTATCTTATCCCCCTAGCGAAACCAGGCAAAGATGTTACTGATATAAAAGGCAACCACATCATCACACTACAGAATGTGTACGGTAAGGTGCTGGAGAGAATCATTGCTAGATGATTTGCCAGTGAGCTGGAAAACATAAGTCAATTTCCAGACACCCTAGGCGCATACAGACCTGGCAGAGACACCACCACCAATGCAGCTGTCTTGGCATACGGCATAAGAGAGGATTTTGTGGTCGCTACGATCAACCTGGAAGATGCCTACAATAAGGTCAACTACGGCAAACCTATCGACCTATTAGTAGACCTCAATAATGACCTCCAGATTGTCCGTTGGATCGCAACGGTCCTTATGTCAAGAAGCGTCGCTCTAAAGTACGGTTCCTGGACATCAGAGATCAGAATCATAGCGCCAGGACTGCCTCAAGTCTCTCCTCTGTCTCATGTACTTTTTAATGTGAACACTTGCAAAATTGCACATATGGAGGAGACTGGGCCTGGTAGGATCCTCATATATACGGAAGACATCCTGCTACACAATCAGGACAAAGACAGAACTGAAATTGTCGCGGGTTGCGGAGCAAGCTGGGGAAACTATCTGAATGGTGCACCAACTACAATGCCGAAATTAATCCATCTAAGGCCAAGATTGTCTGGTTCTCCCTAAACAATAGGTTGGTCTCAGATACACTACCAGAGGCCGCCCGCATGGGTACCAACACTGAGAGAGGACATGACATGAAATACCATCACATTCAACAGAAGTCTCTCTTTCAATAAGCATGTTGACAATGTGATTCTGAAAGCAAAGAGTGGTATGAATGCAATCAAAATCATGATGGCCACAGACATGCAAAAATGGACTCTCTTGCTGTGGATGCAAGCACTGGTTTTTGTCTGTCCTGGACTACGGTCTCGGATTGCTCACGCTATCACAGACACAGGTAGATAAATTAGAGAGAATTCAGAACGAGGCCATGAGAGCAGTTCTGGGATGCACTAGAGATACTCCCATTGCTGCCATGTGATTCCTGCTTGATTTGGCAAGCATCAAGGTGCAACATCAAGTAGCGCAGGTAAAGGTGTAGGCCAATGTTGCCAACAACGAACACCACCCATTGCACCAAGACTTGGAAACACTCAAAGGCAGACGCATTAAGTGAGGACGGTCATGGATGGCAGAGGCAGAAGACTCCCTGATGAGGGTCTGTGCATTGGAAGAAGTGGGAAGAGGTAGTGAATGGGTAGAAGTAGGCAACCTGACAAGGGTGGTGATACAACTGAGCAAAGATTGTCGCAAGTGGTGCGTTACTAAGAAAGAAGCTTCAATACAGGAGCTGATCCAGTTACACTCAGGACCACAAGACCCAATTCTGTACACAGATGGCTTCGCCGGCAGGGATGCAAACAAGTGCGGTTGGCGTTTCGTCGGCTACCAAAATTGCAGGAGGTGGTGGAGAAATCAGCTGTCTACGCCACTGTCACATTGAGTATGAGGATCGAGATTGAGGCAGTAACAGTGGCCCTGACTTGGTTAGTGACGCAACCGGTGACACACGCAATGATACTGTCAGACTCACACGGCATGCTCCATAAGATAGAACAGTGCATGCTAAAAAGGGAGTGGGCCTCTTTTCTGAACAACTCTGGTGTACAATGTATCACATGGATCTACTGCCCACGACATGACGGCGTCTGGGGCAACGAAAGACTTGATGCAATGCCGAGACGAGCTGTGGTGAACAACACTGTGATTATGAGAGACAGGGTTGAGTTGATAAGGGCAGTCATGGACAGTCTACAGAATGATGAAGGGAAAAAGTGTTGCTAAAAAGGAATATGTGAAGAGGATGATATATTTGGGAGTGACTAAAGGAGAACGGAGAAAGTGTGTTCGGTCTGGAAAGATCTGAAGAACACGAAATCAACACCTGACTGGGAATGAGTGTATATACGTTTGGCTGGCTGCTTGGACGGAGCACTTATGGGAGTGTCCCCTGTGTGATTATGTTGGTACCTAGAATCAAGATCTCAGAAGCAGATCTGAAAGTTTGTGCTTGAATAGATCTCAAAAGCAGATCTGAAAGCTTATAATCGATCTAAGGATTAGCTATGAGAGCTGATCCCAAAGCAGACCTAAGAGCTGAGATGAAATGCCACTTAATAATCCAGAAGACACTGAATTTTCAAGACAGAAGATAAGATGCCAACCAGTAATTTAGAAGACACTGATTATTCTAAGAAGCAGAAAACTTAGAACTGACTTTTAAATAGATTAAAGTAGAAGAGTCCTGACTAATTAGACTGACAGGGATGGAGACAACCTGGGTTAAAAGTAAAACAGGGAAACCCATCTATGCATTTTGCAAAAAACTCTCTGAACAGTTAGATAGTGATATAGTTTTGAAGTGGGGAAGTTAAGAACATTTCCTTTCAATAACCTATTACGTGCTTTTTATGCATGTCATAAACTACCAATATTTTGTGAAACCTGAGAATCATGAAGTTTTAAACCTAGAAGACCTGCCGAAGACGGATGTGTCAGACTGAAAGGTGTAAATATCACAGTCAATCTGTAAACTAGCGACATGGCGCATTCTGTTCTCCGGACTACATCCTGCTACTTGTAAAGCCCTGTTCAGGGCTTGGTAGTAGGAGATTGAGAACGAACGAAGAAGAAGAACCTAGAAGAATACATGAAGTAAGACTAAAAGTAAGGATAAAGAAGTAACTGTGTCACAGAGATGAGGGGATGGGGAAATTAGATCTAAAAGCAACTATTTTTTTAAAAGGAATCCAAAGCAATTGGAATCCCATGAGCCCAAATAAAGAAGACAGCTTCTAAATAGAAATAAATTATGATAAACCTTTGCAAAATAATATTATTTACTATATGAGCAATGTTTCTTATTATAAAAGAGAAAGACATGTAATAAAAGATTAGAGCAGCAGTAGTCACAAAAATACAAATGAGGGATTTTGAGTATGAATGTGTTTAAGTCCATATTGAATTATAAATTTAAAAAAATAATATCTTGTGTGTTGTTAAAAGTTTCTTTTTTTCTTATTCTGATCAATTTCCTTACATCTGAATGCCTTGTTTGATTAATGGCAGGCCAAAGTAAAAGACCTGAAAGATGAAGTTTCTCGACTGATTAGAAAGAGTGAAGAGCAAGATAGAGATGCTACAGATCTTCTGAAATCTGCACAAGGTACTAATAATATTAGCTTGAAAGAAGTTCAGCTCACTAGTCTTTAGTTCACTAGAATAATAATACCCAATAATATTCCTATTGATGGATCCTGTGTACTTATATTCTTTTTTTTAGACACCATTGTATTCATATCTCTACAGCATCCCGGCAACCATCAGAAATATGTTTACAGGAATTCACCAGTTTAAAAAAAAAATGTGTTCATTGAGAATGTAACATTTTAAATAATAGAATAAAAATGATCGTGAACAAAGAAAAAAACTATTACTTAAGCAGCATATTTTTTTATGGTTGAAAAAGTGAGTAAACAATTTAAAGTGGAAATGAACTCCAGACACAGAGAAATTAAACCATGAGTATCACACAAGACTTGAATTAGTTTACTTGAATCCACTGAGAAAAAGTAGGAAAGATTGAAAGTAAAACATGGAAAGTTACAAAAGGTGTAGCAGTTCTATCAAATGAAACATAATGTTACACAGTTTAGGTCACAGGAACCAATTATTATTATGATACAAAATTCTACAAAATTTATTTAACGTGGCAATATAGTGGCCTTTACTCCCTTTCAATCAATTTCCCCTTTTCACAATAAACATAGGAAACACTGAAAACTTTCTTTTAATCTGCTAATAGATTTCAGTGTAATCATAAGACGCTAGTTAAAGAAGAAATTTGCGATGCGATTTCTTTCTCTATTTCGTTGGGCTTTAGAAAATCAAGAATATCTCTCTTCTAAGCCTGGTGGGTTCTGATGTCTTGTCTGCTACTTGATAACTGATCTTTACTGCAATAACCTAGTCATCTCTCTCTCTGAAAACGATTTTATTGGTGAAAATTCTTTGCTTTGGTTTCCAATCCTAACAATACGTGTGAGGTGGGGGTATTCAAGATGATGGAATCTTCATTGGTACTCCCTCACACTGCTTTGGAATTTGTATATCTAAAGACAACATTTTGACTGATCTTTGTCAGATCTAGCTTGAAAGCATATATTCTATAGTGAAAGGTAAACCTCAGCTCTACGCTCACAACTATGAGCAACTATGAGCTGGAAACAGTCAATTTACTACTGCCTTCTAGTGTTATCCTTGAAACAAAACTTAGTTGTTTTCTGTAATGAATTCTCTTCCAAGATGGCTCCACGTGGTGATTTACTACTGTTTTCTAGAGATCTCCTTGAAACAAAACCTATTTGGTTTCTAGACTCTTGCAACTCACAAAAAAATATCATCATCATCATGAAACATATCCTTTATAGAACGTCGCTCCCATCACAGTCTGTCTGAAAGAAACTCGTTCCCTTGCCAAAACTCCAGCCTCCGCCACAGGCACTCCTGGATATCTTGGTGCCATCATCTTCTTGGTCTACCCCTTCCTCTTTTGCCTGGCACCATACCTTCCAACACTGTTCTCTCAAGACCGTTGTGTCTCTTGATGTGACCACAATGAAAATATAGGATGATATTTACCTCGTAAACTTTTCCACTGAAGTGTGGGCTGCCTATCAATGTTGAATTTCTGTCAGTCTTTGTCAAGCTGTCCATCTTCATGAATCTCAGCAACCTTCCTCTCTCTCACCTGGAAACTGACTGCTCTCTGCATTTGTTTTAGTCAGCATAAGTACCGATTAGCTAAGCGCTAAACGCGCCCAATCCCTCGTAGCCCATTGATGAATTGCGGCAAGGTACCTCTATAAATTTGTAAGAACTAGTCCAGGCTTTGTCTGCCTTATGAGTCCTGCGTGCACAAATTTTTGGCATGGCCGTTAAAATGTCAAATGTAATCACTACGTACCTATGCACATTTAAATATTGCTAATTTATTCCTGACTTTAGTCCATGTGTCCAAAATCAGACCATTTCTTTGTTCTAGGGCTGGCGTCACGTTAATACAATATTCATGATACCAGAACCCCCAAAAATATGAAAGAAAGTAACTTATGCTATTTCCTACTTATTCTTCCTATTATATTTGCTATTATAATTCCTACTATATTGGCTTAGATCTGTCGCAACATGGTTAGTAATTTATTGCATAATCTATTCATTTTGGAAGTGTGCTCCTTGGTGTGCTATGGTACACCTTACTGACTGGTTCTCGGGATGTGACCCCTGGGGCTCTGGCCGACCTCTCTGACTAATCTGACATGAGAGTATTCAAGATAGTTTCTGTCAGGGGGCTCTGGCCGACCTCTCTGACTAATCTGACATGGGAGTATTCAAGACAGTTTCTGTCAAGGGGCTCTGGTCGACCCCTCTGACTAATCTGACATGGGAGTATTCAAGACAGTTTCTGTCAGGGGGCTCTGGCCGACTCCGCTGACTAATCTCATACGACTGCATTCCAGACAGTTTCTATCAGCGGGCTTTGATTGATTCTCCCTTTTTGATTAGTTGGTGAGAACATTGTATGATGTTTAGTTTTTATTTGTGGTCCTAAAGGATGCCGTAATCAGTTGCAAGTCACTCAATAAAAGCATCCTTACCTTCTGGTGTTAGCATAAATGCTACCCCTTCACTGTATTGAGCACATTCTTCTTCATGACCTGAATTATAATTATTTCTCGTGATGTTAATGGCTTGTGTCCATCTTATTTGACTGACCCAAAGGATGTTCATTTTATATCTTTCATTCTCTGCCTCTCTATTGCAATATATAAGCTGTTTTCCCTGCCTTCTACATGGTTCTCACATTCCAGGTGCCCAATCTGGAGGTCTTCCATGTTGATAGGTAGAAGGTAATAAAATCAGTTTCCTTGTGGCTTTGGCTGGTCTGCATTATAAACCAAGTTGAAGGAACTTTCTTCTTCAAGGCCAGCTCGTTAAATATGTTGGTTGATTTTAAAAACAAAATTATTTTTTTTTTGGGTGAGCGAGCTTTCTCATGGCCAGCCCTCCTCCTTTTTTCATCCAGGCTTGAGACAGGCTATAAAGAAGAAGTTTTTAATCCAATGCTCTGCAGAATATACAGAATATGACATTCAGCAAAGGAAGAAAGTGTTCTCGGGATCTCGATCAGAGATCCACAATGCTCAAATCCGAGAACGCATCCTATTTCGAGATGTCGTGGAGGCCACATTGTCTCACAAATACCACTAGGCTGACCATGTGGTATGCATGCCAGAGAACAGATGGACATTCAGAACGAAGAAATGGTAACACACAGTGAAAATGAGAGCCATATAGTCCTGCTGACAGATGCTCTCGAAGTAGTCACAGCGCTAAAAAGCCAGAAAAACACTGAGCTTAATGACTTAAGAGCAGCACTCTGCAAACTGTGCCAACAGTCCGCACCAAAAAGGGTAGTGGTACAGTGGGTTCCGTCACACTGCAACATCCAAGGCAACGAGGAGGCAGACAGACTGGCAAAAGAAGGTGCAAGGCTACCACAAATAGATACCAGTATGACGTACGAAGAGTCAAAACGGCTTATCAAAGCCAGGTACATGTCCAAATGGGAAACCGAACATACTGGTTACACCAAAAACGATGCCTATTACCAGTTGAACCAAAGAGAGCAGGTCGTTGTCTTCAGACTTCGCACTGGCCACAACAGACTGAGGTACCACCTCTTCAACAAATTGAAGATAGGGTGTACCGACGAATGCCCGTGCGGTACTGGTAAAATGACCACTGAACATCTGCTGCAGAACTGCCCGACATACGAGGATCAGAGAGAGCAGATGTGGCCATTGCCAGTGGAACTGCAAGACAAGCTCTATGGTAGTGGCGAGAGTCTCAGGATGACCGCCGCTTTTTTCGAGAAAATAATGGTTACTGTCTGACTGTGTACGCAGAAGAAGAAGAAGAAGAAGAACGATATTTTGGTGGCTATATGATTATACACGTCCACGCTGCCGCCCACACATACGATGGCGAGATGAGGTCTGTTGAGTGACCTATGTCTGAAATGGTACAACATGGCAATGGATCGGACTGCATACATGACATTTTTGGCCATCTCGCATATAGTACACCCACTGAACTGAAATTTAGGATATTGTATTGAATTGCATTGTATTGTATATATCAGTTTTATTTTTCAGTTTAAACAAATCTTTTTTGGAAAGAAATTAAATGCTGATCTTTTTAAAATGTTTATATTTTATGACAGATTTAGCAAGTAATTTGTCAAAAGTCCAAACTGAACTGGATGATGCAACATCCAAATTGAAGAATAACAGAGACATTTTGAATGAAATTAGGAGAAAACTAGACCTTCTGCCTCTTGGTATGTTTGTAGGGAAAAATGTAGATGGCTATTTGTTTTTAGTTTAATTTATGTTTGATAACAAGTGTTAGTTACCAAATCTGTTTGCC
This sequence comes from Ariolimax columbianus, assembly GCA_036924085.1. Taxonomy (NCBI): domain Eukaryota; kingdom Metazoa; phylum Mollusca; class Gastropoda; order Stylommatophora; family Arionidae; genus Ariolimax; species Ariolimax columbianus. The sequence goes on along the minus strand of JAVGWX010000008.1, from coordinate 33,976,571 downwards.
AAGTATTGTCAAATATTTTTAGATTATACATTTTTAATCAATCAGTCTTTATCCATTGTTTACACTCAGTTTTTGTTTGTTTAAGTTATGAAGTTTGCATTTGCTATTATGAGATGTTATTTTCTATTTACCAGCTACCATTTGTAACGGATAATTTTTTCCCCATTTGTGCGAATCCAGTGTTCGCTTGCTGTTGAGAAAATAATAGAACTAAAGCATCCACCCTAATTTACATGTCTTAAAAGTTAACAGAGGGTTGTGCATGGTGCTTGTAGCATCATAATGTAGAATGAATTGCTACAGCAACCGTCACCACACAAATGTTTAATTAAACACAGGCTTCCTGCTAGGAGTTCTTCATTGGGGGCCCTATGCTGGAATTGGGGCAAAAAGAAATAAATGGGGGTGGGGGGGAAATAGAGAGAAAGGAAAGTGGAAGTTAGGGATGGAGTGACACACAACAGGAGGGAGGGAGAGAGAGAGAAAATGAGAGATAACGGAAAAACTAACATGAAACAGATTATCTATTTTTCTTTTTGAGAATTAAGAATTATTCCATTTTGCATAAATAAATTTCTTCTGCCTTTTGCATTTCCAAATTTGGGATGTTTATTGTTATTATCTATCACAGATTTCCAAAGCTGCCTTATAAAATACTTTTTCAAGCCTATACCTTTCACAAAATTTACATAATCAACATTGTGAAATCTTTTTTATGTTATTAGCTTTTCTAAGCTGTCATAACCAACTTTATGAAATACTGTTTTGTTTTTAAAATACTTCTCTAAATTATGGTAATACATTTTCTGAAATATTTGTTTGTTTTTGTCTTTCCCAGATTTCCATGACAGACTGGCTGAAATAGACAGAAAGAATAATAATACTGAGAAGACAGTTCAAGATGCTCTTAACCTTGTGAAAAAAATTAACAGCACACAGTTGTCATCCCAGATAAATGCCATCAACAGTTTTAAAATAAATGACTTTAATTATGATATTGACAGTGAAAGTAAGACACAATTTTGTATGTGAATCTTTTTCTTTCTTCTTTTATTTGGCATGTATACCAAGTATGGGGTATAATTTTTCAAGATGGGTTGGCTTTAGGCACCCAGTCTCGATCCGGGCTGTCTCATTGGTGGCAATATTGAGATGCTTGGTGTGTGTGGACTTTAACCATAATGGTGCCTCGTATTCCGCTGTGGAAAAGCACAGATTTTTATTTTGGTGTCTTGGCAATGTTCCAGACAGTGCACGGTCTAGTTTAGCACTCAGATATTTGGTGGCATCACATTGTTCCAGCTCGTATCCTTGCTTTATGATTTTATATTTTTTGTTGACCTCTTTGGATCTCAGATGGAAGACACCTGCTTGGGTGTTATTTGGATGATAATACTGCCCTAGTTCATCAAGAGCGATGGTCAGCTTGTATTCTAAAGCTTTGAAACTTGTTCCTTGTGCTGTAACTGCTGTGTTATCAGCACATATAAACCACCTCATGTCTGTGGTCCTTGTTTGGTCATTGGTGTATATGTTGAAGAACATTGGTGCCAATACATTACTTTTGTGCAAGTCTATTTTCTACGGGGGTTGGGACATGTTTATCGCATGGAAGACGAGAGGCTGCCAAAGGTATCCTTTATGAACAGCTAGCCATTGAAGTTAGAAGAATCAGCTGTCCCACACTGTGATTCAAGGGTGTAGGGAAGAGGGACATGAAATCATGCGGCATCTCATCCGAGAGCTGGGAAGAAATTGCTCAGGATTGAGCTATCTAGAGACAGTCAGTTGGAGAGGACATAGTAGCTGCTGACGCTAGTATAGGTCTTCTGGCTGCAGAGAAAAGAGGAAGACTGAAGAGATCAAGGAACAGCCAGGCAAACCAGCCTCTTCAGTATGGTTGTACGATGTGTGGTAGGGACTGTCACTTGCAGATCAGCCTTTACAGCCATAGCAGACAGTGTAGAAATACAGGAAACAGAGCTGGACAAAACTTACAGGGCGCCATGTGCATGGTCTATAGAGACTGAGACGCCTATGATGATGATATGATGATTTTTGTTGCATTGCCATTATTTTCCCTCTATTTTGAAGTAGGCATTTAACTAGTGTGGTAAAACACCAATTCCTTGACACAGTAAACCACAGAAAACTACTGAATAAGATATCCCAACAAATTTAAACTATGATGCAAAGCAGTCTTGAAATTTACTCTACAGGTAAAAATAGATTGTCAAATACTGAAACAGGTCAAGAGCTCCTTCTATCTTGAAAATATAATAAGTGTAAGATGCAAAATGGAAATCAGAAAGAGAATAGTAATGACGAAATCTCTCACCAACATTAGTCATATATTTTCATCCAAACAAGTTGCCCCCAACATACAAAAGGGATCAGGTGTTAGGTAATAATATAATAATTTGTACATCGTCGTTGATGAGGACCACCAACATCATCACAGGTCATAATGCAACCTTGAGTATGTGTGTGCACTCATGACTGATCAAGCCACAAAAATTCTGACACGACTGACAAACATAGTCAGCAGTTGTCTCTGCTATTTTCTTTGCTCTTGATTTCCTGATTGCACGTCTATCCTGGGCTTCCTGGATACGGAGACCCTTCCTGAGTTCAACGTAGTCTGTGACTGTGCTCTTCCATGTTGATCAATTTTTAGCCAGGTTCTCCCAAGTGTTAATGTCTATTTGACAGCACTTAAGGGTTAAAGGACTCCTTCAGTCATTGAAACATTTTTTCAACGTTTTTGTATTCGTTCTTCTTCATTCAGTTTGCTATACAAGAACCTCTTGGAAAGCCTGTCGTTTGACGTTCGGGCAATGTGGCCAGCCCATCTGAATTGGGATTTTTGCAAAAGTGCATGAATACTTTGCATGTTGGCTCTGGACAGCACTATAGTATCTGTGATATGGTCCTGCCAGCATATATGCAGTATATGTCTCAGACAGTTCATGTGAAAGTGATTTAGCCTTCTGGCATCACCAGCATTGTCAGTCCAGCTCTCAGACACATAGAGAAGGGAGACAAGTATACTCAGGTTTACTGTACGGCATGGAATGGAAACATGGATAATGAAAAAGCGATCGAAGAAGAGAAAGGATGCATAGAAGAATGGCGCACATATTCAAAAAATAAAAATAAAACAAAAAAATCTTTGAAAATTTATTGGTGCAAAGAGAATTGATAAATGAAATCGGAGTTTGACCATTAAAATATTTTGGTCCCATAAAAAGACAACTTGCCAAAAATAATACAGAAAAAGTTAGCCAGAGGTAATCAATGCTATAAGTGTGGGTGGGGTGGGGGGGGTGTGTGTCTGTGGAATAATATCAAGAGATGAGCACGAAAAAGCCTGGCAATTGATACCATCAAGGCAAAAGACATAGAATTTAGGAGATCCATTGTAGCTGGTCTTCACTGTGGAGATGGCAACTGAACCAAACTGACAAAAAAGTTAATCATTTTTAATTATTTAATTTTGTCCACAATTTTTTATACCTGAAATTCATTTAATTTGTTTAACTTTCTTGCATCTGTATTCTGATATGATATTTATAAATATTTTGTATTTATTAGTAAACTTTCCCATACCCCTTGGCTTTCAACAAACATTCCATTCTCATTGGCTCGCATATAAATTCAGTACATTTTTTCATTTGCTAGTTCACATAGAATGTTTTGTTTTTAATTGTATGATGTAATTTCCCTGTAATGGTCATCTATCTTTCTCAGTTTCAAGAGTAAAAGACTATGCTAGTGACATTAAAAAAATGTTACAACTAACACAAGAGGTAGATGAAAAGGCTAAAGCTGCAAACAGAATATTGGAAAAAATCTTCTATGGGATAGATAACCTCACTGCAAAGATCAGGATTGCTCGAAGTCAAGTCAATGATGTAAGTTAGAAAGTCTATCATGTATGCAAAAAAGATCTTGTCCCAGCCTATGAGATTGAATAATGAGTTGGACAAGCTACTGACAAAAGCTTTCGTAGATAGACCATATGCATTAATATGTTTACTAAAATATGTGAAATGTAGTTTTGTTATATAATTAGCAAAACAGATAGGAAGAATAAATTACAAATTAGAAATTTAATGGCTACAATTGTATGTGGGAGAAATAGATGATACAGTACCAGACAAGTACAATAATGAATGATACTTATGCCACCACTGACCACTTGCTTGTCTGGTTCCAGATTTGCATTACAGGAAATTATGAACACATGAAACAAAAAAAACCAACAGTAACTTTGAATTTTTTTACTTATTATTTTACCTGATTTACTGATACAAGCCAGTATTCAAAAGAAGCTTGTTTCCGACATAAGAAAAATTCCGGCATACTTTTTTCAGCATTTGTAAGAGATTGCAATTTAGAATATGTTTCTCTATTGGACTGACTATTATCTCATAATCACCAAGTTATCTAAAAGTCCAACCCAAGAGGTGCCTTCAGGAGACAAAAGCACTGAGGAGATTAATTGTGGAGAAGTTGAAGTGGGAACCCACTAGAAACAGCTTTGCTATTGAGCTGGCAAGAAGACCAAAACTAGTCGAGACTAAAGAAAACTTTATACTGTAAACCAATTCATACATTTCTGGCCACTTTCTTGGCAATGGCTGAGGCCTCAAGCTGCATTGTATCCATTTTGTTGTCTATTCCCATTGTTTTTGTTGTTCTATGTAAGTTGTTTTTTGGTTTTTGCCACTGATGAAGGTCATATGGACGTAATGTGGGTTTTGTTATGTTTCTGTCCTGGTGCAGTAACTGAGCCATATAATGTTATTTTCGATTCCTTGTATTCCTTAGTCATCTAATGTTGCTCAGAGTTTATTTCTACCAACTCTGTCTATAGCTTTCTCCTGATATATAAATGGTATGTTTAAATGCTTGTCCGCTTAATTGCATTAAGGTGAATAATGTATCAGTACACACCATTCTTCATTCCTTTATGGAATTCAAATTGAGATTTGCTCAGCTGTTCAAGTATTTTGCATATACTTTTTCTGTATGAATTAGTAACAATATGCCTCTGTATGTATCATAGCTTCTTTTACTATCTTTTTACTACCAGACAGGTATTATTGTAGCTTGTTGCCAATAATTTTTTTGCTCTTATATCTTTTTAATGCTCATAAAGGTTCTCTCTAACTACTTTACACATGTCTTCCCGCAATCTTGAATTTATAGGGCTGTTCTTAAAAGCTCTTTATTTCTTCAATGAATATATCAGGTTCTAAATGATCCTTGTGTCTTAGAATAAACATTGATTGTCCTCGAGTGCCTGTTGGGCTCACAAGTTCCTGGAAGTTCTTTCCAACATTGTTGTGTTACGTGCTCATTAAATATTCATCATTATCAACATCAAGTGCTGTCTCCGCAACAGAGGTTAACGGTAATGGATCTACAGCTGTCTCTGTCCAATGCCTACCAGGTCGGTACACTCAGTCAGACTGTGTCCTGACCACATCTAAATGTTTTCTGTCTATCTGTTTATCTTCCACTCCCTGGCTCTCTTGCGCTCCACTCTTCTCTCTCTCCTATATAACTCTTAGCATTTTGTTTTTATGTTTTTTATTTTCTTTAGAAGCATTTTCTCCATTTTGAGTTGTTTCATTATCTGACTATTTGTTTTCTTATTTATCCAAGAAACCTGTCCAAGGCTTCTGCAGACCAACATTTCAAAAGATTCAGTACTCTTCTCCAATTTCTTTGTCAGGATCCAGGTTTCTGCTCTCTACAATAAAACTGAATGCACATAGCATTTAATGGTTCTCATTTTTAGTTTCTGAGATATCTGCATGGAGAGAAGTGCATGGCTTCTTCTTAAAACTCCTGTGGTATTAATTTTATTCAATCGTGTATCCATGGCATCAATTTAGGAACTACAGTCCTATATTAATTTAATACTTAGAACTTTCATAGAGCTCATGCCTAACAATTTCACTCATTTTACTTATTTAATGTACTGCTTTTTGAATCCACTAACTCTTCTCCATTTCTTTGATTTTCTGGACAATTATTTTGTTTGTCTGATTCTGTAAACTGTCACTGAATGACACCTTGATTGAATTCATTAAATTAATCTGAGCATATGTAATTCATGTTTTTAGTTTGGGAGTATTGCAATATCATCTCTAGATTGCAATTTCTTTCTTGCATTTATAGAAAATGAATGTATCGAATGATGTCATATTCAATTAACACAATGTTGTATCTCACATAGAGGATAAATCAAGTGACAAATGTATATGACTTTATTGTAGTTAATATTGATATATCTGATATAGTTATTGAAGCTTGTAATGTTAACATAGTTTACACAGGCAGTATAACTGATAATCTAAAATATTGTGTTTCTTGCAGATGAAGATGTCGTTACAAGCAGATGGTCAGTGTTACAGATCTTACCGTTCGCCTCTAAAGCCCAGCTCAGCCAATGAGATTCGTTTCAGCTTTAAGTTGAACAATTCTCCATCAGACATGTTGATATTGTTGCTACAACAGTCTCCTCAGGTGAGAAATATCATTGATGCTTACTGTGTGTGTCTGTATTATTAATTATAATATTTTCCGATAATTTGAAACGTAACATGTTAAATTGATACAAAATGTGTTTCTGTCATTATTATTGATGGTCAATAAAATATATGACCTTACATAATGTTGTTTGCTTTTAAATGAAGTGACTTTGATATTTTCATAGAATAAAGTATAACATTGTTTAATCAAATATTTGCAATATAACTCAATAACAACTCAAATTTGACATTTAGATTCTTAGCAGGTGCTGCTTTCAGTGGTTCTGTTGAATTCAGCTATATTTGTGTGATGGTTCTTTTTTGTGTGTTTGTTCTTCAAATTATCACATACCTTATCATACTAAATTTATCCAAATTTCTTTAGTTTGACACAGCATTTGTTTCTTTGTCCTAACAATTAATTGTTTTTATATAAAGCATTTGCATGTTTTACAGTGGGTAAAATGTGCAACATTGATGCTTTTTGAACTATAGTGCATATTTTATTAAAAATAGCCAATAGGGACAGACACATTCATTATAATGCTGGATTTTGTGGAGTAGAAATATCTTGCTTCTTTTACATGTTTGAGATAATTTAAATTATTTTTATTGTATGATAACATTTTTTAGTAGGTCAAGCCAGACTTTCGAGTGTACATATCAGGAAGGGGAAGACGTCAACACATTGGCAAACACAGTACACGCTATCAGGTGTGACCTGCAATGGCGGGATGAAGACTTACGCTTAGTGTGTTTATGACAGCTAGTCACAACTAAGACGTGAGGTCCACCAAATCTGAGAAGATGGAGAGTTAAGCCAAGTATTAGATTGACTCTGAGTGTTATCTTTAGCACCTATCTCAAGCCTAGTGAGCTGCATGGAGGAATTGACTTCATTAGCTACTTATAGCCAAAACCATCAAATCTAATGACCACGATAACGTCTGTTTTATCTCCACTATCAACCAACTGTTGTTTCCACCAAGAAGTACAGCTCGCTGACCTCCCAACATGTTTATGAAACACAATTTTCAGGCCATCTTCTGCAACCTACAAAGTGGTTTTGGAATGCACAAATAAAACCATCTCATGGTCACTCTGGAAAATATTAGGAATGACGTCATTAGATTATCCTAAACCTATGCTCATCACGACTCACACTGTAGTTGGTACAACATTGTAGATGAGATACACATTGGTGCAGGGGAAGGACCCTACCACATTGGGGGTGTTGGCTTCATTATTGCTAGACGCCATGCACCAAATGTTCTTTCAGTTGAAAATATCAGTTCCCGAATTGCTACACTCCGGCTGCAGGTACATGGACAAAGTCAGCCTCTCCTCATCGTACATGCACCCCACAGAGCACATGCTGCTGATATACAAAAATTATATGAATTGCTGGAAGAACAGCTACGCCAACCAGCATATAAAAAAGTGGTTGCTGGCAACTTCAATGCGGGTGTCAGACGGAAAAGGCCAGAAGAACGATACATCGGCAATTTCTCTGACAACACACGCAATGCACGTGGTGAGAGTCTGGCTATTTTTGCTGCAATGAAGTAGTTCCATATCATGGACACGTTCTTCAACAAGCCATTGGGAAAAAGATGGTCCTGGCATTCTCCTAACTGGGAAACTAGGGCTGAGATTTATTATGTGCTAACTAACGATCTCAATTTGGTTATTTATATTGAGGTTCTGCATTGGCTGACTATAGACAGTGTTCATAGACTAATTCAGGCAACCATGAATCTGAAGACTTACCCTATCAAAAATCGAACCCAGGCACATACCACTCTTGATTCTGCTAGACTAGCAGAGAAAGTTCAATGACTAGACTGGCAATGTACAGGCTCTCCAACCTGCCAGCTAGAATAATTTCTAAGTCAGTAACTGCATCAATGTTAAAAAACAAAACAAACGAGGACAAAATGTAGTCGAATCAAGGATACCACACTAAGACTCCTTGCAATCAGAAGACTACTCAAAGTCAATGGAATAATCAATACAATCGAACTGAGTGAAATCAACAAAATGATTAGATGCAAACTCAAAGAAGATAATGAACAACATAGGCTACAGAAGTTGATCAAAGTGGCTGAGACAAGACAGAGTAAGATCAAATCTCAAAAAGACCTTGACCAGTCAAAAATGCTTCTGATGGCTCTAAAAAAACCGGATGGTACAACCTTGATGGACAGAACAAAAATAGAAGAAGAATGTTGGAGATTCTACACTTTCTTCTTCGCATCCAAAATAGTAATCCATGAACAGTTATTTACCTCATGTCATAGGTCAGCACTGGAAATCCTAAAGTCAGAGATGATACATGCGATAAAGCATCTAAAAACAGGAAAGGCCCCAGGACTTGATGGCGTCACTGTAGATGTTATTCAGGTGAGAGGGGAAATACTAGCAAGCGAGTTGACAAAACTGTTCAATTAATGTCTACATGAATCCCCAACCAATGGAAAACGTCCAAAACAAAACTAATTCATAAAAAAGGGGACACAAAAGACCTTGCAAACTACCATTCGATATGCTTGCTATTCCCCCTGTACAAGCTTTTCACAAGAGTAATTATGAGCAGATTAGAAAAATAACTTGATGAGAAGCCCCTATGCCTAATGTTTGTAGACCATGAAAAAGCCTTCGATAGCATTGAAGTGACTGCAGTCACAAATGCTCTACGAAATCAAGGCATTGAGGAACAATATACACAACTTATAGGAGATATAAATGAAGGGTGCTCTACAAATATCACCCGTTTTTACCTGCCAATCAACATACAAATTGAACGTGGCATACAACAGGGTGATGCGATCTCTCCCAAACTTTTCACAGCAGCCCCTGAGGACGTTTTCCGCACACTAAATTGGGATGACAGGGGTATTAACATAGATGGAAAAATACTCAATCACCTCCGGTTTGAGGGATGACATAGTCATCATCAGCCACAGCATCAAGGAAGCTGAGCATTGCCTAAATGAGCTCAACATCACAGGTGAGGCTGTTGGTCTAAAAATAAATAGACTAAAGACTCAATGCATGCTGAACAGTTTCTGTCACTCAAGGAAATGCGTCTTGGAAGTGATTCCGTCAAAAATATGATTTCGTACATCTACTTGGGCCAAGAAATTACGAACTCCTATGACATGCATAAAGAGATCTCCCGAAAGATAACAGCGGATAGGTTCAGCTTAATCCGCATTAAGATCGTACTTCAACAGATGAAAAACAACAACGTGAAACACTGTCACTTTCACTACGAGACCACATTACCAACACCACCATCAGGAGTCAAACCTGCTTCAATGACGTCGTAGATACAGCGTTAATAAGTAACTACAGGTGGGCAGGCCACGTGGTACGCATGCCTGACAATAGATGGCCACGTAAAGTGACGTCATGGTGGCCCTAAACCTTTAATCGTCGCCCCGGACATCCACCAATGAGATGGAGAGATGGTCTGCAACAAGACCTTGGTTCAGTATAGTACTTAATGGCAAAGAACAGAGATGAGTTTAGACATTTGGCTACCTGGCATAGGGCACATTATGTGCCTGAGTGAGCACCAGGATTACAGTATTACAGATAACATTCTCCTGTATGATTAATATATTTAGTTCTGATATATGGTCAATATTGGTTCACATTTAGGGTGTATTAATAAATCATGTCTTTCTCTTTTAGAATTATTGGTGGTGTTCAGTCTTCAAGCATAGCTCTAATTGAATCTGTCATGTTATTTTCTTTCTTCAGCTATTTGAAATATCAACAAATGTATCTTATTTTTTAAATCCTGGCATGTGAAAGCAATTACATTTGTGTTTCATGTTGAAATATGGATAGATTCATTTCAACAGATCACTTCGATTTAACAATAAGAATTTACACTTGCACTGAGATTACCTATGATGTTTAGGATTCAATACTATGTGGATTTGTAGGTACCCTATGGTAGTGGCGCATTACTAAAAATGTTGATAAGGGATAAGATCTAAAACTAAGAAATTCGGTATCAAACTTTGTTTTGGGACGTTGTGGAAGCAGCGATATCACGCAATCATCGATGAGCTGGACATGTGGTACCCATGCCTGACAACAGATGGATACGTCAAACAGCATTTTGGCAGCCATATATATACCTGTGTATGTCTATGGGGTCGCCCACCTATGCATGGTCAGATGGACTGACCAAATACCTAGACCTGCATTGGTACATCATTGCAAAAGATTGGGATGCATACAAATATTGTTGTTTTCCTTGCATATAGCATTTCTGTTGGACTGACGTGGAGGATAATGTGATTATAAAATATTATATTATACCTCACGGCTGCTTTTAAATGTTATTTTAGCGTGACCCGCAATAGCTGGATGGGGTCTCAAGATCAAATACTTAAGACTAGCTCAGTATTAATGTACTCTTGATGTACGCATGCTTTTATGATTACTAGCACATACAAACTAGCTTATTTCACCGTTCCTACAAATAGACTCTTTAAATAGATGGTAGAACGAACTATAATCTGGTTAACCCAAAGTTTGTAGCCATTTTTGATTTCTTTGAAAAGGTATATAACATAACAGATGAAGGAGAAAATAAGTCCATGTCAAGTGTCCAGTTTCAAATCTATAAAAGTCAGACTTACCTGTCATGTACGTTATCTGTATTTTAAGATTTTAAAAACTTTGAAATTTTGTTAATTCCAGAAGTGCCACTTTGAAGGTCTATAGTTTATAAAGATTTGGTGGTACAGACAGTATAGACCTATGTTCTTTGCTAAAACATGCTGAAAAGTGGTTATTCTTAGTCTTATTCATATTGTTCAATAGAAACAAAATTTGATTTTTCAATCTCATATGTCTTCAATAAAATATGAATTTTGTGATAATTATTTCACCTAGAATGGTGAAACTCAGAACATTTTCCCATAGAAAGCCATTGTTCATGTATGGATATATAGCTGAATTATTGAACTATGAGTAAAAAAAAATCATTTTGTTTTTGTTGTTATTGATAACAAAAGCTATGCCTCTGTAATCTCTGTTACACCAATCCAAATCCCCACATATACAATTTCTTTATTCCATTCTATTTATCAGTCAATTGTGAATATTTTAGTATATAATGTCATAAATATGTCAAAACATTACTATAGATAGGTTGGTCTCAAGGGAGTGATGTTGTATTGGAGTTTAATGGTCGGGAAGCAATCATTTATTTTTTTAAATTTTTTTTCTATGGCGTTCACCTTATTTCTCAGATCCCCAAGGCGGTGTGGTTTTTATTTTGCGCCTATCGGCCTAGTGTATCCGAATTCAACATGCATTTTTTGTAAGGGTCTGCTTCCTCCTGCATTTTCTAAGGGTTTGCTTCCTCCTGCATTTTCTTAGGGTTTGCTTCCTCCTGCATTTTCTAAGGGTTTGCTTCCCGTGCCACTTAACCACTAGGCCACGCCGTCCTCTAGGGAAGCAATTCATATTGAATGAGTTAAAGTAAGTAAGATTTTTTAAATCCTGGCATTATAACTTTGATTGTCTCTACCTTAATAGGGAGGGATGGCTTTTTGCATTAAAACAACTATGTAGTGCTAGTAGTAGTAAAACACAAGTGCTCAAGTTCTAAGCCAACTGTACTTAAAATTTCTTCTCTTTCAAGAAACAATTCATTTTTCACAATTTGTCTCTGGATATTTTTGATGTAACACTTAAACTTTCTTAAAATTGTGTTTGTAAGACTTCTGTATCTTTGTTGCAACATGCAAATGTACTGCATATTTTGTAATACAAAAATAAAATGATGTTAAAAATTAGATGTTGTTAGCACAATTAGGTAAAATTCTTCTTCTTTGGCGTTAATTCTGAAATGGATGTTGGTTTATAATTTACAGCAAGGCTGCAATGTCTGTGTCTTTGAGTCCAATACATCAGATTTCATACAGGTACCGGTTATGCCTTCCCACTGTGATCCCCACCCATTCTCTTAGCCAGACAAAATTAGTGCAGTCTATTTCCAGGGACATTGCTTGGAGAGGGAATAAGGTCTTGATTAGCTGTGGTTTGCTGATCCTGATGCATGCAGCCAGCTATCAGTCGCTGGCTGCTGTCAGCTCATTCAATGTGCTGCAACTCCAGCCCCAGGTAAAATAATTAAGTTTGTGTGCCCCCTATGGAAAGTCCATTTTATTTGTAAAATTTTGATTTACAGTGTCAAATTGTTGAACATTATTTTTCCTTCTCTACCAAACATCTGTAGGCGCGCAATGAGGTGAGATTGCATTGTTAAAGATTATTTTCATTTTGCTCTTGTCCATTCTTTTACAATGACACAACTACTTAGACTGTGCCAGAGGTTTTACATTTTCTTTGTAAGATTTGGTACTAATATAGCAAGAATAGGATTTTCTATAAATTTGTATATCAGGCTGACATTTTTGCTGATGGTAAAATGAAAATCTTAAAGCACAGTAATTTTTCCACATTTTTGATACAATGCATTCATTGTTGGAAAAAAACTGAAAGAAAAATAAATGACATAAAATCTGTACAATATATAGTATTTTTCAGCACTGAATACTTTTATCTCTTTCTTGCAGATATGTCCTCATCATATTTACTGATACATCTAACATTCCACATTTAGCCTTTTTTCTGCACTATATACAAATTTATTTCATGTCACTGTTATATTTATTTTGGTTTTCAGAAGACTTTAATACAAATTGATACATAAATCTATTCTAAACATTGATTCAGGAGCTCAATCTTAAATACAGTTGTAATTTTTATATTGTTTAAAGGAGCTGATGATATATTCTCTAGCTGTGATTTTTACCTATGATAATCAAATACTATCTGTACACGTTAAAATAACATTGGGAGAAGTAAGCCTGAAAAATTTGAAAGATAATGTAGTTTATAGTTCAGGCATTGTTAAAAAGTTCAACTTGGGCAAGAAGTGTATGTATAAGAAAAATAGAAGGCCTAGAAAACAGAAGAGAGTGAGCAGACAGAATTTAGACAGATGAGGAATGAATTAGTATAATATTACGATTATACACCTACTAGCACAGGTGCCAGGCATTACCCAGAATAATTATGAAAGCTGTTAATATATATGTGCAGAAAGACATTACCTATTAGTAAATTGGTGCAAAACAGAAAGAGTGATAGCATTATGTATTTTTTTATATTTTATAGCACAATTTCATCATATTTGCTAAACTTAGCTCCCCTATGTATATTCCTTATACTTTATATTACATTTCATGTATTTTTAAGGTTTTTGTACAAGTACAATTTATTGCCTTTATTTTATTCCTTTTTAATTTTCAGGTGAGCTGATACCTGCTTTTGTATTTTTTAACTATATGTAGCTTACGTATGCATATATTCACAGTGTAGTGTGCTATTTTTATATTTCCAGTAGACTGGAAGAAATGCTATGTAGTCAAATAACCAAAGAAGGGAAATTTGATACGGTGCACAATATATAAGAGCATAATATTATTATGAGTGCCTGGGAAGATATTGAACAGGATCATATTATAAAGATTAAAAGATGTCATAGATAAACAGTTAAGGCGCGAACAGATAGGTTTTCTTAAAAATAGATTCTGTGTAGATAAGATAGCTATACTGTGGATAATTGTTGAACAATATTTAGCATGGAATGCATAACTTTATATTGGATTTAGGGATTATGAAAAGGCATTTGACAGTTTAGGCAGGGAATCACTCTGAAAATTTCTCAGGCATTTTGGAGTGCCCCTGAAGTTCACTAACATAATTTTAAAAATGTGCAAAAATATGAAGAGTTCTACATGACGGAGAGCTTTTGAAGCCCTTTGAGATAAGAACTGGCGTGAGACACGGCTGGTTCATATCACCATTGATCTTTCTGCTGACATTGACTGGATTATGAAGAACATGACTCCAACATATGAAAATATAATACAATGATTTTTGATGAAAAGACTTGGAGATGTCTTGGTTCTTCTGTCCCACAACCACAACCAAATGCACAAAAAAATAAATATACTTACAGAATGGCCACTGAAATTAATTCTGAGGGAACACAGAAAAAAAGCCCAGATTATGAGAATAAAGACATTTAACAACAATCAGATTGTAATGGGTAACATAGTACTACTAAAGGTAGAATCATTCATAATCTTTGATATAAATATAGACAAGGTCAGAGGGAGGTACTAATAGAGTTATCAAATTAAGAATGTAAAAGATGAGAGGAGCTTTTAGTGTTTTAAAGAATTCGTGGAAAATGAAAGAAATTAAGTCCACCACAAAAATACACATCTTCATCTCCAATGTCAAATTTGTCCTGTTGCATGTTCTCTGATGTGGGGAATAAAGAAAAGTACAACAAAAAAGGTCTAAGCTTTTATTGGTGCATGCGTGCACCAAATAGAAAGACTAAAATGGTAAAGTCACTAATATAGAACTGTGGGAAAGAACCGGACAGATGACAGTGGGACTTGACGTAAAGAGAAGGTGTTGTTGATGGATGGGGCACAGATTACAGAAACCAGATGATAGCATTACAAGGCAGTGACTGTTCTGGAATCCTCAAGGCAAGAGAAGTAGAGGCAGACCTAAACACATGAAAATGACAAGAAAGATGTGGAGGGAGCTGGAAATTATGGTGCATGGTTCGTGTACCACGAAGGGTTTTGATTGATTTATATTTTCATGTTTATTAGGGTTTCCAATTCAAACAATAAACTGTAGCTGTAGCTCTTGAGGATACATGTAACTATGTAGACTATGGTACTTGGATATGCTGTTTGAGAATATCTGGTGCCCTCATTGAAAGAACCAATTATATCCTGCTTGGGATGATGGACATCCGAGTTCTATGCAAATATGTCCAGGACTATTGAAGGATTCGCTGCTCTCAGCTGTATTGTTCAACGTATATATGATGAAGGTGGCCAACATTCAACTAACAGAAGCAGGATGTATGTTAATGTTTGCAGATGAGATTCTCATATACAGTACTGGCTCAGATAGGCATGAGATGGTCAGGGACATAATAAGACCTTACAATCAATTTCGCAGTCAAATAGAGAATCAAAGTTCCTAGATAAATTCCATCAATACTAGTGTGATGTGGTGTTCCTTGAACAACTTCATAGTGAAGGTTTTACCTCCCTAACATAACCATTGATGAATGTGTCATTGAGATATTTGAGGGTCACTTCTGATCATAGCATGCCCTATAAGTGCCATATCGATTAAATTATATAGAGATGCAAGCAGGGTTTTTGCAGCACTGAAAACAATGATAGTTGCCAATCTGTAACAGCTGATTTTCATCCTATTACAACGAGTTGGTTCTGTCAATTATCGATTAAGGGTTGGAAATCCTCAAACTGTCAATATCAAGGTGTGAAAGGTTGGAATGCATCCAGATGAAGGAATAGAACAGGTACTTGGTTGCCCCTGTGAACATGAGATGCATGCTTGGATTTTTGTTCTGTGAAATTGAGATATTCACTGGCCCATGCCAAAACATACAGACAAGTAGCCAAGTATCTGCACGCAAGAGGCACCCACTGCACATGAACATTGCAGATATCAAGTGTAAAGGGATCAATAGAGAGATTTCATGAGAGAATGATTTGTCATGTGACCACAGTAGAGACCATAAACAATTGGAAAGAGTGGAACCACATTAGAGATAAAATCACAGACTACCACCAAGTCATTATCAACCAGGGCAGGGGATGCAGGAATAGTGCAACGGGAAAGCAGACCTTGAGGTTAAACAACAGATTAGTGATAATACTCAAGATAATGATGCTGTCACATTGTGCTATTGATCTGTACTGCATGATGAGAAAGATAGTTGGGGTTTCTCTGCTAGATTGAGAAGCAAGGCCATTTCTGAGAGGAATATGACATATATGACAACAATCTTCTGTATGAGAATGGAGATTGAGGCAGTGACTTTGATATAGTTGTCTTAGACCTCTTTAATGAGTGCTATAATCATTTCTGACTCAATCCTTGCTTCAGAATAAACTGAAGGGCTGGTTATGGTATGTGTAAATAGCAGACAGAGACTTTGAAATTTCAATTTCTTGTGTGGATTGGGGCATTAGATATGAATAGGGGTTACATTTTTAAGTTGATTAATAACTATCTCTTGGACAAAGACTGCAATCAAATTGCTGGCTATGCACAGACTGCAGGACTTCAAAATCAAATGCAGGTCCAGCAAAGAGAGCGGATTATAAATGCGTAGAACCAGTAAGCTGTGAGAACCATTAGTATCCACACCCTTAACCATTTGTTGAGAGGAATTGTCCAACTATGAGTTCTCTGGGAATGCACTCATATTGATTCTTAATAGAACGGAACAGACATATACTGTAACACCTTCTGTTAGCAAAGTATTTTTGCTATTTTAATTTCCTGACTTACGACAGCATGTATACTGTTCGTAAGCCACTTATTTCTTTCAGCTTCATTGCCACTCATATATTCTGATACATGCCCATCTACAGATTCATCTGTTTACATTTTTACAGATTTATATAACTACTTATCAATAGATGTATCTTTTTAGCCTTGTATTGAACAATTATTTTGCTGTTTTTATTTTTTTATTTTATGTGTTTGCCTCACTAGTTTCTACTGGCGGAGGCGCGCCTATTCCACCCCAGACCGTAGTCAATTTGGGCGATATTAAGACGCATAAACCAGTGCTTGGATGCGTGTGTGTATCTGTTTGTACCTAACCTGGTGTTTCCGTGATGTTCCTCCCGTTGTTCCTCGCTTCTAATTATCCTTTCGTTATGTGTTTGCCTCACTAGTTTCTACTGGCGGAGGCGCGCCTATTCCGACCCAGACCGCAGTCAATTTGGGCGATATTAAGACGCATAAACCAGTGCTTGGATGCGTGTGTGTATCTGTTTGTACCTAGCCTGGTATTTCCGTGATGTTCCTCCCGTTGTTCCTCGCTTTTGATGTTCCTAGTTGTCCGCCGTAGGTATTTGCATAAATATGCACAATAGTTTTCCTGGGACCATTTTTATTTTCTGTCATACTTGATTCGGATCTCTTTTTTTTTGTTTCCTGATTTCTTTCTTTCTTTTTTTTTTTTTTTCCCCCTCTTTCCTTCTTTTTTTTTTTTTTTTTTTCCTTCTATTTTATAAAAAAAAATATAAAGCCCCCTCATACATTTTATACACAATTGTGAAGATAGCAGTGTAGTGAGGTGTACAACGAGAATGAATGAGATGGAATGATTGGGAAATATAACAAACAATATACTTGATACATAAGGATTTTTATTCACAGATATTTATATTCATTTAAAGGATTCATGTCACTGTCAGTTTTTAGAATAATCTACTATTTCTCATGCTGCAAATCTTATTATTACTATTATTGTTCAGCTTTCTTGAGGGGTCAACTTTTGGGAATTCTAAATAATAGTCCTGGGGGCCCCTTTGCTTTCCTTCCCACCCTAGGCAGAAACCAGAAATATATCTGGCTCCTTCCTGACCACTTGTGGGGTGGTGCAGCAGATTACTGTACACTGTTGAGTGCCAAGGTAAATGATTCTGAAGAGTCCTAGCGGGCTTAGCATCTCCATCAACATATAGGGGCTGAGAGAGAGTTTCCATATCTGTTCCTTTCAACTGATCTTCAGTCTTGCAATAGGCCATGGGGCACATTTCTTGTAATGCAATACTGAGTTGGGTACACTCAGCTCCGTGAATTGCTGTATTGGACACCCTCAGCGCAGTGCAATGCAATACTGAATTGAATACATTCAGCACAGTCCAATATCAAGTTGGTACTGGAGCCCTGGCAGTCTATCACCTCCACCAACCCATGGGGCCTTGAGAGAGTCCTGTATTCATCGGTTCCACTACTGCCTGCCTTCATCGCCCCAGGTGGACTAACATTTCTTTTTACGGATAACAGATATGTACTGCGATGATACTACAAAATAGGGTCTCTCTCACTCGCTGGGAGGCACACTTTGTGAATAGTACATAAAACAATAAATCTACATATCTGTCTAAAAGATAGTATTGATTGAATGATCTGTATAAAATGTAATACTGAATGATTGATTGATCTGTCTGAAAGGTAATATTATTGATTGATTGATTTATCTGTCTAACAGGTAATATTGATTGATTGATTGATCTGTCTACAATGTAGTATTGTAGCAGATACTGCTGTGAGGATGATGTGTTAGATACTTTATTATGCTAGGTCTTATGCTTCATGAAATGAGGCGACCAGCACCTCTCCTAGCTTATTTTAGAAATAAACAAAGAACGAAAGACAAAGTAGGCCCTCTCAGAGACAGTACATGGAAAATAATAAGTGAGAATAGGGAGGCAGTTAATCTACTCAATCAGTACTTTGGCACAGTCTACACAAAAGAGGACTGCTCCAAGATCCCAGAGCCTATAGATATTTTTCAAAGAGACATGGGTACAGCGGGATTAAGATCAATCTGTATTACAGAGGAAATGGTTTTTAAAAAATTGGAGGGGTTGAAAGTGGATAAATGTCTAGGTCAAGATGGTATTCATCCAAAATTGCTGTATGAAATTAGAGACCAACTAGCAAAACCATTGGCTATATTATGTTCTCAATCACTTACAAAAGGGATTGTTCCACGGGATTGGAAAGATGCAGGAGTGATCCCCTTATTAAAAAAATCAGATCCAGTGAATTATAGACCGGTGAGTTTAAGGAGCATAGTCTGTAAATTGTTAGAGTCAATAATCAACGAAAACATTGTAATGCATTTAGACAAATTTAATCTAATTAGAAATAGTCAGCATGGGTTTACTAGAGGGAGATCATGCTTAACAAATCTATTAGAATTCATGGAGGAAGTTACTAAAATGTTAGATAAAGGGGAGTCAGTGGACATTATTTATCTAGATTTTGCAAAGGCCTTTGATAGAGTACCTCATCAAAGATTATTTCAAAAGTTAAAATCACATGGAATAGGTGGGGAAGTTGCCAAATGGATTGAAAATTGGTTAACGGGAAGAAGGAAGAGGGTGGGCATAAATAAGGAGTACTCTGAGTGGTGTGAAGTGAAAAGTGGTGTGCCACAGGGCTCGGTTTTGGGACCAATTTTGTTCTTGATATATATAAATAATTTGGACATTGATATGGGATCCATGATTGCAAAATTTGCTGATGACACAAAACTATGCAGTAGTGTCTCATCTAAAGCGGAAGTGGATATATTGAGGTCGGATTTAGATAAAATTTGAGAATGGTCTGTAAGCTGGCAAATGGAGTTTAATGTAGATAAATGTGCAATCATCCACATGGGTAGATCCAATATGGAACATAATTACAGAATGGGAGAGAACAATATTAGAATGATAGATAAGGAAAGGGACCTAGGGGTTATAATAGATCATACAGGAAAGGTGAGTGAGCAAGTTAAGGTAGCAGTAAAAAAGGCAAATGCAATGTTAGGTATGATAAAAAGAAATATTAAACATAGAAGCAAGGAAGTGATAGTCAAACTGTATAAAGCTTTAGTTAGACCTAGATTGGAGTACTGTGTACAGGTGTGGAGTCCTTATCATAGAGGGGATATAAACATGCTGGAAAGAATACAAAAAAGAGCGATAAAGATGATAGTGGGTTTACAGAATTACAGTTATGAGGAACAACTCAGAAAAACCGGCCTACGGTGTCTAGAAGAGAGAAGAATTCGTGGTGACTTAATACAGGTTTATAAGATGATCAGAGGAATGGATAAATTAGACTATAACAATTTTTTTTAAATACAGCCACCCACAATAACAAGAGGGCATAGCTACAAGCTGACTAAAGAGAGACTAAAGATTAGATATTACGAAATAGTTTTTTAGTCAGAGAGTGGTGTCTGCTTGGAATGCATTGCCAGGGGAGGTAGTGGAGGCAGGGACAGTTAATGCATTTAAGAATAAACTGGATGCGCATAGCTTTTAGAGCAAGGTGATGTAAATGTAACTGGTTGTATACAGACTCTGCAGGGTCTTCTAAACCAGTATAAAGACGTTAAGTTAAGTTAAGTTTTCTTGACTCCTCTAACTCAGGATACAGTCAGGTCCCCATTTTACAGTTAATAAGCAAATTAGTACATTTCATGAAAAAAGTAACTAACTCAGTCACTTGCTGTGAAAGGCAGGTAGTTGATCCGCTCTGTGATCCATATTTGCATATCTATCAAGTTAGAAAAGTTTGCTGATTCATCAAATTATCCATTTGTATTAATAATCTCAAATCCTGACATCAACATTCCTAGGTTTAGTTTGTACAAATTAAATGCCTTTCATTATTGATGTACAGGTTGAGTTTCCTTAATCTGAAAACCCAAAACTTACAAAATACAAAAAATTATTTGAACACCCCAATGTCATAAAAAAGAGAAATCTTCTGAAGGTTCTGTGTGTCTTGTAGCTTGTTCTCTGCTGCATCTTACATGTCTTAATTCCTCATATGTTCTTTAAGGTATGGAGTTGTAACATACTCTTTAGTGATTCTATTTTTAGCCATCTTCTTGAGCTCTGCCTAAAAGACTTCACTTGCTCTGTCCATTTTCTCCACCATTGTTTGTCAAATTTGACCTCTCCACCCTCATCTTACCTTGTGGTTTCTTGTCCATTGCATGTCTGGTTATATTGTTCGGTATATGTTTGAGTTCTCTGCTTTGTGGTGCTATTGTATTGTCAAATATGTTAAGAAATACAAGAAAATCAGGTCTTTGTTCCAGGAAGTAATATTATGTAGAGAAGCAGATACCACATCTGACAACCATCCTTTATTATCCAAAATAAAACTGAAATTGAAAAAGTTCACAACTGCATACAATGCAAGACAATAATTCAATGGGGAATCTGTCCAGAACAAAGAAATGCAACACAAGTTCACAGTCATGATACAAATAGATACCTAATGCTACATCATTTAAAGAAAATAGGGAATACAGATGAGCACTGACAATGGCTAAAAGGTATATACACTGAGACCTGCAGAAATGTCCACAAAGTGATGATGGTGAGCATCATGAAAGGCAATAGGACATGTATTAATGAGATGGTGAGTCCTGAGGAAGAGGCAGCTGCTGTAAGGAAATAGGAAAGACCTGTATGATACCAGAAGGAAACAGATAAATATAAGCAAATAAGTTAAAAATGAAGAAGGCCAGGTAATTCAAAGACCTCTTAAATAGACCAGCCCTATAATATACACCAGATATACAACCAGTAGAAGTGGACCTGCTGGTACACTGAAAAACTATACAACAAGGAAATAAGGAAAGCCATAACTCATCTGAAAGATTGCAAAGCTACTGGCCCAAATGGTATCACCAAGATGCAATTAAAGCAGATGTCAATACTTCTACCAAATTTGTCACAGTCTGCTGTGGGAGATCTTGGAAAGCAAAGAAATCTCATCAGAATGGAGAGAAGGTTATGTAAATAAATTGCAAAAGAAGGGGGATCTACAACTATGTACCAATTATAGAGTCATAATGCTACTATCACTGCCTGGAAAGATATTGACCAAAATCATAATCCCCACTCCAAGAGATGGACTTTAAGAGATGGACTCCAAGAGATAGACTCCAAGAGATGGACCAAGAGATGCACTCCAAGAGATGGACTCCAAGAGATGGACTCCAAGAGATGGACTTTAAGAGATGGACTCCAAGAGATGGACTCTAAGAGATGGACCAAGAGATGCACTCCAAGAGATGGACTCCAAGAGATGGACTCCAAAAGATGGACTTTAAGAGATGGACTTTAAGAGATGGACTCCAAGAGATGGACTCCAAGAGATGGACTCCAAGAGATGGACTCCAAGATGGGGTACAGAAAAGGATATCTGGTTAAGGATACAGAAAGCAAGAGAGGCTTTCATAACATTGGAAAAATTGTGGAACTCCAAAGAAATTTAGTTAAAAAAGAAGATTACATGTAGTATAGCTCTGAAACTTGAATAACAACAAAGTTGTTAACAAAACAGATATAAACATTCATAAACAGAAGTCTATGCAGAAAATATTTGTTTGATATGGTAAGATAAGGTCACCAGTGTAGACATGCAAGCATGTTTTAGACAGATCTTGGTTGAAAGCTACATAAAAAGAAGACGCTGGTGCTGGATAATGCATACTTTGTGAATAGAGCCAGACAACATTACACTGTTAAGGGATAAGAGGATTAAGGACAAACTAAAACACACTTGTAAAAGGGAACTGGAATCTGGCATGATGAATGCAGGACAGTTTTGGCCTATATTAGGGGAAAGGGCAAGGGACAGACATACTTAAAAGTTGTTAGTTAAAGATCTCTGCTCCACAGTGGACTGGAGGTTTTTTTTATCAGTTGATGTTAAGAAAAACAACAGATACCGTATTAACAATGAAAAAATATGGGAAGAAAAAATAAAGTTGTTTAAAAAAAAGGACAGCAGAAAAAGTGTGAATAGTCTTGCATTTAAGTGAGCAGAGTCTGTGACTAAAGAAACAGAATGATAAACTATTAAAGTTATATGCTCAAAGTGATAAACAGAAGTTAATGGAAAAAAGAAAGAAAGACACTGCATTAACTTAAGGATAAAGTGGTCTTGCATGTACTGAAACTGGATTTGTTAGTCTTCCCTTATATCCCTAAGGTATGTTGTTGTATAGGTGCAGCAGTGCCATCCTAAAACAAAAAACAAGCAAAACGACCAAACTCTGAGACACCTCGTCCCCAACCATTTTGAATAACAGATACTCAACTTGTACATAAATTGTATTTATCAGTATAAAGGTAATGTTAGTCCTATAGCATACTATTGTACTAAGGCACAGATTTATGAGGTGGGGTGGCCAGTTTCATTCCTTGCTGCCTTTTTAATTCCCTACATGAATCAGCAGGTACTCATTTACAGCTGGGTCAACTATATATCAGTAAATCAGTTTTTAAAGATCTACTACTTCTTCTTTGATCAACTGATGCTATGCTTCTAGCATGGTGAGTTTCATGAAGAAGACGGTTTCAGGTCTTCACTGGTCCCGCACAGCTTTTCGAGCATGGTCGTTACCCCTGTCTGTTCTGGTGTTTGCTTGGGTGCTCCGCAATCACACGTGGCGGTGTCTCTGAGACCCATTCTGTGGAGGTGGATCTTGAGTTTGGAATCTTCTGTTCTGCATCTGAAGATCTTTGTCTGCCCATCTCTGCCAAGATTGTCTATGCTGTCATTTTCTGGCATTTATGTTTGTGTGCTGGTCGCTCCATTCCATCCTCATCGATCATTTGATGAGTGTCTTTGCCTCTTTATAACTCTGTGGATGGCAAGTCTGTGTGTCATCACTTTTGCCTTTTGTGAGCTCATCTGCTTTTCCAAGGAGCCCACAGTGGGCCAGAATCCACTGTAATCCTACAGATCTGTTTTTTTTAGACAGCAATCTTGATGTTGTATTTTATTTTGTAGGAGATTATATATTGTTTTTGGCTTGATATGGCTTGGAGTAAACTAATGTAGTCTGTTAAAATTACTGTTCTCCATGGAGTGATAAAACTACAATATTTGCACATTTTTATTAATGTTAAAAATGCAGGATACAGACCAGGCACGTTGTCTAGTTGCTGTAACTCTTATGCTAATGGTTTTTAAAAATAAATTGTCACATTTCAAAGATGTTTATTCTACATTTACCATTTACATATTTGCCCATCAGGAGTTCCTGGCAGTAGAAATCAGAAACCAAAAAGTTCTATTGAGTTGGAATTCTGGTAAAGGCAATAGTTCAGTATCACATGACCAGCCTTTGGAGATTGACAAATGGTACCAAGTTCTTGCCAAACGGTACGTGCAACCAAAATTATAATGATATAATTTGGCATTAAATTGTAACTTAAAACTTGTCATTATTGTCAAAAATATACAGGAATAATAAACATCTCCTTACTTATGTCCCCATTTTGTCTATTATACTGTTTGAACTTGCTTTATCCACTTTTGCAACATTGTAAAATTTAATCATAGCAAAGTTTCCACCAGTCGGTCATGCATGTTTTCTCTGCTGACTTGTTTCTCTGCTGTTCTCACCACCTCCATTAGTTTCTATGAATGCAGTTTATGTTATTAAACACTTAATCCAGTACTATAATAATTTACACCTAGGCATCTAAGGCCTGTTTTGTCAGTTGACCACTACCATGTCCAACTGCTGAGGCTTGTAGCCAAACCTTGATCAATGCTGAAGGAGAGACTGCTACCTGTCGACGCCATGTAGAACGGGGGCGGCCCATCCCACGCTTCCAGCCGGCCAGTGGGAGACCGTTGTTAGACTTAGCTGACTTGAACATTATCTGGTGAGCCAAAACTTTCTGGTTAAGTCGAACCACGTGACCAAACACAGACAGGCGGCGGCAGACTAGATTGTCCGAGATGGAGAGAAGACCCCATCTTTGCAGACACCTCAACATTGCGGACGAGATCGAACCACCGGATACTGAGGATGGGTCGCTGGTTTTGCAAATGAAAGGCATCAAGTCTTCATATATTCTGTTTAATTAGGGTTCAAGACTCTAAACCATACAGGAGGACAGTGATCACACATGTCTGATAAATACAAATTTTGGATTCGAGAGAGTACAATGCAGCATACATTTGTTTTACATGTTTTGATTTCATTTTTCATTATGTGCTGTGTTAATTTCTGCTTAAACTTACAATCATATCTGTTGGTTAAAATACAGATGGAAACCCCTGTCATTTGGACACTAAAATATGATCATTAAAATAATGAAGGCTGTTTAAATGTCCTAATGTTTGTAGGATAGTCTCTTTACTTTAGATAATGAGTCCAGCAGTTGGGCCACAATGATCTCAACAAACAGTGCAGTTCTATTGTTAAATGAGGCTTTAAAATGTGCTGCTCCCTTATTACAAAATCATGAAAGAGAGAAAGAAACAAATCAAATACCTAGCTTTGACTTCATTCATCAAAGATATTAAACTTCAGTTTGAATAATTTTAGTTAATAAAATTTGAAAATGTTTGAATGTGTTTTTTTTTAAAAAATGTTTATAATATGTATCTGTTATAAACTTTGATAATTATACTTGCACAATTAAAAATTGCATATATTAATAACTATGAATATAAGTCAAGAACGTATCCGTTCATGCATAATCAGAAATTTATCTTAGCAACATGACTGGCCTTGTATGGCACATGGAACCAGACGTGAATTTGTATACTAGGCAGGAAGTAGCAAACATCTAGAAAGCTCAACTCTTCTTAATCACCTTTTATAACTGGGATGGTAGAATTGCAGTGGTGCCATTCTTTCCTCCCTTGAAGGACAAGGTGGTTGGGTCCTTGTAATAAAGGACAAGTGGGTTGGGTCCTTGTAATAAAGGGCAAGTGATTTGGGTCCTTGAAATAAAAGACAAGTGATTTGGGTCCATTTAATAAAGGACAACTGATTGGGTTCTTGTAATAAAGGACAAGTGGGTTGGGTCCTTGTAATAAAGGACTATGTAGTTACATATATATATATACACCCAGCCTTAAATGGGTACCGGTTCAGTCCGGGAAGTAAAATCGGCGAGAGAGAGGAGATGGCTACCGCCCTCATATAGCCGAGCCTTTGAAATGTGAGATTGCTAACACCTCACACTCCTACGGCAGTAATGCTATGGGATACTTTACTTTACTTTACTTTATATATGAATATATATATATATGAATATATATATATAGACACACGTAATGAGTTTTAAATATATTATAACATGAAATAACAAATGGTAGTGATATAATAAATCTGGCTGCACAATATATCTTACACATAATTCAGTGTTGGATCTGTTGGTCAAATTAAAGTCTGGAGCTTGGAAGAAGCAACCGAGCAATCTGCACAACCAAACATTGCCAGCTTGGGTGGTGGATGCTCTCTTACAAACTTAAATGAAAAATCAAGTGTTTTCTTAGCTGGATCAAATGATCTTTACCAGGTAAATACCAATAATAGTACCACATTGTCTGTTAAATCCATTACATCAGAATATGGATGAATTGCAGCAAAATATTTGATTATTTGTGACTGGCTGGTTATAACTTGCAAAGACATGTATTTCTGTTACTTGTTCTTAACATTTTAAATTTCATGTCTTGAGATTGTTAAACCAATATTTGTATTGCATAGTACCTTGCTTTTGTTTGTGCATTTTATATTGGTTCTGTCATAGATAAAGACATCCATAAATGATAATTAGAACATGTCTGTTACTAGACAAATGTAAAACAATATTTGAAATACTTTATTTTCATTGCTTTTTGTTGTTGTTGTTGATATTCAGTCAACATTTCCTTCAACAGTGAATTTACACATTATTCTAGCTGAAGATTATACATAGTGCTTTCAGTTGGGATACATCTGCAGTATCTATTTAAAATGAAGATATATTTTTATATTGTTTCCCTTTTTAAAGATTTTTAATTCCTAAAATATTTGTTGAATCAAAGCTATCATAAATTTTTTGGATATTGTAAGATGCTGTAGTAAAATACATTTTTAAGCAGAAGCTGGAAGAAATCAATTTTCCCCTCCACTATTTTATACATTTTTTCACATTTACATTTTCAGATTAAAGGACTCTTGAATTTTCAGATGTTTCATTGTAAATTATATTTGTTTTGGATTTGCATTGATGTTAGGTTTTTATCTCCGCAATATTATTTTATTTGTTTAGGTAAGTTAGATACTTTCTGTTTTGCTAGTTTAGCATATGTCTAGCAAATAACTAAAAAAAAAGGATATTCCATCTGTTACTGAACTTATTCTATCTGTAAGCAGCCTTCTAACCTTTTCTGTTTTGCAACCACAATTTGTGTTCATTTTAACTGCAGTACTCTTAAACAGTAAAATGGAAATACATTATAAGAAAGGAGATATTTATAATTTGCTAATTGTTGAAAAAGGTTGTTTTTCTTGTGGCAAAATGTATGCGCTCCAGTGGGAGAGACTGAACATTGTTTTTGGTTGATTTAGATTCTGGATGTTCATTAAATTTGTTAAGTACTAAATGCATTACTTGCTTTATCAAGATTCCAAGTGGTATAACCAGAAAGAATTTTGTTGGCTGTGTTGGTGGTGTTTTCCTTGATGGCCACAGACTTGGTGTATACAACTTCAAAACAAATGTGCCAGAACATTGTGGTGCTTGCAAGGAAGTGTGAGTAGAATTACTGTGTTGTTATTGGTAATGTGAATAACATTTTTTATGGCAGACAATTAATAATCACTTTCCACATTATGCGTTATGCACAGTGAGAAATCAGGAGAGATTTTCATGACCAAAGTGAGAGATAGAGTCGATGCCAACCAAAGCAAGGCACACAAGACAACCTTCTCCAACATGAGAATAGAGATTAAGTATTTTACCTCATTTCTGAAGACCTTAAAGTTAGTTCTATTCAATGGTGTGACAGACTCTACTGTATGTGGAACACACATGAAGAAGTCAGTAGTGGTGTTATTGTATGTTCTGCCCTTTTGGGTAGCAGTTTTGTTTGTGCTTCAGCAGTTATACTTATCTCAGTCATGAGAACACCTTATGTGTGTTGCTATGACGTGCTAGGAAGGAAAAGATGGGATGGCTAAGTCATCTATGGCATTAGTGAACAGTGAAATTAGATGCCTCAAACATTCAAGGGCTTGTGTGGAGCTACTCTCCTGGTCATACTGGTGTTAACAACAAAGGAAGAGCTGATCTCTTGGCTTTGAAAACACTGATCAGGGGGATATTTAATAAGGATATGAGGGACATATTGAATTCAACGAAGGGCTGCTTTTTGGGTTATAACATTGCATTTGATGAATTGGCAGTCCAAAGACTCAGTAGTTTGACATCAGACATGGGTTAAGAAAGGAAATTTTTCACTAAGTAGCACCAATCTATTGCTATAATTGATATCAATGCTATTCCGGGTATCACTAACCAGCTAGCTAACTTTAACTCTGTTGTTTCATTGTATTTCCTGTATAGGGCTATGATGACTCTGTGATAATCTGTCATTTCATCACTAGTGTGGGCTCATATTTTTCCTTTTACTATCGCTTCAGCTGTGGTCACCTATCAAATTGTTCTCTATCATTGCCATCCATGATATCTCTCTCTTGATTCTTGTACTTTTGATGTCTGAGGTCTTATTGTATAGTGAGTGCTTACTGTTTGCAGAAACTTGCATATAGACTTTGGTCTGTGTAAATTCAAATCTGAATGTCACAATATTCTTCAAAATCAGAGTATCTCTAATGCATCCTAGAACCAGTCACATTTCTTTATTCTGGATTGATTGCAACCTCTCACACTGTGATCTTGATAGGATAAGGACACCAAGCCACTCAGGATCAACCACTGTCAAGACAAATTGATGAAAAGCAATTGCTGTTCTACATTTGCTGCTGGCATTGTTTTGCGTGCCGCCAGCCCTCACTTGCATTTTTGTTTGGCTTAGTCAACACAGTACTTTTAGGACAGGCTGCTACCTGTCAATAACTCATCAATCTAGAGTTATGCCAGTGAGATTGGTTTTCTCTAAAGAGTTGTTCAATGGGCTCACATCAAGCAGACCTAATAAATATTGGTCTGCGAGCTGGAATTTCCACACCACTTTGAGATTGCCTGCAAGATCTCCTGAATGTGACTGACCATTTCATGCCTGAACTGGTTCTGTATGTCATGAATTCAATTACAAACAGTAATGTTTATCTTGTCCATGTAGGCTGAAATGCGGGCACTTTTATTGTGTAGATGTTGAACAGTATCTGTGAGAGTTGAGAACATTGGGATAGTACTGGATATATTGACATCAATTCTATGTCTAAGATCTCAAATTGAGTGCAGTTGTTCTATGCATCAGGGCAGCTGCTACTCAGCTAATCAGCGATGGGTTGGTTCCATACTTTGTCAAACAGCACAAGGTCCAAAAGACAAGGTTATTTGCATCCTTTTCGTTGAGTGCCACAGCAACTTAACTTAACTTTTTTATACTGGTTTAGACAAATCATCAGAGTCTGTAGACAACCAGTTACATTTGCATTACCCTGCTCTAAAAGCTACGCACATCCAATCTTTTCTTAAATGCGTTAACTGTCTCTGCCTCCAATACCTCCTGGGGCAATGCATTCCAAGCATTCACCACTCTCTGACTAAAAAAATATTTCCTAATATCCAATCTGGAACTTTCTTGAGCTAATTTGTATCTGTGCCCTCTTGTTCTCATTGGTGGTTGTATTTGGAAAAAACTTGTTATAGTCTAATTTAACATTTCCTGTGATTATCTTACAAAACCTGTATTAAGTCACCTCAATTTCTTCTCTTTTCTAGACACTGTAGGCCAGTTTTTCTGAGTCTTTCCTCGTAACTGTAATTTTGGAATCCCACTATGAGATTTGTCGCTCTTCTTTGTATCCTTTCCAGCATTTCTATATGCCCTCTACGATAATAACTCCACACCTGTACACAGTACTCCAATCTAGGTCTAACTAATGTTTTATACAGTTTGACTATCACTTTACTTGTATGCTCTATTATAACCCCACGGTCCCTTTCCTTATCTATCATTCTAATATTGTGTTCTCAGCAATTCTGTAATTATGTTCCATATTGGATCTACCCATGTGGATGACTGTACATTTATCTATTTTAAACTCCATTTGCCATCTCGCAGACTAGTCTCGAATTTTATCTAAATCTGACCTCAATATGTCCACCTCTGCTATAGATGAGACACTCCTACATAGTTTTGTGTCGTCCGCAAATTTTTCAATCATGGATCCTATATCAATGTCCAAATCATTTAAGAACAATATTGGTCCCAAAGCCGAGCATTGTGGCA
This sequence comes from Ariolimax columbianus, assembly GCA_036924085.1. Lineage (NCBI taxonomy): Eukaryota > Metazoa > Mollusca > Gastropoda > Stylommatophora > Arionidae > Ariolimax > Ariolimax columbianus. The sequence continues at coordinate 33,946,104 of JAVGWX010000008.1, read as the reverse complement.
CTCTACTTTTTACTTCACACCACTCAGAGTACTCCTTATTTATGCCCACTCTCTGCCTTCTTCCCATTAACCAATTTTCAATCCATTTGGCAGCTTTCCCACCTATTCCGTGTGAAACTCCACACACTCTTGTTCAACATCTGTACCTCTGACAATATCTTTCCAGATTATGTGGCTGGCTGTCTCTTTCATCTTCTGAATATCTGTGTTAGAGTAGCCATATGTTCGCGAGTTTATATTTACTTATCTCCTTGCTATAAGATCCCAACGGATGATCTAATGGTCACTTTAGCCAAACAGTTCTCCAACGATAACGTTTTCAATCATATTTTTCTCTGTAGTAAATATTAGGTCGAGTGTGTTTTTGTCTCTGGTAGCCTGCTCTATATGGTGAATAAAAAAATTGTCAGTTATGCACTTCACAAAAGAATTTGACTCTGCAAATGCTTCTGCAATATCCCATTTTATTTCAGGAAAATTGAAATCCCCCAGTAATAATAATTTCTCTTTACTAGCCTTTTTTATGTTACTAATTAGCTCCTCGTCTTCCTCTTTTGTATTTGAAGGACATCTGTAGCATACTCCAACTACTGTTTTTTCACACCCACTATCTATTATTCCCCATACACTTTCATTTTGGTTGCCAGATGATAGATCATCATGTATAGTTATAGTTACTGAATTCACACTGTATAATAAAACGTCTTCCTTAGCCTTTTCCCCAACTACCCTATTCTTCCTTAACATTGTATATCCCTCTATTTCAAGTTTACTATCCGCAATGTCCTCATACGTCCATGATTCTGTTTGTTGCCTGTACTTAAAACTGTCTTGCACATCGCATGCTAAATGTCTTAGTGTTACCTCAGGTCTCTTTCAATGGTCTGTATCTGTCAAGTGTATTGGTAAAGATGTGTTCACATTTTAGATGAGAAATTATTTTCCTGACCACTATTCTTTTCAAGCAGTTTGCTATAGACATTCTGTAATAATTTTTTGATATCCACTGAGAAGCAAGGAGTCCTTCCCAGGTTTAGGGAGTGAACATAGATAGGCATAGATGATGTCATCCGGCATTGATGCCTTTTCTATAATGGTATTTAACTAAAGAGGATTGAAGAGCAATAAGAATAAGTCACAATAGCAGAAGACAAAGACTAACATATAATCACTTTAAGTGTTTGTAGATATTGTTCAGTTCAGTCCAGTTGCTATCAGGTGCCAGTGAAGGTCAGCTGCAATATATCTCCAACATTCTGTCTCTTCCATTGAAGCTGCAATCTGCCAGGATTGTTTCTGTCAATCTCTTGATGTTATCCTCTGGATTATAATTTTGTTTACCTCTAGGATATTTGTGCTCCACCTTCCAGCATTGTTCAAGTAAACAAAAGGAGAAGAAGAGCATGTTGCTAAAACATGATCACTCAATGTTAACTGGAACCAAAGAAACCACACACATACTTAGCAGTTGTACATTAGAATATTAATATTGTATATCTTCTTTGCATTGAACGTTAGATCTTGTTTCATTTGCAGACCACAAGTAAGTTTAGGCACAAGCAAAGTGTATGTGTTCCATGGCAGAGGTTTTGCCCAGTTCCAGTTGCAAGGATACAACACTTTCAAAATGAAAGTGGAGCTGGAGTTTAAGACATTCTGGGAAGATTCAAGAATATTCTTTATAGGAAATTCTACTCTTGTAAGTCAATTATTTTTGCATCTGTTGAGTGTATAATACCGTCATATAATAAAGTGAGTAGTGAAATGAAATTGTAATGCTACATACAGCTAACCATTTGTAATGTTTCGATATATCTAAACAAAATTAAAATATGTTCATATCTATCTTCAATAAATGATAGAACGTCGCTCCCATCACAGTCTGTCTGAAAGAAACTCGTTCCCTTGCCAAAACTCCAGCCTCCACCACAGTCATACCCAGACATTCCTGGATATCTTGGTGCCATCGTCTTCTTGGTCTACCCCTTCCTCTTTTGCCTGGCACCATACCTTCCATCACTGTTCTCTCAAGACCGCTGTGTCTCTTGATGTGACCAAAGTACTTGCATTTTCTTGCCAAAATGGAATTGATAAACCAGTTCTCCTCTATGCTCAACTCTTGCCAAATGTCTACATTTGTCTTTTTCTCTGTCCAGGATATTCTGAGGATCTTTCTGTAACATATAGACTCAAAGGATTCGATTCTTTGTCTGGAAGTTTTGGTAATCGTCCATGATTCACAGCCATAAGCTACCACAGGAGGAAAAGCACAGGCTCTCAAGACCTTTACTCTTATCATTTTGTTGGTACTCTGCCATAATTTCTTCAGGCTGTTCAGTCTCTGCATTGCCATGGCAATTTCTTTGAGCAGTCACCATTTTTGTCAATTATGGATCCCAGATATTCAAAATGTGTGACCTGATCTATTTCCTCACCACCCACTGCAAATTTATGCTGACATTGTGTTTTGTCGGTAGTCATTATCTTTGTTTTATTTATATTTATAAACAGGTTTTGATCTTTACTATGTTCATTTATGGCTGAAATTAGCTGCTCTAGCCCTTCTGCACTTCTTGATAGTATCACTGTGTCATCTGCGTATCGTAACTCTGGAATCTCGTACCCACCAATCGTAAATGGGTCGAAACTTTCAATGTTCTCGTCCTCTCAAACATTTCTCATTATACATTCCGCGTATGCTGGTGTATTTAAACTAAATTGTCATTTCATATCTGAACTACAATGTATGTGCTGATATATAACTAAATGGTAGTGGGGTTATAAGGTTATAAATTGGAGCTAATAACTCAATGGTTTCTGAAAGTGCATGCTGTGTGATAAGAGTCAAATACTATATTGGGCCTGTACTGTAGAAAACTGCGGTTTTCCACCATGCCTCACAGCACAAGTGGATAAAACAAGATAAGACTGTACAAGATGACTAATAGTATGTTCTAAATCCTTTCCCAGGTCATACCATTCCATACCCCAGCATTCACACAGACAAAAAGTATACTGAATGTTGAGTAATCTTATACCATTCCACACTCTAGCATTTACACAGACAAAAAGTTTGTTCAGCGTGGAGTAATAGGTCTGAAATAAAGCTGTAGAGAAAATAACAAATAGATAATACAGAAATAAAAGAGTGAATAAATTATATCTGTGGGGATCAAAAGAAGAAGGATTTCTGAACAAAACGGTAATTCTTTTATATATATCTTCTTTCTTTTCTCTTTCTTTCTTTTTCTCAACTAAAGTTGGTGTCTAAAAATACAAATTATTTGTTTGTATTATTGCAATTTTTAAATATGCAAAAAATGATAATACATAGAAAACATATGTCTGTTACCATTCTGTGACTCCCATGGTTTTAACTAATTCACACCTGTATATTTTGGACCTACAGACACTATTTTTCTTCTGTACAGTATCAGCTAATTGGGACTTTAGTAAGGTTTTACTAAAATAACACACATTATAAACCAAACTGTTCATAATTGAGTATAGAATACAATGGAATTCATAAATTTTAACAAGTGGAGTTGAATATTTGTGTTAAAGGGATTATAGTTACATAATTGTTTGCTATTATTAAAAAAATGTAGGCAAAATTGGTTGAACACACTAATAAATTATTAAACTCTAAACCAATACCTGAATAGAGGAATGACTTTCTATTAGCAGTAATTCACAAGAGAATATGATTTAAAACTTGCACGTAATTAGGTGGTATAGTTTCATAAAATCCACATTTTACTGAAGGCATGTGAAAGTGAAAAAGTTCTAAAAAATAAAAGTCCCAACTTAACTTAACTTAACGTCTTTATACTGGTTTAGAAGACTCTGCAGAGTCTGTATACAACCAGTTCCAATTACATCATCTTGCTCTAGAAGCTGTATGCATCCAATCTGTTCTTAAATGCATTGACCGTCCCGGCCTCCACCATCTCACTTGGCAATGCATTCCAAGCATTCACAACTCTCTGGCTAAAAAAATACTTCCTAATATCTAATCTGGCCCTCTCCTTAGTCAACTTGTAGCTGTGCCCTCTTGTTCTTGTTGGTGGTTGTACTTTAAAAAACTTGTTATAGTCTACTTTATCCATTCCTCTGATCATCTTATACACCTGTATTAAGTCACCACGAATTCTTCTCTCTTCTAGACACTAGGCCGGTTCTTTTTAATCTTTCCTCATTTCCCAAGCAACACCAATGTTTACAATTTACATACATCTTTAGTAAAGGTACTTGCTGCAATTAAAACATATACACACACATATTTATGATACACACTAGAATCATGTGTGCAGGATTCTGAACCTTTAAGAACTGCTGAACTGTTGATGCCATTGTTTGAGACATAACAAGGCACCACCACCTCCTCATCAGCAGATGCAGTTTCAATGTCATTGCTTGAATCAGAACTAAGACTATACAAAGACATCGAAGTGTCACCACCAGAACGACCAAAATCTTCATCATCACTATTATTAGCAATGATGAGATATAGTCATTCCTAAGCTTGTACTGTAGATACTTTATTCGGTCTGGCTGAAAGGGCTTGAATTTGATTCTGGAATCCAATTATGAAAAGAAAATATGTTTTAACTAAGACCAACATGAAGATGCAGCAATGCATGAGCTGGCACCAGATAATAACTCATATCTGACTGCTTGCATCAGGCTCAGCAAACCATAGAGGATTAAGACCCTATTCTGCCTCCATGTAACGGCCCAAGGAAAAAAGGCTACACTAACTGGTTTAGTCTGACCAAGGGATAGGGATCACATTGAGAAGGCAAATGTGGTACCCAAAAATGCCAGCTGAAATCTGAAGTGTTGGTCAGAATACTGCAGATATTGCAGCCTCACTGTAAACTGCGAGACAACGCATCAACATCCTTTTCAGGATGAACACAGAAGAAGAAGACTGACGTTGTGTGCAGTAAATCTTCTGGACATGAAAAGTACCAAATCTAGACTTCTGTCAGGAACCAAAACTAAAATTTTAGGAGTACTTAGAATGAGAAAATATGTGATTTTGTAAACACAATTGCAAAAGTCAATATGTTGGCTTATCAGGTCTCTAAAAAAAATCAAGAAGTGAGTAAATAATCTTCTCAGAGTGAATCAGTTAAGTTTCACATATAATTTATAGTAATATGAACGCATAAACTGAAATTAGAGCTGAACTTTTGATGACATTATTTTTATGCTTTGTCCTTCTAGGGGGACTACCTGACTATTGAGCTGAAAGGGGGTCGAGTGTCTGTGTATTATTACATGGGTAATTTCAGTGCAGCTGGTGGCCAAACAAACCACACGTACAATAGCAACCAGTGGATTAAGGTCACCTTTCAAAGGGACAAATTCTCTGGTGAGGACTCAATGCATTTGTTAACTTATATCTTTGTTCTTGTTATTTTATGGTTATGTATGAGGCGTGTTCAAATGAAACTGGACCTTACTGCACCAAGTGAACATACCTACTATTCTACGATGTCACTTCTGGTGTATACACTACATACCAACCGTCAAGTTTGCCAAATTTCATTATCCTCCGACTCAAAGTTTTCTCAGCAGACCATTGAAAACACGGCAGGTGTGATACAGAATCTGTCCAGAGTTGATCAGCGAGTGGTGATTTGGTTTCTAACAGCTGAAGGATGTCGTCCAGTTGACATTCATCGCAGAATGCAGGCAGTGCATGTTGACAAAAGTGTGTCGAAGACAACAGTGAAGAACTGGACAATGATGTTGAAATAATGATGTGAGTTAAAGAAAGATCTTCCGAGACCAGGTCAGCCGCATATTGTTGGGTTAGAAGATGCTATCACCAAAATTGATGCATCAATTTGGGTGGACCATCGTCAGAGCTTACATTCGCCACACCTTTTGTCACCATACACTGCCTGCATTCTGCGATGAATGTCAACTGGTCGACATCTTTCAGCTGTTAGAAACAGAATCACTGTTCACTGATCAACTCTGGATGGATTCCGTATTACACCCGCCATGTTTTCAACGGTTTGCTGAGGAAACTATGAGTCGGGAGATAATAAAATTTAGCAAACTTGACGGTTGGTATGTGCTGTATACATCAAAAGTGACGTCGTCATGCACATCGTACGTATGTTCAATTGGTGCAGTTAAGTCCAGTTTCATTTGAACACGCCTCGTAGTAAGTAAAATGTTATGTAAGAAATATTTTCATTGTGTAAAGTAACACTTTTTATTTAGTAAATGCTATGTTTTATGACAATATCCTTCCCACTCCAATCTAATACTAGTTATTCAAGTCAATGATTGCAGCTGCCCCCTCCCCCACTCCACCCTGATCCCAGAATTGTAAATAAAGAACAGTCAAGGTTAACAACTGTGAATCACACAGTGTTGCAAAATAACTAATTTATAAAATATAAGAACAATATATAATTATCAATTGTGTCCATTTTAGATGACATAAAAAATGTTTTTATCAATACATATCGATCACTGTAAATGTACAGGTCAGCATATTTCTACTCTACAATTCCTTTCACGTAAAGTTTCATGATCATCATCATCAGTCCCGTAACCTGAAAAGTCATTGGGACACCAATACTGCAGATTGTTGGATCAGTTCCCGCCACACCACTTGGTTTGTGCCAGAATATTGAATCTTTCGTTTGGACGAGTTAATCTCAGTGGTATGATTGTCAGTGTTGTGTATTGAGACAAGTGGTGCATTTCTGATTTTTCTCAATGCTTTCTGCAATATTGGTGTGTTTTGGACTGTTTTGCACCTGGCGAGCCCATCCCTCTCCAGGCAACGTATACCTTCACATTGTGCATTTTTCTATGATCTCCCTGTCTACTCTAGCAAGCCGTCACAGGTTTATTTTAAAGATTTTGCAATTCCGTATTCTTTTTCTGGCCTTGTTTTCATTTTGACTGTTTGCTTTTAATCACTCTTGTTTATTCTGTGTTAAACTTTATCCTATAATATGTCAATTGAAATACATCTTGCACTTTGGCGGGCACAAGTCCATTTGGAAAAACACACATAAAACATGTTATCCAAGAGGAATATATAATACTGCAATTGTAGACCCAAAGATCACATAAAAACACACCTGATTCAGGAGCAACTCAGATCAGCAGCCATGTTGGCGTTCGATCCTGAAGTTTGCGTAAAGTTTACTTTGTCATTTTATTTACTGTTACAATTTAATTGTGCAAATCATACAAATTTAACCTTATTAATACAGTGGCAATGTTCCCTCAATCTTCAGTTCAGGTATCATCTCCACAGCAAAGATTCTGGAATAGATCTCCAGCGGACTCTGTCTTGATGGTGCAATCTGACAGACTGTCCATCCCTTAATGTTATTCTTCCAATTATAGTTTTGTTTACCTCTGGCACATTTTTCCCTCCACCCTTCCTTCCTTCATTCCTTCCAGTATTGTTTTAGACAAGGAGCTATGCCTTTTGATGTGACTAAAATATCTTAACTGTTGCTGTTGAACTCTGATTTTATTCATCAATTCTTTTTTGCATTCCTAATTTCTCAAAAACTTCCTTATTTGATTTTATTTCTTTCTGGGAGATGTGCCTCATTCTTCTATATAAATATCCAGATTTAAAGGTCATAAATTTTCTTGTTCAGTCATTTGTTCATTCACCATGCTTCTATGCCATTCAGTAAAGGCAAGTCTTCATAACACCTAATCACTTTCATTTTTGATTCTGGATGACTACTTTTGCTTTGTTTATATGACTCATGTTGGTGAAAACAGATTTAGCTATCCCTTTTCTCTTTCTGATTCTAATTCAACATCTTCAATTTTTCGTTATTATATTTTGAAGATATTAGAAGCTCTTGACCTGTTCCAGAATTTGATCATCCATTTTTAATCTGACGGTTTATATTCTACTTTGCTGATTATCATAGTTTAAATTTTTTCTATGTTATTGTCTAAACCATACGCCTAAATCTTGTTCTTCAGTTGAATCACAAATGTATATTTTTCTCGTTCTTTTTCAGCAGAACTGAGTCATCTGCAAATCTGAGATTATTTATTGATGTTGTTGTTTAATGCCCACAATGAGTAATTTTACTCTGAACAGGACATTGAGTGTTGGGTTGTAGTAGCTTTCCTCACATCCCAAGCATGCTGATGAAGGTGGACTGTGGTCCTCCAGACAGTTGTGCTATGCTTGGCTTCATCTGTGTGACATTGACTACTACGGGATTTGACTTATTTTTTGTTATTCTACTAACAATGAGTCATAAATCACCCACAACACATTTACTATGTATAGTCAAATAAGGATAAAATTGAATGCATGGTATGATGCATAAACCAAACTCATGTAATTTAAAAATGAATTTGTGAGTGGTAACGTACTCTGCATGAACATCCCTGGAACACAAAAGTGTAGACTTGATATTTTGTAGAATTTACTTTAATCCTATGCAGAATACTCAAAACACATGTGACCATTATGTCATTTTCACAAACTCTACAAAAATGAATATCGTCAAAGACAGTTTGAATTGGAACACATAGACAAAAAATTTGCACAAGAACTGAAAAGAATAATTGGTAGACAAATTTAGAAGAGAATGCGAGAAAATCTGTGGCCTCAAGGGCAGAGTTCGAGATACTAACTGAAAATGTATATTGTTAATGCACAGCTGTTGAGGTCTTATGTTCTGAAGGAATCAATAGAGAAAAGTTATAGCAGTATGTAAGAAAGATGATATTATTGTTTCATATCAACAAGCTCACTATGTCATGATACCTGTCTCCAGGTGTGCTGAAAGTTGGAAATGAAAGTATTAATTTCAGACCTACAGGCACACATAGTGGTCTAGACATTGGTGGTGCACCCATATACTTTGGTGGATTGCCTACAGCATTCAAAGAGGAAAACTTTAAAGATCTGTAAGTTATCATGTCACCATCATTCACAGACCAGCAATGGTCATTTCACAGCTTCCTGTCCCTTGTGTTGCTCATCATCATTTCTCTTGTTTACCTTTTTCCATGCCTTGAGGTTGAGTTATCATAATCTTCTCTCTCTCTCAGTCTTTCTCTCTCTCTCTCTTTCTCCATCTCTCTCTCTTTCTCTCTCTCTCTGACTCTCTTTCTCTATCTCTCTCTGACTCTCTCTCTCTTTCTCTATCTCTCTCTCCTCTCTCTCTCTCTCTCTCTCTCTCTCTCTCTCTCTCTCTCCTTCCTTCTCTCCCTTTCTCACAATAGTTTAGAAAATCACTTTTCACAGTTTTACAAATGTTCTAATTCATTTAAAGAAATATCTATTACACAGAAACAGTTACCATAATGTACTGTATCCTATTAATAAGGAAAGGATGATCTCATTTGTGTGAATGTTTAATTATGGACGTGTTTCATGAACTTAACTCTCATGCAAATCTTCATCTTCTGTGATGCATGTTGGAGTCTTTTTTCCCCATGTATTGAAATTTCTGCTGTTGCAATATTTTATAAAATAATTTATAAAAACTGTATTGTTAAACTTGTTTTAATGTTACAGAAATGGAAGTGACTATTTCTATGGCTGTATGAGGAACCTTCAAATTGGAACTCTACCTCCTGATGATGATACTAGTGCTCTTGTCAATGTAGAGACCAGCTCATCATGTAGAGAGAATGTAAGTGAAGCTGTCCTCCACTGAGACTTCATGGAAGAGTAATTTAATTCATATTCCATTTGTCCAGTTTGTGAAATTCAATATTTATTTCTTTAAGCATTTAAAGTTAATTAAAATTGTCATTGTATAGGATGTAATAGAACACTGATAGTCATATTGTAAAAGTGGATGTGAGCTGATTGTTAGAACAGTTTTAGTGCTTACTTCTCATAAAAACTTCCAGCTTCAATATTTCCAACTGTAAGTAAATACATAAACATACAAAGCAATACAAGGAAATGAGGAAAAGAACTGGTCACCCAAGTGTCACAAAAGTTTAGATCTCATATAATAAAATGTCTAACACTACCCAACAACAGTGTCTCATCATCATTTATACATCTGGCTCAACTTGAAATATAGGACAGATACTCTCCATCTGTTTCTATTCTGTGATGTCTTCTTGATGTTCACCCACAAGACCCGGATTGACTCTGCCTCAACTGTTCATCACCAGGTGTTCCTTGGCCTTATCACTCATTTCTTTCCCTGTGGGTTCAAATCCAGCACATGTCTGGTTATGCTGTCCAACTTCTTGCTGAGAGTGTGTCCTATCCCTCCTTACTTTCTCTCCCCAATTTCCTGATTTTAGGGTCTTCGCTGACCAACAGTTTGCTAGGTCAATGTGTGTCGCTGAGCGTGCTCAGGGTGGCGCTGATCAGTTAAAGGCTGAGATCACAAGAATGCTAGAGTGTGTATTAAACAAGTGATACCCGGACGGATGGACTGGTAGCTGTGCTCCACCCATTGTCTCGTGGAATAGCACGGGTGTGCATACGTCGATCCGTACGGTAATGTGACACTGCGATAAAAATGGCGGAGACAACCGACCACAAACCGAGTAGAGGAGACGTGTTAGTTCCGGAGGCAACTCTTCTAGGGCAAGGAAAACTCTGATAACAAACCACACATAAGAGTCATCACGGGAGCTATGGAGATCGTGCTCTGACGTTGATGTCTCCAGCAAATGGCGCTAAGGAAGGAGGATGCAGAAGGAGAGGAAGAGGAGAGAAAGAAAGAAAAGAGCCGGAAAGAGAAAATGTAGAAGAAAGATAGACTTGGGTTAAAAAATGTACGGATAGGCTACTGGAATTGCTGCAGCACTACACAACGCGAAGTGATTCTCCATAAATTGGTGTACAGTTTCGACATAACAGGAGACCTGCTTGAAGGAGAATGTTACCATCAAGTGTCCAGAATACAGGTGCTACAGTAATCCATGCGGGCCCGGTAACCGGGGACTGGCGATGTATGTGAAGCAAGAACTTCCTCATACATGGATAGATACTAGCAACTGTAAAATTAAGGATGTTGAGATACAAGGGATTGAAGTAACAATCAACCACCAAGAATGGAGAATCTACAACATATACGGTCACTAGATCACCTCTTCGATGACGTAAAGTGGGAATTTCTGTCGGACTTGTCAGATTCACAGAGCAAAAAGTGCCTCATTGCAGGTGACTTTAATGCTAGGTCAAATGAGTGGGGAAATGTCACTGAAAATAGGCAAGGGGTCGCCTTGAACCAGGCATTAGTCCACACAAACCTCACTGTCGTGAATGACGGACGTACAACTAGAATAGCATCTCGACTGGGAGATACGGATGGGGCCATCGACCTGGCTCTTATATCCAGTGATGTTGCTCCATCCACACACTGGGACATATTAGGGGCACAAGAGAGCGATCACCAGCCGTGAATTATACTTATACCCAGAGGAAAACACACCAGACACCGGAAAGCCAAACAGGTGTTCAGATATACGTACGAACAGGATAATTTTGTGAACAAAGCTGCGCCAGACGATAGGTCGCAGGACCACTAGATCTCTTTTTGTCCAACCACCCTGGTGGACTCAAGATGTTGATACGGCCTGGAGAGAAAAGGAGGCGGCAACAAAGGATTGGCGTAAAACCAGAAAGAGAGCTGGTATTAATGTCAACGCATTGAACGAGAAGGAGGAGGTAAAACGCAAAGCTACCAATTCCTTTAAAGCGTTAGCTAGGGAGTCCAAAAGCAAGCAATGGGAGGAGTTCATCACAGGAGTGGGTAATGATAATACCCTCCAGAAGTTCTGGCACATGCATCAAAAGAAGAATGGACAAACTACAAGCCAGCTTATCCCCAACATTCAAGACACCACAGGATGGCTCCTGAAGACAGATGAAGAGAATGGTCTAAGTTTTTTCAGTCGATATGTTGCCCAGACTGACAAAGGCAACAGAGATGCCCGTCAGGAAACACGGAAAGGCATCTTAGACTCAGCCATCAGGGGAGAAGCTTATGTAGATCTTATCACCGAGGCAGAGGTCGTAAATAGCCTATGTACAAGCAAAAACACAGCCCCAGGTCCTGATGGAGTACAGTATTGCCACATCAAGCAGTTGGATGAGACAGATATAAGAAATATGGCGAAGGAGTTCAACCACACTATAGAGAAGGCATATTTGCCCGAGGACTGGCATCATAGTTATCTATGCCCACTGCCTAAACCTGGTAAGGACTCCACGCTTCTCGGCTGCTATCGAATAATCACAATACAAAATGTATATGGCAAATTGCTCGAGAAGATAGTGGCCAGGAAAGTAATGGCCTACCTTGAACGGGAGCAGATTCTACCCGATACGCTGGGCAGCTATAGAACAGTGAAGGAGACCTGGGCTAACGCTGGAACTTTCGCGTATGATGTGTACGAGGGGTTTCAGTCAAAGCAAGAAACAGTCTCGGTGGTACTCGACCTGGAAGACGCATACAACCGTGTCGATTTTGGCACCTTAATTACCTGTCTGCAGCAGTGTGGTTTAAACCCGTGGCTGGTTAGTTGGATATCAGCTGCCCTGATGGAAAGAACAGTTGCGCTACGCGTGGGATCGTTGATATCAGAACCGAGGCAAATATGTCCAGGACTGCCTCAAGGGTCTCCGCACTCCGCAGGGACAGGGCGAACATTGACATTTGCCGATGACATCCTAACGTACAGGACTGGCTCAGACAGGCAAGAGTTGGTCAAAGACATCCAGGAAACCTTGCAAGGAATCTCACAGTGGTGCAGCGACTCAAGCTCCAAGATCAATCCGAACAAGGTCTGCATGATGTGGTGCTCTTTGAATAATTCCATAATAAAGCTGAACTCCCGGGCATCACTTTTGATGGTTGCACCATCGACAGGTGTGACAGGTTGAAATACCTCAGAGTGACATTTGATTGCAGTCTTTCCTATAACTGCCATGTTGACCACATCGTACAAAGATGCAAGAGAGGGTTAGGAGCACTCAAGACCATGGCTGCTGCCGATTTGGAACAACGCCCCCTGTTCATCCTATTTCATCAGGTCGAATTGTCTGTCATCGATTACGGACTAGGCATCCTCACACTATCAAGACCACAGTGTGTAAGGTTGGACCGCATCCAGAATGAAGGTATGCGTCTGGTTTCTGGGCTGCACTAGAGATACCTCGATTGTGATGATGCAGTACATGTTGGGATTGTTATCTGTGACATCCAGACATAAACTGGCACAAGTCAAAGCCTATATGCGTGTCGCCACAGACACTCGACACACAGTAGTATCTCAGACATCAAGGGATCAAGAATCAAGAGAGGGTCATCATGGATGGCACAGGCTGAGACAACAATCGGACACGTCACTCCAGCTGTGACGATAGCCAAAGGGGAAGAATGGGTCCACACTGGTGATAGAATGATAGAGTACCAGTGAGTCATCATAACCTTAGGCAAGGAATGCAGAGAACGGAACAATGAGAGTGCAGAGCATGAGGTAAATCAGCTGATAACTGAGAACACCCGGGAGAGTGATGCTGTCATATACACCGACGGATCAGTCGTGCACAGTGGGACATCAGGCTGGGGTTTCTCGACTAGAGTGAGAGGAGAGGTCGTTGCTGAGCGCAGTAGGGCATACATGTCAACAACCTCCAGTATGAGAATGGAGACCGAAGCAGTGACCTCAGCACTGAAATGGATATCTGAGACGTCTATAACAAAGGTAGTCATCGTGACAGACGCCAAGCCGTACTTCAGAAAGTACAGAAGGGATGGCTTAGGTACGAGTGGATAGCTGCTGTTGAGGCCTTAAACCTCCAGGCGCTGACCTCGATCTACTGTCCTGCTCATGCCGGGGTTCAGGGCAATGAAAGAGCTGACATCTTGGCTTCACAGGTTCCCATCATGGGCACATTGGTGATGGACAGAAGTGACATTTTGAAATCAATCAATGACCGCCTGCTGGATGAGGACACCGCAATAGATGAAGCAGCAATCCACAGACTGCAAAGTTTTGACATTAAACGAGGTTCTAGCGGAGTGGGGCGCATGAGAGGACGGCGCAGGACAGAATGCGCAATGAAGATGTCAGAAGAAAAGTTGAAGCAAGACCCTGTCCTCAATATAGAATCAATTGGTTCAGCAATCTAATGAGAATGCATCCTGACCAACTACCCCTGTGCGCCTATAATACACAATGTTCTGGTTTTCGCAACCATGGCAGACCGAGAACTAGATGGATAGAAAATGTTGCGGGTATTCTAAATCGTCATGGTATGACGACTACTTCAGTGACACGTCTGGCCCTGGACAGAAAACTATGGCTCCCCACGCTGCCTAACAGCACCAGTGGATTAGACAAGACAAGACTGTTACACATTCCCTAGTATTACATTGTTACTATTGCATATTCCCTAATATTACATAGTTACTGTTGCACATTCCCTAATATTTAATTATTGCTGTTTCATCTTTCTTTACTGACTGAATACAGGGCATTCACACTGTGGATTTCAAGGGAGATGGCTTCTTGATTTTGGAGAGTGAAAATTTAAATTTTGCAGATGAGAAGAATTATATCTCTTTGACATTTGTCACAACAAAAGAAGAAGCTGTCTTATTCATTGCCAGAGACAAATCAGCAAGTGTAAGTTGTTATAAATAAACTAGTGATTATGTTGATAAGTTATCAAAAGTCAGTTCAGTTTTCTACAATTGTTATTTTGTATTTGTAACCAACAAATACATATATAGGTAATAGCTCAGTGACTGCACCAGGACAAAAATATAAGGAACACTTACATCAAAGCCACAAGACCTCAGTCAGGAAAAAAACACAAATCATACAAAAAAAATGAAGACAAGTATATGATATTCAAGACGACAGTCATCTTAGCCAAATAGTGACTGAAAATGCATGAATCAGGGCATGTCACCCAGGACAGAGTAGACCAAGCAAGAAATGAAAAGATCTCAACCAATTAGTAAATATATCAACACACATCACCATATGATATATATATATATATATATATATATATATATATATATATATATATCAGTTCAGCACATATGAAGACATCCTCACAACCCCACGCCACCATTCTCTGTAAGCGGCCACTGCCTGTGCCTCTTCTGATCAGAGATTGGTCCATTCTTTTATGTTGTCCTCCCCCGATTTTTGGGACAGCCTCTTTGTCGTCTGCCTTGCACCTTTCCGTGCAGGATCACAGATTGCAAGACCATTTGATCTCGATAATTCTATCTTGTATTTCCTCATTTGTAACTTGATATTTGTACATGACATTTAAAAGTTTTCAGAAACATCTGATCTTCAAGGCCTGTATCCTTTGCTGAAGGTCAACTGTAACTGTCCATGTGTCACAAGCATAGAAGAATATTGACAGGACCAATGTATGCATTAATCTGATTTTCGTGCATAGTTCTAATCGTTTATCTTGCCAAATTTTGTTAAGCCGTGCAAGCGCTGCTATTGTCTGTGCTATTCTGGCCAACCTCACATTTTTATCCTTCATCACTGACAATTGAACCCAGATATTTAAAACGATCAATCACTTTGAGTTCCTGGCCATTAGCTTTCATCCTACTGTTAAAGCCCTCAGCGCTGTTGGTCATTAATTTTGTCTTTCCGGCATTTATCTCCATACCATAGTCAAGAGCTGTTTCATCAAGCCTTCTGACCCATTCCTGGAAGTCTGCTTCTGAACTCGCCAACCGTCAATGTCATCTGCAAAACAAAGGTTGGCAATCATTCGGGCCCCTATCTTGACAGTACCAGTGTTACCTCCAAGTGCCTCACTTATAATTCTGTCAAGGAATTCACACCAACTGATGTGCGAAACCAGTCCTTGCGCCTCCCATTCACAAGAACTGCACTGGACACCTTATCATACAGGTGTTCAAAGACAGTTATAATATTTCTGTTGATATTATACATCCTCATGGTTGCCCATAGCGCTCTATGCCATACCCTATCAAACGCCTTCTTAAAATCAACAAATTCATGATACAGTTTTTGCTGATGTTCTAGATATTTCTAGCTAAGCAGCCTTAAATTAAATATCTGTTCTGTAGTGCTTCTTCCCTGTCTGAAATCTTGCTTGCTCCTCAGCAATGATGTTCTCTGATTGGGGTTTGAATCGGTGAATGATTAATCTTAGCATGACAGATGCTAGGGTGGCTGATGAGGCTTATTGTTCTGTAATTTTGTGCACAGCTTTAGGTTTCCAGACTTGAGTAATGGTATAACCATTGATTTTGTCCATAAGTCCGGCCAGTTTCCTGTCACCCATATTTAGTTGCAGATGTGTGTCAGGCCTTCTACCACTATCTCCCCACCTGCCTGTAAGAGCTCTGCTGGCATATTGCCCACGCCGGCCGCCTTCCCTCTTCTCAAATGTCTTTACCGCTGCAGCTACCTCTTCCTTCGTTATCAGTTTGTTAATCTCTATAGTTGTTGGTGTTGGAGGGATTGTTTTCTCAGGTTCGTTCCATCCCTCATAGTTGTATAACTCAGAACAGTACTCTGCCCATCGTGCCAGTATGTCATTGTCCTCAATAAGGCAAAGCTTTTATCCTTCATCATAAAGTTCCTGCCTTGCCTTGATGTTATGAGTTCTTTGACCACTTTGTATGCTCCTTTAGCGTAATTTATGTTAAATCTTTCTTCAAAGTTTGTACATTGTTCACATATTAACGCTTCTTTTTTCTCTCTCATCTTTTGTTGTATTGCTTTCTTGACCTCTTTATATCTGCCGACCTCATCAGGTGGATCATTTTGGTTTTTCAGTGAATTTCTACTATTACAAAGGTCTAGAATTTCTTTGGTCACCCATGGCTTCTTTTTTGTTTGATGGCACCCCAGGATCTCTGTTGCTGTATCTATGAGTGCTGAGTTAAGAGACTCTTTTACTGTATCGGTATCCAGTCCCTCTCTGAGAGCCAACAATGGAGCAAATCTCTCTCCTACCCTTGATTGGAACACTTTGATGATTGTTGGGTCTTTTAGTTTATCTAGATCAAACTTTAGTATAGTCACTTCTTTCTTTGCGACTCTCTCCAATCGCAGACGCATAGTCATCATAACAAGATCTTGGTTGCTTCCTATATCAGCTCCGGGGAAACTTCTTGTTTTGTCAGTGTTGATGCTAGGTTTAAACCTCCTCTGGACCAGTATATAATCAATTTGGCTGTGCACTTCATTGTTTGGTTTATGCCATGTCCAGTGTCTAGACGTTTTGTTAAACCCAAACGTGTTTGCTACCAACAGCTTATTGCATCGTGCAAATTCTAAGAGTCGGAGGCCCCAGGCATTAGTTTCTTTGTTTCAGTATATGGGCCACATGTACCCCTCCAGTCATGGATTGCATCTTCTCCAATTTGTCCGTTCCAATCACCTTTGACTACCAATATGTCCTTTTTTGGCATTTCGGTTATCGGTTGATCATAGACTACCTCTATTTCACAATCTTCATAGTCTACAGTGGGTGCGTAGCACTGTATTATCATAATATTAAACGGTGCTGCCTTTAGCCATAAAATGGCTAGATATTGGACGGCAACCCAATATACATCTGGCTGTGTCTTTATGTACCAGTATCCCCAATCCATGTAAATGTTTGTCCTCCCTGCGCTGAAGTAGAACTTGAGGTCTTCTTCCATGTTAAAGTCACCTAAGTTTTTCCATCTAGCCTCGCTTATACCCAGGATGTCCCACCGGTAGTTCTTCATCTCGTGTGTTAGCTCATTGATTTTACCACATATATATAGTTTGGAGTGTAGGCCATGTAAGGAAGGGCTGAAACTGATGGTCAGTTTACAACATTCCACCAGAAAACTACTTAGTTAGAACAAGTCAGTTAAAAATGTTTCCAAGGTTATGTAACAAATCCACTTGAAGATAGCAATGGAGAGGGTATTACTTGATAATATAACTTGATAATATATTTATTAAGTGATGTTCTGTTTCCTCCAAATTAAAGTTACTGTTTGAACTAATTCTATTGTTCTATTTACTAACTGCATTATATAAATCACTGACACACTCGTCATTGTGCTCAATGAACCACTATTACACAGATAATAATCTCTATCTCTTTAAAACTAACTTAGTTTTGTCTTCATTTTTGGATGTTGTGGAGGGTGTGGATGTTGTTAGAATGGATTGTGTGGATAATGTTGAAATGGAGTGTGTGGATGGTGTTGATATTGTTAGATTGGAGTGTGTGGATATTAGATTGGAGTGTGTGGATGTTGTTGATATTGTTAGATTGGAGTATGTGGATGTTGTTAGATTGGAGTGTGTGGATATTGTTAGATTGGAGTGTGTGAATATTGTTAGATTGGAGTGTGTGGATATTGTTAGATTGGAGTGTGTGGATGTTGTTAGAATGGAGTGTGTGGATGTTGTTGATATTGTTAGATTGGAGTGTGTGGATATTGTTAGAATGGAGTGTGTGGATGTTGTTAGAATGGATCATGTGGATGCTGTTAAAATAAAGTGTGTGGATGCTGTTAAAATAAAGTGTGTGGATGTTGTGGATATTGTTAGAATGGAGTGTGTGGATGTTGTTAGAATGGAGTGTGTAGATGTTGTTAGAATGGATCATGTGGATGCTGTTAAAATAAAGTGTGTGGATGTTGTGGATATTGTTAGAATGGAGTGTGTGGATGTTGTTAGAATGGAAGGTGTCGATGTTGTTAGAATGGTTTGTGTGTATTGCACATATGTTGTTTTAGCTGAAAGTGTGAAAAGGGCGATGTCATTAAGGCTGGGGAGTCATGACGGTAGGAATGAGGCTGAGATAAGCACATTTTTGTCGTGATGACTGACAGACAAATTTGTACATTCGCTTGATAGAGGCAATGAATGGGTGCAAGACATGGACTATGGCATAAGCAGCAAGGAAGAAAATTGAAGCGTTTGAAACAAAATGTTACAGAAGAATCCTAAAAATTCCTTGGATAAAGAAAGTGACAAATAAAGCCTTCCTAGAAGACCTGAATGTTGAGGAAAACTGGCTTATAAACAATTTTATGTTTCGAAAATAGAATTTTTTTCGACCACGTCAAACATCATGATGGGCTAGAAAGAACGGTCCTGGGGGGCATTGTACCTGGAAGGCGATACAGGAGTCAACCAAAGTGAAGGTGAATACAAGATATCAAGGCAACTCTAAACATGAACATGGAGCAGGTGGGAAGATTGACTGCAGACCGAGATTCCTATCGGCTGACTGATGAGAGCGACGTTCTGCATAAGACATGCTACATGATGATAATGAACAGGCAAAAATTGAACTTGAAATCTAAATCTATTTCACCACTATATTTGTGATATAAATCTGAGACAACTACTTACAAATAAGATGTTGCTTTTATATCTGAGCAAACTTTTGTCATTTTCAGAATTACTATTCCCTGTCAATGGTAAATGGTCAACTTGAAGTAAGGATGATGGGAGACAGGACTGAGCCCATTACTATCAAGTCTAGTAAGAAGTTCAATGATGGTAAAATGCATTGTGTATCTCTGATCAAAGATGAAGAAGGAATGTAAGTCAATAGGTTTGTCAATAGGTAAATGTCACCATTATTATGCATGCATAGTTCTGGAAGGTTGATTCCAGGTCTGTCCTTTTCTTTACATCTTATCATTAATGTTCTCTTTTTATTCCTTTCTTTTTTGTTTATTAGTTAATTTATGTGAATAATGTAATTACACATACAATTATTAAGACAGATTTGATGTTTAGATTTTGTTCATTAATGTTCAGAAATAGCCTGTGCTAAAATTAATATTTGAATACTTTGGAAATTCTTCTTGACAGTTTTCATTTATGCTATTCTCTGGGGCAAATCTTTGGTTCAACCATTTCCTTTCAAAACACATCGCTGCTTCAATAAATGTATTAGACTGTTTGAGCTGTTCCATGTCTTGTAGATCTGTGGACCTCATTGGAAGAAAAATGAATATAATCACTGTACTTCATGCATTTGAAAATAATGGGGAAAGAAGGTTTTGCATCAGATTAGCAACCTCTTTGTGCAAACAATGTGCCACAGCCATCACCATCGCAATATCAAATCAATGCTCTGACAACTTCTTGAAATGAAGTTATTTGCAGTGGTAGGTTTGTTTCTTTTGAAACTGAAAAGGAAGTATAATGTTAGAATTCTTAGACCTCATTATGTTTTTCATTCATTCATTCTTGGCCCTGTCCCTTTAACACTCCAGCAGAAGTATAGACACCCTTAAAGTCGGCCTCCTTTAGGAAGCCTACATAAAAGCACTATGCATGTTTTCCCACTGGTTATATCCGTAAGAATCTGTTTTTATGATGAGGTCCACAGCTCTCTTTGGATATCATTTATGACATTCATAGAGATGCAATTGCATTATTCTTTTCTCCCCATTAAAAAAAAATTACATTTGTACATTATGCTTATTTTTTATATTCAATTCACATAGGCTAGAGTTGGCTGTTGATGATGAGATCTTGGGTAGCGCAGATGCTCCACGTGTGATCTTCAACAAATTTGGTGATCTGTATCTAGGAGGATCACCTATTGCTGTTAATGACATAGCTGCCACAAACAAGAGCATGGATGGATGCATCAATGATTTTATTGTTAATGGAGTGTGAGTATGCCCTCTTATAGAGAGTACAGGTAAAATAATAAGTGAGAATAGGAAAGCAGTTAATCTACTCAATCAGTACTTTGGTACAGTCTATTTAAAAAAGGACTGCTCCAAGATCCCAGAGCCTATAGATTTCTATCAAAGAAACATAGATACAGCAGAATTAAGATCAATCTGTATTACAGAGGAAATGGTTTTTTAAAAAATGGAGAGGTTGAAAGTGGATAAATGTCCAGGTCAAGATGGTATTCATCCAAAATTGCTATTTGAAATTAGAGACCAACTAGAAAAACCATTGGCTATATTATGTTCTCAATCACTTGCAAAAGAGATTGCTCCACAGGATTGGAAAGATGCAGGAGTGATCTCCTCATTCAAAAAGGGCAAAAAATCAGATCCAGCAAATTATAGACCGCGAGTTTAACGAGCATAGTCTTTAAATTGTTAAGAGTCAATAATCAAAGAAAATATTGTAGTGCATTTAGACATCTAGACAGGTTTAATCTAATCAGAAATAGTCAGCATGGGTTTAGTAGAGCGAAATTGTGCTTAACAAATCTATTAGAATTCATGGAGGAGGTAACTAAAATGATAGATAAAGGGGAGCCAGTGGATGTTATTTATCTAGATTTTGCTAAGGCCTTTTATAGAGTACCTCATAAAAGATTATTTTGAAAGTTAAAATCACATGGAATAGGTGGCAAATTGAGTTTAATGTAGATAAATGTACAGTCCTCCACATGGGTAGATCCAATATGGAACATAATTACATAATTAGAGAGAATAATATTAGAAAGATAGATAAGGAAAGGGACCTAGAGGTTTTAATAGATCATACAGGTAAAGTGTGTGAGCAAGTTCAGGTAGCAGTGAAAAAGGCAAATACAATGTTAGGTATGATAAAAAGAAATATTAAACATAGGAGCAAGGAAGTGATAGTCAAACTATGTAAAGCATTAGTTAGACATAGATTTGTGTACTGTGTACAGGTGTGGAGTTCTTTAGCATAGAGGGGATATAAATATGCTGGAAAGAATACAAAAAAGAGCGACAAAGCTGATAGTGGTGTTCCGGAATTACAGTTATAAGGAACGATTCAGAAAAATCGGCCTACAGTGTATAGAAAAGAGAAGACTTTGAGATGACTTAATACCGGTTTATAAGATGATCAAAAGAATGGATACATTAGACTATAATAAATTTTTCAAAATACAACCAGTCACATGAACAAGAGGGCATAGCTACAAGTTAACTAAAGAGAGGTCTAGATTAGATATTAGGAAACTTTTTTTTAGTCAGTAGGTAGTGGAGGCAGGGACAATTAATGCATTTAAGAATAAATTGGATGCGTATAGCTTTTAGAGCAAGGTCATTTAAATGAAACTGGTTGTATACAGACTCTGCAGAGTCTTCTAAACCAGTATAAAGACGTTAAGTTAAGCTAATAGCAATAATTGAGTACAACAGTACAAAAAAATTACTTTCATGATTAATTTTGATTGTATAATTTTTTTTTCAGGTTTCTAATTACATATTTTAACATTTATTTACTCAGAACATATAGAGAATATATAAAAAATATAGAAAAACTAAAATATAGAGAAATTGCTGAAAAAATAGAGGAAGAGGTTGAAGCTTCCTATAACACTCTAACCAGTACAAGCAATATAGAAGATGAGTGGCAATTTTTCAAAGCTACAATTCTAAACATAGGCAAATAGGAATGCAGACTAAAAAAGCATGGCACACATACAAAGCACACAAGATGGTGGAATGGAGAAGTCAAATGTGCCATACAAGAAAAGAAGAAATGTTATCACAAATGGCAGAAATAAAAAAGCAAAGAAGATTACAGCGCCTACAGACAAGCCGCAAGAGAACACAAAAATAACAGTACAAATTGCAAAATCTGATTCATGGACAAAATATGGAGAGCATGTAGCAAACGTATGTACATCATCACCTAGAAAATTTTAACAGAAGTATCAAGCATTAGAGTGAGAGAGGAAAAATTCAATCCATCGATAATCATCAACAATAAGGCCCAAGAACCACTCACCAACAGTCAAGACATAAAAAAACAGACGGAGAGAATACTTTAGCGAGTTGCTAAACCCAGGACAGTATGAACCAGCACAGCACCAGGTGGAGAATGAAACAGAGCACAGCTTATAAAGATTGAGATCAGAAGTGGAAGCGGCCCTGCAAGACAGCAAGAAAAATAACGCAGCAGGCATAGATCGTATTACAACAGAAATGCTACTAGCCTGCAGGACAACTACAGTTGATTGGCTGACCCCATATATGATCCCATATATGTTAGGTGGACACCATTATGCAATCTATCTGTCTGTCTGTCTATCTAACTTCAGTCCACTTATGTCATTAGACGACGTGGGCAGGTGTGACCTCCTTTGCTTCATATTTTTTTGCAGGTGAAAATCCACTGGTAACTTGCCAGGTCAAACCCAGCATCTTTTAGCCCCTGTAGTATATGATTGCCTATTTTTTAGACTGGTAGAGGTGAAAGTGTAAATTAGAGCAAGGTAGACCTGCAGCCTGTCAGTTGGCATTTAAGCAGCTCCGCTAACAATATAACCAAGACCTAAAGTTATAGCCACACAGTCCCCTTTTTTTGCGACGTATTCTCTATGGGGCGAATATCCCTAGAATAATTTGAGTAGAATTTTAACTTGAATTTTGCCAGAGCAGCAGCAATTATGTCTACTCTTTTCGATTTCCAACTTCTAAAAGGTGTTTTTAACATGCGCGCCCCTGCATATGGGTGTCTGATCTCAGAAATCAGAGCAAATATTTACCAGATGATCCATGTGAAAAAATCAGTCTCCACCATGATTAGAACCCGCGACCTCCAGAACTCAAGGCGAACACCTTACCTTGAGAATTGAAAACATAGAATTAAATCTAGCTAGAAGGAAGACAGCTAGTAGGATACCACGTTATTTTATCACTCACACTCACACATGTGCATACTTGTATATATCCCCAAATACACAATGAACCCACCTAACACTACAGCTTGACCACACAGTACCAATATATATAACAAACACACATACACTTGGAACTTTATTTGTATATGTGCATCATTATCTACCTAAACATCCTTTCACATATTGTTAATTTATCCTTTAAAAAAATGAAGAAAACAATACTAGAATAAATGATTGGTAATTGCAGATATCATCTCAACTCACAAGTATCTCTTCCAGGCCACAAAGAACATAACAAATCTGCAAAAACAAAAGCCTTAAACATCATTTCTTCTATATATCTCTGTATAAAATTCTTGTCAAGATTATTGTCTCTTGTTACTAGGCTGCTTTCTATGAACGATGCTGCCCAGTATAAGAGAGCAGATGTAGGGAGATGTCGGTTTACTACTGACCTCAACTCACATGTAGCTGCTCCTGCTGCTGTTGAGGAACCTTCAACAACAACTCTCCTGCCAACCACAGAGACTCCTGCAGCTGATGATCCACAGTCATGTGCAAGTGAGAGATATCTGCAGTTGGAACTTGATGCAAAATCTGTTGCAAACAGTGCCACATTCTTTGCAGATGTGACCAAAGTGAAAGAGGAAGATCTAGCTAAAAAGTAAAGAATGCTGAATTTAATAATATAATATTGTATACTGTATTGAGAATGATTTTCTTCAGTGCTATTTCAATGTAAAGTATACAGGAATAATGAGACTCCTGGAATTCAATTACGCAGATTAACTTTGTAACCAGTTGCTGTCTGAATGTATTCTGACCTTTGTCCTGGATTACCAAGTTGGGCTTTGCTCAATCCATCTAGCCATCTCAATGGTAGATGCATATGGTTGTAGGGCCATCAGAATGTCATTTTTTGTGTTCATATATTTTCAGTCCATCTGTGTGATTTAAACAATGCAGTATTCATGACATCCTTGAATGACATTTAGTACCAGATTCAGGTGCTAGGAAAAAAATGGATAGTGAGAGAGAGAGAGAGATAAAGAAAGAAAGTTAGAGAGAAGGGGAAGAAATGGACAGAGGAGACAATATCTTATGCAGACGTATGAAATGAATACAAACCACATGGTTTAATGCATATCATAAGGAAGTCTAATAGATTCTCAAGCTCGATTGAGTTTTAAGCAGAAGATAATGACAGTGATCCTTATATCTACCCTCCCTTAGTGCACAGAACTGTTCAAGTGGTTGATTATTGCAGAGCTGAATCATTGTCAATATTGTTGAGATATGAAAGTGCATATGGAGTTTGAGGCCAGTACTCCCAATGTATGTTTTATTGTACCGGTGGAAAATGATAGCATAGATAAAATTTCAAGTCTTACAAATGAATATTTTTTAAATCTCAAACACTAAATTTAGAAAATGCAACCAAACAATTGACAAGTTGCTTTTTCTTGCAAGCAAGGTTCTGAAGTGGCACCTTTGGAGGAGTTTTGAATCGACTTCTTATGAAAAAAGTCACAAATGTTCCCATCCCTTCTGTACAGGACTAATGCAGAATAAGGGAATATCTCAATAATGGAAGAATTAGAATGTAGGGTAGGGAAATGGCAACATAAATTATTGCAGACAAAGAAGCTTTCGGGATGGAAAGTGAGAATCAGTGACAATTTCCAGCTGCTATCCTTCACACAAGATAAGAATTTATGAGTCTTGTTATTCAGAAGCAAACCCAGCAATTACTTCAAGGACCAAGCAAGCAATAGGTGCGATTTGTGTCATGTGACGATCAAGCAGTCATAGCAACTTCAGAAATACAATTGCAACAACATATTGATAAACTACAAGTAAATACAGCATGTCAAGAATACAGCATAAATATCAATGTAGAAAAAACTGAGGTCATGAAAATATCTAGAATAGCTTGAGACATCAATATCTTCCTTGACAAGCAGCAAATCAAACAGGTGAAAGATTTCACATGCTTAAAGGAGCATGCTACCAGAATGGAAGAATTACAGCGCAAATCCAACAAAGATGCAATAAGGGTTTATTCTAGAGATCTCTTCATAACCTGATGCTGAAAGGCATAACAGGATATGCAAAAAGAAGAAAGAAAAGATATATATATATATATATATATATAATGTTGCAGTTTATCTACAAATCAATAGAAAGAAAACCCAGTTCATGCTCAACACCTTCTTTCCAAAAGGTAATATGCGTCTTGGAGGTTGTCCCGTCTAAAACAAAAATTTTGTATATCTTCTTGGGCCAAGAGATCACGAACTCCCATTTAAATAAATCAGGAGATCTCACAAAGAATAACAGCGGGCTGGCTCAGCTTCAACTGTATTAAACCCATACTGCAACAGATGTGAAATGTCAATGCTAGGGATCACACCTTCAACAGTGTGGTTATTCCAATCATGGTATATGGCTGCAAGGTGTGGAACCTTCAGAAAGGTGATGCAGATAGACTCCGCGTTGCCCAATGAGCTATGGAGCGAAGAACATTGAAGATTTCCATTCAAGACCAAATTCGCAACGCAGAAATCAGACGTCGAACCTCCTTCTCTGACATAGATGTCATGCTGTTATGAAAATACAGATGGGCCGGCTATGTCGTGGGCATGCTGGATAACAGATGGACACATAGAGTGACAATGTGGTGGCCATACAACTTTAGCGGCCCTCGCAGGTGACCGAGGATGAGGTAGAGAGATGGCATAATGGAGGCCCTGGGCGCAACATGGTACACCAAGGCAAAAGAGCAAAATGAGTTTACTAAACATTTGGCTACTTGGCATCAGACACATGTGTCTGATTGAATACCAGGATTTTGAGATTGAGATATATGAGTATATGTCTGCATTTGCATTTATACACATGGTAGTATGTATGGATACATATATCTATTTTTGTTTATGCACATATACTTCTTCTTCTTCTTCTTTTTCGTACGCTGGTTACAGCGATATACGTTGCACTGTTTTATTTTGTTAAGCCTGTGGCTCAGTGCATCCGATTTCAACAGGCGTTTCTGTAGGGATGCCCGCCTTAGCCTTTGGCTCTCCCCAGCCTATCTGCAAGGTAGCAGTTGTTTTTGGTCAGAGTTGTCTCTCTTAGGGAAGTTGTCTTGCAGGACTATCGAGTCTTTCCCACTCGTGTCTATAGGGTGTGGCAATGATATCTTCTTCTTCTGCGTACACAGTCAGACAGTAACCATTATTTTCTCGAAAAAAGCGGCGGTCATCCTGAGACTCTCGCCACTACCATAGAGCTTGTCTTGCAGTTCCACTGGCAATGGCCACATCTGCTCTCTCTGATCCTCGTATGTCGGGCAGTTCTGCAGCAGATGTTCAGTGGTCATTTTACCAGTACCGCACGGGCATTCGTCGGTACACCCTATCTTCAATTTGTTGAAGAGGTGGTACCTCAGTCTGTTGTGGCCAGTGCGAAGTCTGAAGACAACGACCTGCTCTCTTCGGTTCAACTGGTAATAGGCATCGTTTTTGGTGTAACCAGTATGTTCGGTTTCCCATTTGGACATGTACCTGGCTTTGATAAGCCGTTTTGACTCTTCGTACGTCATACTGGTATCTATTTGTGGTAGCCTTGCACCTTCTTTTGCCAGTCTGTCTGCCTCCTCGTTGCCTTGGATGTTGCAGTGTGACGGAACCCACTGTACCACTACCCTTTTTGGTGCGGACTGTTGGCACAGTTTGCAGAGTGCTGCTCTTAAGTCATTAAGCTCAGTGTTTTTCTGGCTTTTTAGCGCTGTGACTACGGCGAGAGCATCTGTCAGCAGGACTATATGGCTCTCATTTTCACTGTGTGTTGCCATTTCTTCCACTGCCGCCCTCAGTGCCTCTGCCTCTGCTCTGAAATTGCTCGTGTACTTACCAGTAGCGAATGACAGTGTTATTTTTCTGCCATTTGGTAGGTTCAGGAATGCTCCTGCCCCTCCGTTCTGTGTAGTGTTTGTTACAGAACCGTCGGTGTATGCATGGGTCCAGTCCATGCTTGGGTAGCTTTTCGTTATGAAGCTTAAGGTAGTGTCTCTCCTTTCTTTTTCGGTCTGGCAGTTTTTGTTTGCAATACCTGGTATATTTTCTACCACCTCTGGAAATATATCCTGCCTCCAAGTAGGTTTTCGTACAGTAGTGATGGGTTTTGGTGTTGTTAGTGCGTTCATGGGATCTTCGTGCATCTTTGCTTTGGCTATTTCTGCAAAGTTTCTCCGCTTTAGTTTCCCAGTTCCCAAATTGTTTAGCCTCTGGTACATTGGATGGTCCGTCAGTCTTCGGAGTTTCTCTGACTGCAGCTGGGCTCTGCAGTCTCTTCTGTCGGTCATGGATTGCAGTTTTGTAATCTTTTCAAGTTCTACAATTTGCGTTGACTTCATGCCACCAGTTATGATTCTCATGGCTTGGTTTTGAAGTTTGTTAACTTTATCGAAGTTCGCCTTTGCTGCTGTTGTCCATGCCGCGATGCCATACTCGAGAACTGGTCTCACTCTTCCAGTGTACAGTTTCTTTAGTATGCCTTCGTCTGCTCCCCAGCTTGTGCCAGCAAGTTTCCTCATGATCGCCATTCTTTCTCTGGCTTTCATTCGGTTTCTCTCAATCTGACTTTTCCATGTCATGCGCCGATCAAATGTGACTCCCAGATAGGTTGGGTTGTCGTTTGGCTGCAGGATTTTGCCATTTAGGCTTAATTTGGTACTTTGGGGTTTTAATGAGAGCGAGAATATTGTGCACGTGGTTTTCTCCTCGTTTATTTTGACCAGCCATGAGTTCGCCCACTCTTCCAGCGATGTTAGGGCCGTTTGCATCCGATTTCTTGCTATGGTGAGATTCTTTTCAGAGGTCCACATAGCCAGATCGTCTGCAAACATTGAGCTATGGACTCTTCTTGGTATATTCTCTGTAATATCGTTTATATATACCAGGAAGAGTGTGGGTGACAGTACTCCCCCTTGGGGTACTCCCTGCTCGAGTGTCACCTTTTTGCTCATCTGCCCTTGTACTTGGACTCTGGCCGTTCTTTGTTTGAGGTAGTGGTTGATCCACTTGTACATCTTCCCACAAACATCACTTCTTCTTAGCTTGACTCTAAGTCCATCCTTCCAGACTTTGTCAAATGCCTTTTCCAGATCCACCCAAACAGCTACTGTGTGTTTCTGTGCCTGGTAGGCATCTTCTATCTCCTGGGCTATGAGGATGACCTGGTCCTCAGTGGATCTGTGCTGTCTAAAGCCGGCTTGCTGTGGAATTAGTATTCGTTTTTCTTCCAGATGCCACATCAGTCTGGTGTTTATCATCCGTTCCATCAGCTTGCCGACACAGCTCAGTAGGCTTATGGGCCTGTATCCATTCGGATCTGTTTTGTCCTTTCCTGTTTTTGGTACTGGTACCAGTATTGCATCTTTCCATGCCTGGGGTACAATACCCCTTTTCCAGCTTTGGTTCAGGACTGATAGTAGTTTTTCCTTCGCTGTTTGGCCCAGCCCCATCAGCATTTCGTTTGTTATCCCGTCTTTTCCGGGAGATTTCCTTCTCTTTAGTGTTCTCATAGCCTCTTCCATTTCGCGCATTGTTAGTTTGGCCATCATGTGCTCTTCAGGAGCCGTATTTATGTTTTCGTGCCCCTTTAGCTCTTCGCTAATGTCTGTATGCTTATCTGCAGGGACCTCGATGTGGTTTGCTCTGGCATAGTGATCGACAAAGGCGTTTGCGGCTTTCTTACCTGTGATCAAGTTCTCGCCTTGCTTGATAGTAATTTGTTTATTTGACGGGGTTTCGTCGTTCATGGCTCTGACTAGCTTCCATAGCTTGTTCCCTTCTTTGTCCAGGTTTAAACTTTCCGTTTTATTTTTCCAACTTTCTCTTGCTGTTTGCTTGAGAGTGTGTTTGTACTTCGCCGCGGCGGCTTTGAGGGCGATGTTTGCCTCCACGGATTTTTCTCGTTCTGCCATGTTCCTCGCATTTGTTACTGCATCTTCCACTTTCTGTAACTCATCATTCCAGTAGGGCTTATAGTTTTTCCTAGCTCCTCTTGGGATGGTTTCAGTGGCGGCTTGCATTATTGCCTTGCTTAGGCTCTCTACCATGAGCTTCATTTTGGTGTTTCGTGTGTTGATGGTTTCACACAGCCCATCTGTCAGGATTGCAAATCTGTCCCAGTCGGCTCGTTTGTAATTCCAACGTGGGAGCGGTTTTGTTTCCTGTGGGCCTACTTCCATGTCAATGGTTAGCCTGATCGGCCTGTGGTCGCTACCTGCCAGTTGGTTTAGCACCTAGCGGTCTATTTTATAGTGTATGTCCTGTGTGGAGAAGGCCAAATCTGGAGTCGAGGTGGTATGCCATGTTCTTGAATAGAAGCTAGGGCTATCCTCCGGCCTATTGATTAGGGAGAGATTTGCATCTATCTCCCAATCTTCCACTTCGTCACCTCTGCTGTCTGTGTCAGAGTATCCCCATCTCTCCGAGTGGCTGTTGAAATCTCCAACCACTATGCAGTTGGAGTCTCTGACCTCCATACTCGAGAGCGATAGGTCTCTGTTTGGTGGTCCGTACAGATTGAAAATGCGGAGCTTCGTCTCTTGAGCCATTATGTCAACTCCTACAATTTCTGCTTGTCCGGTGTGATTGACAGGTACCGCGCTACTCGGTATGCTGTTTCTGGTCAGTATCAGGACCCCTCCTTTGTGGCCTTCTCTATCTAGACGGAAAGTCTGGTATCCTCTGATTGAGAATTTATGGTTTTTGTTGAGGTGCGTTTCCTGGATACATGCCACGTCAATCTTACCTTCATGCAGGTGATGTGTTAGGGAAAGTTTTTTGTTAATGACTCCCTCCGCATTCCACTGTAATATTCTGAGGGTCTTGAGGTTTTGGCCAATAGTCGTTTCCCCATAGCCATGTGCCTTGACTCCACGACACATGGGTGGGTGACCACCAGTAGTCAAGGGTGGGCCCCTTCGAGGCGTGGGGCCCGGCGCTATCGCTGCCTGGCGGGTCTCCTCAGGATGAGCGCCATACGTTTTTCGAATAGGTTGTGCTGCCATCATACTGTGATTTACGTTGCACTGTTTTGTTAGGCTTGCGGCCCCGTGCATCCGATTTCAACAGGCGTTTCTGTAGGGATGCCCTCCTTAGCCTTTGGCTGTCCCCAGCCTATCTGCAAGGCAGCAGTTGTTTACGATCAGAGTTTTCTCTCCTATGGAAGTTGTCTTACCAGACTATCGAGTCTTCACTACTCGTGTCTATAGGGTGCAATGATGGTATGTGATATATGAGATGGACTGGTTTACCCGGAAGAGAGGCAGTCCAGTGTGTCTGTATCCCAGGATCGTCACGTCCTGCCAGAAACGTAGCATTTGCATGTGAGTGGGGTATCTCTTTTTCCCTTTATTTTCTTGGCTTCTATGCAGGGATGGTACGCCTAGCATTCCCCGCCACCTGGGGTGTTGACACAGTGGGGCAGGTGTGCAATGTCCGCTGGTCTGCATCTCTTCTGCGTCCAGCATGATAGTTATGGCTGATAACGTACAGAGGTAGATATCGTAACCGGAGTGCATTTAGCCAGAGGACAAGCCTGGTAATGTCACAGAGATGTTGATCGCCTGGTGTGCGGACAACTCTCATGGTCAGTGGTTGAGTCTTGACAGTTCACAGTGTGGTGGCTGCTCTACTGTTTTCGACACCCCGACCAGGTTCTAAGTCTTTGGTTGGTGTTTTTCGCACCCCATCGCCGTATAGGGTGAGTATCAAGCAGTTTTCCGCCCGCTTTGATTTGCGGGCGGCAAGGACCTCTTACTGTGGCTCTACCTGATAGGGCTGGGGCGCAAGCCCCAGGTCCCGAGCATGTAGGAGCCTCCCATTGCAGTGGTGCTGAGATTTTGGGCGGGATTGCGGCTTTCAAGGGTTCGGCCGTAATCCCCCACATGGTAGCCTCGCGCCCTTGGCTTATCAGCCTGGTACGTGAACCAAAGTGTCTGCGGCTCCTCTCGATTTGAGCTGGTTTTCCGTAGCAACGCCCTGTCATTTGTAGGGTAAAACTGACCTGTCTTCAGATCTATTTCCAGCACCCGTTCACTATTTGGTCAGACGAATTTATTGAGGGCTTTTGTTTGTCAATGACCAGGTATTTGAAATCTGCGGAGTTAAACACGATTTCCGTAGCGTTCTTTCATTTGAGCTGACTTGTCGTCCGTGAGTCTAATACCAGCGTACGTTCATTATTAGACCCAAACGGCAGTGCTCTCAATTTGTCAGTTGTTCTACAGTATTGGCGTGTTCAGTCAAATTAAGCCGCAGGTTCCACACCTGGTGGTGCCCTTCCGTCAATTCCCTTAGCGAGACTGGCAATGATATGATATGATAGACTATGTACTAGTTTGTACTATCCTGGAAGAGAGGCAGTCCAGTGTGACTGTGTCTCAGGATCGTCACATCCTGCCAGAAACGTAGCATATGCATGTGAGTGGGGTATCTCTTTGCTCCCTTTATTTTCTCGGCTCATCTGCAGTGATGGCACACCTAGCATTCCCCACCACTTGGGAGGTTGTGACAATAGGGCAGAGGTGCAATGTCCACTGGCCTGCATCTCTTCTGCATCCATTGGGATGACTGATAGCAGTCAGAGATAAAGAGCGAGGCAGGAGTGCATTTAACCAGGGGACAAGACTGGTCATGGCACGGAGATGTTGTTCGCCTGGTGTGCAGACATATCTCATGATCAAGGGCTGAGTCTCAACAGTTCGCAGTGAGGTGGCTGCTCTACTGCTTACGACACCCCGACCGAGAACTAAGTCTTCTACTAGTGGTTTCACACCTCATCGCCGTATGGGGTAAATATCGAGAAGCTTCCCGCCCGCTTTGATCGGCGGACGGCAGAGACCTCTTTCTGCGGCTCGACCGGGTCGGGCTGAGACGCGAGCCCGAGGTCCCAACCATATCATAGCCTCCCATCACAGTGGTGCTGAGATTTAGGGCGGGATTCCGGCTTAGAGGCGTTCGACCGTAATCCCTCACATGGTAGCCTCGCGCCATTGGTTTATCAGCCTAGCACGTGGACCAAATGTCTGCGACTCCTCTTGAATTGAGCAGGATTACCGTAGCAACGCCCTGTCATTAGTAGGGTAAAACTGACCTGTCTTCCGAGGGTCTAATACCAGCACCCGTTCACTATTAGACCCAACGAATCAATAGAGGGCTTTTTAGTCAGTCAATGACCAAGTGTGTGAAACCTGCGATTCCTCTAGGGTTAAGCAGGATTACCGTAGCAACTCTCTTTCATTAAGAGGGTAAAATTGACCTGTCTTCCGTGGGTCTAATTCCAGCACACGTTCCTTATTAGACCCAATGAAAATGCTGTCAGTCATTTTACAGTGTTGCCGTGTTCAGTCAAATTAAGCCGCAGGCTCCACTCCAGGTGGTGCCCTCCGTCAATTCCTTTATCGAACACTGGATGCGAGTTAATCGAGCCACCGAGAGACTAGCCCCAGATTTCCGAGGGTCTAATTCCAGCACACGTTCCCTATTAGACCCAACGGAAGTGCTCTCGGCCTGTCGATCATTTCATTAGCGTGTTGAGTCAAATTAAGCTGCAGGCTCCAATCCTGGTGGTGCCCTTCCGTCAATTCCTTTAAGTTGCAGCTTTGCAACCATACTTCCCCCGGAACCCAAACACTTTGGTTTCCCGGAGTTATCGAAGCAACTCCTGCGGATCGCTAGTCGGCATCGTTTATGGTCAGAACTACTAGGGTATCTGATCGTCTTCGCACCTCTGACTTTCGTTTTTGATTAATGAAAACATTCTTGACAAATGCTTTCGCAGTAGCTCGTCTTGCGGTGATCCAAGAATTTCACCTCTAACGCCGCAATACGAATGCCCCCGTTTGACCCTGTTAATCATTACCTCCAGTTCCAAAAACCAACAAAATAGAACCGAGGTCCTATTCCATGCACCATTATTCAGGCAGCCGAGGCCTGCTTTGAACACTCTAATTTTTTCAAAGTAAACGCGCCGGCCACCCGGGATGCTCAGCGAAGAGCACCCGCGGGAGAGAGCCGGCAGACGGTAGGGCAGGAGACAACGGGCAGTGAACCGGCGCAAACCGGACCTGCGCCTGAGATCCAACTACGATCTTTTTAACTGCAACAACTTTAATATACGCTATTGGAGCTGGAATTACCGCGGCTGCTGGCACCAGACTTGCCCTCCAATAGATCCTCGTTAAAGGGTTTACAGTGTACTCATTCCAATTACGGGGCCTCGAAAGAGTCCCGTATTATTTTTCGTCACTACCTCCCCATGTACATATACAAATTGTGTATATGCATTACACTTGTACATTTATATAGTCTGTTCTCCGAACTACATTCTGCTATTTGCAAAGCCTGGTTCAGGGATTATTACCGGGAGATTGAGAACAAACGCAGAAGAAGAAGACACTGGTGTCTTTGTGTAGGTACATGTTTACTGGGAAGTATGTTTCTGTGCAAGCATATTGTACTTAGCCTCTCTGTCTTAATTGGTATACTGTGACTATACTTTCTTACACATTTGAAGGCACTTCTCCCTCCCTTTTATTCAAATGGGGACCCAGTTAGCACACGTGCAGTCTAAATTAATTGTTGTTGTAATTTGTTAGATATTTTTTGTTGTTGTGCCTTTTATAAAGGTTTTTTGGTTATACTG
Organism: Ariolimax columbianus; assembly: GCA_036924085.1. Taxonomy (NCBI): domain Eukaryota; kingdom Metazoa; phylum Mollusca; class Gastropoda; order Stylommatophora; family Arionidae; genus Ariolimax; species Ariolimax columbianus. The sequence goes on along the minus strand of JAVGWX010000008.1, from coordinate 33,911,780 downwards.
TATATTTTTTTTAGTTTCTGTTCCATTTCTGTATATGAGCTACGTTTGCATATGTTATCAACTGTTGACAAGTTGAAAATCATAGATAACCAACTTCTCCTTTAAACCCCTTCATCATCATTATGTAGCATGTCCTTTGTAGAATGTCGCTCCCATCACAGCCTGTCTGAAAGAAACTCGTTCCCTTGCCAAAACACCAGCCTCCGCCACAGTCATACTCGGGCATTCCTGGATATCTTTGTGCCATCATCTATTTGGTCTACCACTTCCTCTTTTGCCTGGCACCACACCTTCCATCACTGTTCTCTCAAGACCGTTGTGTCTCTTGATGTGTCCAAAGTATTTGCATTTTCTAGCCAAAATGGAATTGATAAACCAGTTCTCCTCTATGCCCAACTCTTGCCGAAAGTCTACATTTGTTTTTTTCTCTGTCCAGGGTATTCTGAGGATCTTTCTGTAACATTTTGACTCGAAGGATTCGATTCTTTTGTCTAGAAGTTTTGGTAATCGTTCATGATTCACAGCCATAAGCTACCACAGAAAAAACATAGGCTCTCAAGACTTTTACTTTTATCATTTTGTTGGTGCCCTGCCATAATTTCTTCAGGGAATCCAGTCTCTGCATTGCCATAGCTAGTCTTCTTCTGATTTCTTTCGAGCAGTCGCCATTTTTTGTCAATTCTGGAGCCCAGATATTCAAAATGTGTGACCTGATCTATTTCCTCACCACCCACTGTAAATGTATGCTGACATTGTGTTTTGTCGGTGGTCATTATCTTTGTTTTATTTATGTTTATCAGCAGATTTTGATCTTTACTATGTCCATTAACGGCTGAAAGTAGCTGCTCTAGCCCTTCTGCACTTCTTGATAGTATCACTGTGTCATCTGCGTATCGTAACTCTTGAATCTCATAACCCCCAATCGTAAATGGGTCGAAACTTTCAATGTTCACATCATCTCGAACATTTCTCATTATACATTCCGCGTATATGTTGTACAGATAAGGTGAGAGGATACATCCCTGCCGGACTCCCTTTTGTACTGCAAACCAATCTGATGTTTGCCCAGATACTCGGACAGCGGCTTGTTGATCTTGGTATAATGTTTCAATGAGATGGACTATATGCAAAGGAAACCCTATTTCCTTCATGATTCTCCACAGATTTTGATGTTTTACCGTGTCGAAGGCCTTAGCGTAATCAATGAAACATGTGTACAGGTCTACATTAAACTCTCTACATTTTTCATAGATATTCCTTAAATTGAATATGTGGTCCTGGGTCCCTCTGTCTTTCCTAAAAACCTGCCTGAACTACATGAATTTCGGATTCAAACCTTTTCTCTATCCTTCTTAATAGGATTCGCAAGAGTATCTTGCTAGCGTGGCTGATCAGCGCGATAGTTTGGTAGTTCGTGCACAGCTTCAGGTTGCCTTTTTTGGGGAGGGGAATATAAATTGATTTCTTCCATGCTTCTGGCCACTCTGCACTGTGCCATATCTGTTTACACAGCTTGTGATAGACTCGAGCACATGCCTCTCCTTCTGCTTGTATTAGCTCTACTGGGATATCATCGCATCCTGGGGACTTTCCCTTTTTCAGGCTTTTAATTGCAGAGCGTACTTCTTTCAATGTTGGTTCAGGTTCTTTCTCATCCTTTGGTAGGATTGTAACTGAGCGCTTTCTGCTATCTCCATACATGGTTCTGCAGTACTCTCTCCATCTATTCAGTATGTCTTTGGTTTCTGTTAATGTGTTATCCTCCTTGTCATTTATGACATGTGGAACCGGATGGAACTCCCTTGTCAGTGTTCTTATTGCTTTAAATGCATCTCTCTCTCTGCCTTGTTCCTGTAGGTTTTCTATATCCTTACACGTTTCTACTATGTATCTTCTTTTATCTTTTCTTATTTCTCTTCTAACTTTTCTTGCACAGTTTTTATATGCTGTGTTGGTCCCCTTACTTCCCATTTGTTTTAATTGTTGCCTTTCTGCAATGAGTTTCTGTGTTTCCTCTGTCATATAGCTCTGTGTCTTGTGTGACATCTTGAGAATCATTTTTTTCGCTGTCAAGATCACACCCCTTATGAAAGCTATATTGCTATTCCATGAATTATATACTATTTAGGGAGTTGCTTTTAAAGCCTACTTTCAAACCCAATAGACTACTTTGCACTCTGAGGTGTGCAATACCAAATGTTGAAGAGTCTTCTACCCAAGTGAACTGACATACGCAAAGCTGAAGTTGTACCTCAAGCTGTTATCATAAACATTGTAAATAATTATGCACACAAATGAGAAATGGTTAAGTAGACCAATTTGAGGACTTGTGTTAGTCAATCTGGCTCACCTCTTTAATAAAATGTGTATGACTTAAATAAAAATGTAGATACACATTCTATCTCTTAAGCATACAATAGTGTGAATTTTGTTTGTATATTTACATTTATAACCATACATTCTGCTTTGAATAACTTGTTTTGCTACTTGTGTCCCACAGCTTCAATTTTTCATTTGACTTCCGCACCTACTACCCTGACGGTTTGTTTGGCTTCCTTTTGAATAAAGACAAATCATTTTACTTAGGCATCCAGCTTCGCAATAGGAAACTTGAGGTGGCTTATGCTTATGATGAGCTGCCTTTCAATATTATGTTTAACACAGCACTGAACGATGGACACTGGCACTCTGTAAGTAGTCAAATTCTTAGATTTACAGATAGTACCCAAGCAGATATGAAAACACATAACCAATTGCACAAAAAACATTGACAGGTCACACAGATTGGGGGGGGGGGGGGGGGGGGGGGGCAAAGAAATGATAAAAATACTTTTAAAGTGTCTCTGAACAGTTTGATGTCCTCTGGTAACAGTTTGCAATGAACCGCTCAACCTGGCGCACTGCCATCCCACATGGTGTCCACATTGCTCAGAAGAGATACATTGCTGCAGCACAGAAAAAGCGATCTGCACAAAATAACAGAATGCAAGAAGGCCCGATTACTAATGCTATCCACATATGCTGATTGAACGAGATGGATGAGATGCGGGGAGTGATGAGGAAACCAACTCCTGATGTAGAGTTGGCCTTGCCGGTGCCAATGTAAACTCCTGTGCTGTCATTCCAAATTGTTGACATTTCTTTTTCTCGTTTGGTCTCTGAGATGCCAATAATGTTGTAACTTAATCTGCTACTCTCATCAATAAGGCTCACCACCTTAAGCAAGATCTGCCACCAAAAACTGAAAGAAGATCATGAAAACTTTGTCCGTGAACATCTGCTGAGTATCGGCGCAGCATCGAATTAACTACTCATAGCCTTGCTAAACACCGCCAAATCATTCCATGTCTGAAAGCTTCCGATGGGTCTCGCACAACATCAAAGCTGGGCATGGAGTCAATAATGAAATCATGCTATACCAGCCTGTTCAGATCATCAGAACCCCCCTCCAATTACCCATACACTTTACTCATTCTTCCAGACTTCCTGTACTCAGAAATTTGCCATACTGTCGAGTCAATGCTATCTGGAAAATCACCAGGTGAAAATGGCATCACTACGGAGTTCATCCATGTTTGTGGTCTACCTCTTTACCAAGCCCTAGTACAATGTTTTACACGTTATCTTCATTCGGTGGAACACCAACTGCCTGGCACAACTCAAGGCCAACACTCTTGCACAAAAAGGGAGACAAAGAGGATCTAGGAAACTATTGTCCAATTACTCTCCTCCCAGGTCACTTACAAGATGTTTACAAAATGCATCCTTGCCGGAGTCCACACCACTCTCAAATAATTGCAACCAGTCGAACAGTCAGGCTTTCGGCATTCATACAGCACAATGGACCATATTTCAAGCTGTTTCCACCTTATTGAAGAAGCTCGAGAATTCCAGATGCCCTTGATACTCACCTTCATGGACCATAAAAAATGTTTGATTCGGTAGAACTACATTTTGTCTGGCATTCACTGTTAGAACAAGGTGTCGATCCTGGTTACATCAGAGTTCTCATCAACAGTTATACAAACTGCACTACCACATTTCATCCCTTCCAACGTCCAATTGTGGTACCAATTCAAAAGGGGGTCATCCAGGACGATCCTTTCTCACCGAACATTTTCTCTGTATGTTTGGAATCAGTCATTAGCCGATGCAAGTGGGAACACCTTTGGTGGGAAATGCCTCAATCACTTTTGATTTGCCGACGACATAGTACTCATCACAGAATCAGCAGCAGAAGACATCCTAATGATGGAGATACTCGATGGAGAGGGCAAGAAAACGGGTCTGGAAATGAATGTCTCGAAGACCAAAGTGTTGCGCAATGGCTTCGCCACTTGTGATCCATTCTTTCTTGGAGGGGTACGATTAGAGGATGTCAACAAGTACATTTATCTTGAACGTCTTCTCAATATGGAGAATAACCTGCAACCTGAATTGACAAAACGTTGCCGCGCAGGTTGGGCAGTCTTCTCGTCAATTAACACAGTTCAGGATAGTTGTCATTACCAAGACCTGCGAGCCTCCCTCTTCAATTCCACTATACTCCCTGTGATGTGCTACGGTGCTGAGAAGTGGACACTAACAAAATCACTCGAGGACAAATTGAGAGTGATCCAGGCCTCCCTCGAAAGGCGCTTGGTCGGAATCACTCTCCGGAACCAATGCATGCAAGGTCTCCACAATTCTGACATAAAAGTGATTGTCCCTGGCAAAGGATGCGGTAATCGATGCAGACAAGGCAAAACATAGATGGGCAGGTCACAGCAGTCTGGTACCCCTGAGGTAAGAAGAGACCGCGGGGAAGACCTCTAATGCGTTGATCAGACTCCCTTGCTGTACACTGCAATGTCCAAGATGCTTCTAGATGAGCACTTACCACGTATTGAACTTCCGTGACCCAAGACAGGGTCTGCTGGAGGTGAAGTTGGGACCCGCAGCTACGCTGAGGAATGGGTCATCAAGATCAAGATCCACATTGACCTCACATGCAGTAGAATCTGCTGTGCTTGTATCAGATTGAACAGTTATCTGAATACACATGTCTGATGCTGTCGCCATCTTCGCTTGCGCTGGGCAACTAATACTTAGTAAGTAAGTAAGTAACTCCAATGTGTCTCAGACATGAAAAACAACAGAAATAACTTCCTAAATGGTAAAGACTTTCATAAATATTCTATAGCGAGCTTGAGACAGGAAAGCAAGTTCACGGTGGCTAAATAAAATGTTACAAAGACACTCTGAAAGTCTCACTGAAGAACACATTAACCCTGATAATTGGGAGAACTTTGCTGCGGATTGCTTTGCCTGGCATAGTAAAATATCTTCTGGCACAACAAATATGGAGTAGACAAGAATCAAGGAAGTTGCAAGGAGACGAGCGACACGAAAGGCAAGAGACGAGTTGCCTCCATCTGACGGTCAGACAGTGTTTCTCTGCCCTCAGTGTAGCACATGCTTTGGAGCTTGGATTGGTTTGATCAGCCACCTACGAACCAACTTCAGGATTGACAGACGACAATGTGGTCCTCTTCTGAAGCAATGGAAAAATAACAACAGACTTTCTTAAATGGGTGATTGCACAGAAAGAAAAGATTGATTATATCAATAATAACTTAACTTAATGTCTTTATACCAGTTTAGAGGACTCTGCAGAGTCTGTATACAACCAGTTTCTTGGAGGGTGGTTTAACTGATGTGCGAGTCCATCTTAATAGACTCAAACATTAGAGGTAAGTAGACGCACAGCCAGTTAGGCGCCATCTATATGCTGCTCTCAACAAACCACTTAGGGGAAGGTAAAAATGTTTTTGATAGCTTTTTAGCAAGAATTTAGAATTTTGTCCGAGCACTGCGATTTTTTTTTCACGTTGATCTTCTGGTAAAAATTCCACTGATCTCTGGGTAACAAGATCAGACTCGCTTGTTCAGTGTCGAGCACATTAAAAATCCCTTGGCAGTTAGAAATAGAAAAGAATATACTTAAGATCCACATGAAAAAAAAAATGTGGAACTGTTGGAAAGAACAAGGCAGACATTGGTATAGTTGCCCATTTCAAGTGAAGATGACAACAGCGTCAGACTTATGTTGAAATATCTAATTACATCGGGCTGTAAAGATCTATCCAGTTGTGGCAGTTCCTGCTGCATATGAAACGCACATTATTGGGCTGTTACAAATTTTGTGCTTTTGGACACTGCTTTTTTCTGTGATGATGTTCTGCTCAATAATATCAGCATCTTGTGTGATTGCAGTGCACTAAGCAAGTGTCACCCAGGAGGTGACATTAATGTTGAACTGTTCAGAGACACTTTCAGTGAGTCCTTTTTTTGTTTTTCTGTCTTCCTAATGACCTGTTGCCTGTTTTGAGCTCTTTGCACTGCATCTAGTTTTGGTGGCATTTATTAGGCATGCAAAAAAACATGCCCAGTTCACCCGGTATGAGATCTTTGCAGCAGTGTATGAATGCTAAAGTCTTACCTTGAGAACTTCAGAATTTGGTGCATTATAATGCCAGCTGATCCTGAGCAGCCTGCATAGAAAATGGAAAATGTTTTAGTTCCCTGACATATCTGCTATAGACTGTTCATGTTTTACATCATACAGAAGGGTAGTTAGCACCAAATTATGATGTACTTTAATCTTTGTGGCCATACTAATTCCTTCTCTAGTCGTCTGAAAGCACCACTTACTTGACAATAGTTGCCTATTACAAGCAAAGATGGCAACTATTGTTGTAAAATGTGTTCTCTGATGGCTGTAAAGACCAATCCTGGAATGGCATACACTGCCACATTCAGGGCACACATGGGGAATCATTGTGAGTTTTGTTTTTTGGGCAGTAGGCTTTTGCTGAACCTCCATGATGGCTATGCTCTCTGTAATATAGGCACCTTCTGTGATACTAGTGTACCAGGTGGTACAATCTTGAGCAAGCATTTCCCAGGAGATGATACCAATATTGACGTTTTTCAGAGACACTTTCAAGGAGTCTCTAGCATCTCCCACCTCAAATATTTTTCCATAGGCCACTTTTTACAGGGTCGGCCTTTGGCATTAAATCCATTGTTTCTTAATAGCATTGCTTGTTGGGAAGTGCTGTGTGGTGGTAGACTTGTTATGTGGTCAAACAATTTTAGTTGCTGTCTTTTGATGTAGTCTAATACTGGTGTTGTTCCCACTAGTCTCCTGATGTCATCCTTTCTGATCATGTCTCACCTTGTTTCACCCAATATTTTTTTCAGGCATTTCATTTCTGCTGCTGTGATTTGTTGTTTTTAAATTGATGTTAGTGTCGAGTTTTGACATTGGATGCGTAGTGTCAGGACAAGAATTGTGTTGAAGAAGGCTTTTATGGTAGTTATTGTTACATTTTAGCAATTAAGTATTGGAGTTAATTGTCCAATGGTCTGATTTGCCTTATTACATCTTTGTTGGATTTTTACTGTGATTCTTCTATCTGTTGGTAATGTGCATCCTAAGTATGTGGAATCTTTCACCTGTTTGATTTGCTGCTTTGAAAAGAAGATATCGGTTTGTCCTGCTTGTTTTAGATATTTTCATGATCTCAGTTTTTTCCACGCTGATTTTCATGTTATATTCTTTACATGTTGTATTTGTCAGTATGTTGTTGCAATTGTATTTCTGAAGTTGCTATGACTGCTTGATTGTCTGCAAAAAGAAGTTCGTCCAAGAGTTCACCAATGTTGTTTCCTTCATTTGGGTTGGTTGTTTTACATATGTGATTAGCAACAACCGGGATAGCACACATCCTTGTCATACTCCAGATTTGATATGAAATGTTTTGGAGAGTCTGGTTATTATTCTAACAGAGCACTGGCTACTTTTAGAACACTGCTTTGCATATATTCAGATATTTAGTTCTCAGGCTAGTGTTTATGGATGTTTAATTAGTGATAACATTTGCTAAATCAATACAGAGGCTTTAAACCATCTAGTTTTTATCTCCACCAAGTCTTTCATTTACATTGAAAGCACTTCACAGGAAGTATGTTATCTTTTTAAGATTAATATTATTTATACATGTGTTTAGTCTTGATAGTTTCCATCTTTGATGTGATGATATTTTAAAAAAGGATTTTGCAGTCTTTCTTCATCCTTATATTTTAGATATTGTGTGCCTGTAAAGAGTAGTTCATATATGTTGTCAGGATCTTCATTTCCAGTGCTCATTTCATTTTCTGAAGCTCGTGATTTGTAATTTTAATTGAATTAATTTAATTACATGTTGATAAACTAAACTGCAGATAAAGCTAATATTGAATTGATGACTAATTGATATATCATTATATAGAACTATCATGAGTGGTCCGCCGGCTATTTGTGTAAGACAGGAACGAAAATAGCAGTACTGCCACACAGAGAGCATGTTGTAAGAGGTGACTAATTGTATGACATAACGCTGGCCATGGTTAGGTGGTTTGCTAAGAGCAGTATAGAGGGCGTCTAACGGGCTGTAAGTCTTCTTTGTTCTAGTGTTTGGGTCTATTAAAATGAGCTTGCACATTGGTTAACCACTCTCTGTGGAACTTGTCCCAATGCAGCAGAGTAATAAGCTGCTCAAGCCTGGCCTGCTAAGCAAAAAAATCCTCCTGGCTTCATCTAGCTCACGACACAGCTGAGCTGTAAAAATTGATACATAGGTGGAGGGGTATTTAGTCATCTTAGTTTTCTTTCTTATTTCTCTTTTATTGATGAATCATGTTTTTATTGCATGAAAAAGTTAACCAGTTGGTGCCCTTTGAATAGCTAACTCATCTTGTAGAAATACAGGTCGACTAAAACTAAGACTAAGACGACTTATATAGAACTGCAGTTTACAACATCTTAGAAATGTTTGCGTGCTCCCATAATCAGCTTCTGCTACATATGATAGCTTTGTAAAAACAAAACAAGTTTTCTTATAGAAAGCCATCATTATATGGTGTTTATCTGAGTGACATATGAAAACTGTTTCAGGTTTTTGTGGAAAAATCTAATGATGTTCTCAGCATCAGCTATGATAAAGAAACTCCAAAATCGAACTTAATTGAAGAGTTGCTGGATATTGAATTGCCTATGCATCTTGGAGGCCCCCAGAAAGCAGAGGACTTTGCAGATTATAATATACCATTGGTGAGTAGACTTCATTGAGTGGGACTTGTTATGTGTGTGCATGCAAGAAGGAATTTGGTGTGTCCATGTGTCTCCCAGTTCGTCATCTTCTATCCACTTGTGCTGGAAGACGTCATGGGGAAGTGCAGTTTTCTTTTGTGTGCCAGATGTGTCACTGATGTTGTTGCCATTTAATGTTTCTTCAGTGTCTCACTAAACCTTCTATGCATCTTTTTCTTTGTCTGCCTCTTGCTTTCCAACTCTGTTGTCCAGTGTTGTAAATCTGTGCAGCTGGTAACTTTGGTTGCATTCTTGTCAGGTGTCCAAACCACTTTCTTCTTCAGTTTACATGTATTCCATGCGACATGTTGCACACATCTTCTGTCTAATTTCTTCATTTCTTACTCTGTCCAGCCTTGTGACCACAACATCCTTTCTCAAATACCTTGATTCACTTGCTATGATTTTTGTTTTTGTGCCTTGGTGAAATTCCATGTTTGACACCAGTAGCTGAGGATTGGTATAAAAATACTATTTATCAGCTGTCGCTTTGTCTCCTATGGTATATGTTTGTGTATTAATAATGGTGATAGCTGATAGGATACTGCATTTGCTTTCTGTATTCTTGATTTCACCTCTCTATCCAGCTTTTGATCTTTTGTGAACACACTACCAAAGTATTTGAATTCTCTCACTTGTTCTGAGCTTTTCACCAAAATACTTAGTACCTCTCTATTCTGCTGATTTTCATTGATTCAGCTGCAGGCATTATCAAAAACATTAGGATATTCTAGGATGGTATGTTCAAATGAAGGAAAGATTGTCTAAAAAGGAGCTAGCTCATTGAGTTTGTTTCTGTATTTGCTTCAGTTATTATTCTATCCACATATACAATAAAAAGAAGTGACGGTAGAACATTTCCCTGTACTACCCTGGTCTTAACCACAAACCAATGTTAAGCACCATAAAATGGCTATTAGTTTTGACAATGACACTTCTGCAAAGTTACCTACATATTTATTTAAATTACTAACATTACTTTTCATTTTCATTTATGGATAAACGTCTTCTTCTTTTGGTTCTACTGTTCTTGCATGAGGTGTTGCAGAGAGATGGAATGAGTAATTTCTTGTTATTGTCAAGTGGGAAGCTTATACTGTTGCAAGGTTTAACTTCCTCTTTGGATTATAGTGCTCTTCCTCTGTGGGCTATAGTATAAATTGCAAATCCCATGTTTATTCCTTTTATTATATGACCATTATTAATTAGATCTACAATTTCTTGTTCTTGTCCCAAAATTGTTTCTCATGATTCTTTAATTGTACATATTAAAGAGATCAGTTGAAAGAACTCATTCTTGTCATGCTGCTATTTTAATTATAATAAACCTGCTGATTTCATTATCTACTATAAGAGTAGCCATTTGTTATCAATACATGTATAACTCTTAAGTCTTTATTTACCCTTTATGTTTAATTCACTAATTGTTTTTATTTCTTTATGTGGAACTCTGTTGAAGACCTTTGTTTAATAGGAGATTTGTAACAGTATTATATCATTTTATTAGGTTTCATTTTGAGAGTGTAACTCAATTCATCATCACTTTCTCTCTTTAATTTTAAGCTGTATTTTGTATGCATTTACAAAGAACCAAACATCTTATGTAATCGAGTGATTCTAACATTATCAAGCGAGTGCTTATAGTCAGTTTGCTTTGCAGTAACTGCCTGAATTTAAATGTTGAGAACATAGCGATGAGCTCTATATTACGTTCATTGACCTCACAAAGGCATTTGATACGGACAGATCGTGTCTAAATTTGGCTGTCCTAGCAAATTTGTAACTGTGGTGATACAACTCCACGAGGTCATGCGCGCACGTGTACTTGACAGCGGCGATATCTCTCCACTATTTAATGTCAACAACAGTGTGAAACAAGGATGTGTACTTGCTCCGATACTGTACAGTATGATGTTTTCAGACATGTTGACAGACACCTTTAAGAATACCAAGTATGGCATACCAATAAAGTACCACATGGATGGTGGTGTATTCAATCTCCGCAGTCCAAGGTGATGTGTGGCACGATATGCGAACTCTTGTTTGCGGATGACTGTGCTCTGAACAGTAGCTCAGAACTAAATACGAAGGAGTGTATGGATCGGTTCTCTGCTGCTTGTGACAATTTTGGCTTGACAATTAGCACAAAGAAAACCGATGTCTTGTATCAACCGGCACAGGCACATTGAATAAATAGTCAGTAGTTACAGTGAAGGTACAGAAATTACAAGCAATTGAAAAATTTGTTTACCTCGGAAACACGCTGTCAAAATCAATGACTATTGCTGATGAGCTGCCTAATAGAATAGCAAAGGCCAGCTCAGCTTTTGGCTGAATGCGCTCAACAGTATGGGAACGTCGAGGAATCAGCATAATGACTAAGCTGAAGATCTACCGTGCCGCAATTTGTCCCTACCCTGTTCTACACGTGTGAGAGTTGGACTGTCTATGCTGGTGATGCCAGGAGACTAAATCATTTTCACATGAACTGTCTGAGACGCATACTGCATATGTTGGCTGGACCATATCATAGATACTGAAGTGCTGTTCAGAGCCAACATGGAAAGTATTATGCACTCTTGCAAAAAATCCCAATTGCGATGGTCTGGCCGCCTTGCCCGAATGTCAAACGAAAGACTTCCAAAGAAGCTCCTGTATAGCGAACTGAGTGAAGGAGAACGATCACAAAAGATTTCAAGGACAGTCTGGAAGAGTCCCTTAAGAGCTGTAAAATAAACATTAATACCTGGGAGAGCCTGGCTCAGAATTGATCAACAATGGAAGAGCACGGTCACAGACGGTGTTGAATTCAGTGAGGGTCTCCATATCCAGGAAGCCCAGGATAGACGTGCAATCGGGAAGTCAAGAGCAGAGAAAATAGAAGAGACAACTGCTGACTACGTTTGCCAGCCATGTCATAGACTTTTCCAGGCTCAAATTGGCTTGATCAGTCATGTGCGCAGACACAAACTCAAGTTTGAATTATGACATTTGATGATGTTGGTGGTCCTCATTTATGACGATGGACGAATTATTATCTGCCTTAGCATCCCTTATTCTCTGTATGTATGTTGACTTTTTTATTATTATCATCAGGTGCACCACAGTGTACGAGGGTGTATTAGATCCTTGAAAGTCAATGGAAGGAATATCAACATAACAGACACTTTGGTCATTCAGGATGTGGGCGGATGCTACAAAAATGTTGAACTTGGAGCCTACTTTGATGGAGAATCTTGGGGTGCCTTCAGTAAGAATACATTACATGTATTTGGGGTTTCTTCTTCTTCTTTGCGTTCGGTTCCGAATGCTTCTTTTTATGCCACTAGATGGGCTGCCTCCATGAAGTGACACGTCAGTCGCAGGTCCTCAATGGTTCCCCACAGTTTGTCTTGTATGTTTCTCTCCTTGGGCCAGGTCTTCTCACAGGAGTCTTGGTGCAGTGGACATGTTTGCAGGATGTGTTCTGAAGTCTGGGGTTCTCTCTGACATGTACATTGTGCAGTCTGTGCTGCTTTCATTTTATGCATGTGTGCATTTAGTCTGCAATGACCTGTTCTGTGGCGAAAAATTGTGGTATTCTGTTTCCTATTCAGTCTATTGATTGGGTCCTGTGGGTATTTACTGTTTGTTCTCTCTATCTACTGTTGTTTATATTTTTTTTAAATGTTTGCCTTGACTTCTGGCAGTGACACTGGGTGTGTGAATTGTTCTCTTTGTCTTCCCTCCCTGGCTAGCCTGTCCACCCATTCATTCCCAGGTATGCCGCAGTGAGCTGGAATCCACTGGAGGGTGATTTTATTGTAGTCTGAGAGTTTGTTTAGCTGGCATTTCAGTTCTCGTTCCATACTATTTCATGGTTCTCTTTGTGTGGCCTGCAAAATTTCCATGCAGTTGCACAAAAACACAATTTTGTTATCCTTTAACCCCTTTCCATCCAATAGTTTGACTGCTTCAATTATTGCCTGTTGCTCTGTTCTTAGATTTGTCGAGGGCTCCCCGGCAGCACTTGCTTTTTCTATAACGGTTCCATCCTGTAGAAATATGACGAGTCCCGCCCCTCCTTTCCTCAATGCTTCCTCTGATGATCCATCTGTGTAGACATGCGTCCACATGGGTTGAGGATAGGCGTCTCCAATATGCTTTAGGGTTTTTTCTCTCAATGCATGGTCTGATTCTCCCACCTTTCTATCGATACCTGGTATTTTCGCTTCCACCGTGAAGTTGGACTGTTGGTCTGTATTTTCATATACTTGTATCATTTCCCATGTCGTTGGACATTTTGATATGATGTCACTGTTCCTGGCTGTAAGGGCTTTTGATAGATGATTGGAGCTTGTTCTTTTTATGCGGTTTTTTGTTAATTCATTGACTTTTCCCTGCATTGGATGTTTATTCATACGCTTGTATTTTTCTGTCAGGTTTAGTATTTTTCCTTCTCTGCGCTCACCGAGGCTCTGGAGGCCTGCTACCGCTTCGAATTCTCTAATTGGGGTGCTTCGCAGACCTCCGGTAATAATTCTGAGTCCAGTATTCTGTGCCTTGTCTAATTTCTGTAGGATGGTCTTTGCCGCTGTTGCATAGACACCCATGCCATATTCCAGTGTTAGCTGTACGTATCCAGTGTAGACCTGTCTGACTGTGTTTGCATCTGCGCCCCAGTTTGTCCCTGCCAGTTTTTTCATCAGCCTTAGTCTGAGTGTGGCCTTCTTTTGAGTATCCTCTATGTGTGGGCTCCATGTTAATCATTTGTCATATCTCACTCCTAGGTATGTAGGATTGTTTTCTCTAGGAAGTAGGCTATTTTCTAAATATAGGTTGACCTGCTCTGGCTTTGTAGAGATCGAGAAGAGTGTTGAGAGGGTCTTGCTTTTGTTTATTGTGACACCCCATGGGTCTGCCCATTTCTTTACTGCATTAATTGCTTCCTGCATTCTTGCTTTTGTTGTTCCAATGTTTTCTGCCTGGGTCCATATGGCCAGGTCATCCGCATGGAGTGACTTGTGGATGTGTGGTCTGAACTGGTTTGGCAGATCATTAATGAAGAGGATAAACAAGGTAGGGGATAGTGATCCTCCCTGGGGAACCCCCTCATGCAGTTTGACCATTTTGCTCTTGTGTTCTTCCAGCCTGACTCTCGCACATCGTGAGTGGAAGTAGTCTTTGATCCAGTGAAGCATTTTCTCCCTTATTCTGCAGCCCGCTAATTTTAGCATTAGTCCTTTCTTCCAGACTTTATCAAAAGATTAGTCAGGTCAAAGAAGGTGGCTAATAGTTTGCATTTCCTCTGAAAAGCATCTTTGATTTCCTGGGTCAGATAAGCGGTCTGGTCGTCGGTACTCCTGTATTTTCTATAGCCAGACTGGCACTTGTCCAGGATTTTATTTTTCTCAAGGAAAGTTAGCATCATATTGTTCACTAGCCTTTCCATTGTCTTTCCCAGACAGCTACGGAGGCTGATTGGACGGTAGCTTGTTTTGTTTTCTTTTGGTTTTCCCTTCTTGAGGATTGGGATTATTTCTGCCTCCTTCTATTCTTTTGGGAACAATCCTTGAGTCCATGATTGGTTTATCAGTTCCAGGAATCGCTGTCTGCCTATTGGTTCCAAGTTTGAAATCATTTAATTTGTTATTGCGTTGGGCCCAGGTGCCTTTTTTCTATTCATCATGTAGCATGTCCTTTGTAGAACGTCGCTCCCATCACAGTCTGTCTGAAAGAAAATCGTTCCCTTGCCAAAACATCAGCTTCCGCCACTGTCATACTCAGGCACTCCTGAATATCTTGGTGTCATCGTCTTCTTGGTCTACCCCTTCCTCTTTTGCCTGGCACCATACCTTCCATCACCGTTCTCTCAAGACCGTTGTGTCTCTTGATGTGACCAAAGTATTTGCATTTTCTAGCCAAAATGGAATTGATAAACCAGTTCTCCTCTATGCCCAACTCTTGCCGAATGTCTACATTTGTTCTTTTCTCTGTCCAGGGTATTCTGAGGATCTTTCTGTAACATTTTGACTCGAAGGATTCGATTCTTTTGTCTAGAAGTTTTGGTAATCGTCCATGCTTCACAGCCATAAGCTGCCACAGGAAAAACACAGGCTCTCAAGACTTTTACTTTTATCGTTTTGTTGGTGCCCTGCCATAATTTCTTCAGGCTGTTCAGTCTCTGCATTGCCATAGCTAGTCTTCTTCTGATTTCTTTCGAGCAGTCACCATTTTTGTCAATGCTGGAGCCCAGATATTCAAAATGTGAAACCTGATCTATTTCCTCACCACCCACTGTAAATTTATGCTGACATTGTGTTGTATCGGTGGTCATTATCTTTGTTTTGTTTATGTTTATGAACAGATTTTGATCTTTACTATGTCCATTAATGGCTGAAAGTAGCTGCTCTAGCCCTTCCGCACTTCTTGATAGTATCACTGTGTCATCTACGTATCGTAACTCTGGAATCTCGTACCCCCCAATCGTAAATGGGTCGAAACTTTCAATGTTCTCATCTTCTCGTACATTTCTCATTATACATTCCGCGTATATGTTGTACAGATAAGGTGAGAGGATACATCCCTGTCAGACTCCCTTTTCTACTGCAAACCAATCTGATGTTTGCCCAGATACTCGGACAGTGGCTTGTTGATCTTGGTATAATGTTTCAATGAGATGGACTATATGCAAAGGAAACCCCATTTCTTTCATGATTCTCCACAGATTTTGATGTTTTACCATGTCAAAGGCCTTAGTGTAATCAATGAAACATGTGTACAGGTCTACATTAAACTCTCTACATTTTTCATAGATATTCCTTAAATTGAATATGTGGTCCCGGGTCCCTCTGTCTTTCCTAAAACCTGCCTGGACTACGTGAATTTCAGATTCAAACCTTTTCTCTATCCTTCTTAATAGGATTCACAAGAGTATCTTGCTAGCATGGCTGATCAGTTCGGTAGTTCCTTGACAGCTTCAGGTTGCCTTTTTTTGGGAGGGGAATATAAATTGATTTCTTCCATGCTTCTGGCCACTCTGCACTGTGCCATATCTATTTACACAGCTTGTGATAAACTCGAGCACATGCCTCTCCTCCTGCTTGTATTAGCTCTGCTGGGATATCATCGCATCCTGGGGACTTTCCCTTTTTCAGGCTTTTAATTGCAGAGCGTACTTCTTCCAATGTTGGTTCAGGTTCTTTCTCATCCTTTGGTAGGATTGTAACTGAGCGCTTTCTGCTATCTCCATACATGGTTCTGCAGTACTCTCTCCATCTATTCAGTATGTCTTTGGTTTCTGTTAATGTGTTATCCTCCTTGTCATTTATGACATGTGGAACCGGACGGAACTCCCTTGTCAGTGTTCTTATTGCTTTAAATGCATCTCTCTCTCTGCCTTGCTGCTGTAGGTTTTCTATATCCTTACACGTTTCTACTATGTATCTTCTTTTATCTTTTCTTATTTCTCTTCTAACTTTTCTTGCGCAGTTTTTATATGCTGTGTTGGTCCCCTTACTTCCCATTTGTTTTAATTGTTGCCTTTCTGCAATGAGTTTCTGTGTTTCCTCTGTTATATTGCTCTGTGTCTTGTGCAATATCTTTGAAATCATTTCTTTTGCTGTCGAGATCAAAATATCCCTTGCGTACGATGTCAACTCCTCAGATGTCATCTCTTCCTGTACCGCAAGCAACGCCTCAAATTTGTTTTCTACTTTGATGTTGTATTCAGTAGGTATTGCTGATACATCGAAGCATATTGGCTGGCAACCTTTGTTGATCCTACGTAGTCTTGTTTGGAAAACTGCAAACAGTAATTCGTGGTCCGTATCCCAGTCTGCTCCTGGCAGTGTTTTTGTCACCAGCACATTTGATCTCCATCTTTGTTGCACTAGGATGTAGTCTATTTGGTTTCTGCTGTTGCCATCAGGGGAGGTCCACGTGTACAGTCTTCGTGGATGTTGTTTGAAGAAGGTGTTGGCAATGGAGAGGTTGTTTTCCGTGCGAAATTCAACCAGTCTTTCTCCTCGCTCATTTCTGTGTCCCAAACCAAAAGGTCCTCGAACACTTTTCTCCTCTTCGGCTCTTTCCTCTCCGACTTTCGCATTGAAATCTCCAATTATGACCAAGATGTCTCTTTTTTCAACTTTTTCCATCGCTTCTTGAATCGTGTTATAGAAATCATCCATTTCACAATCGTCTGCTGCTGATGTTGGTGCATACACTTGAATTATTGTTAAATTTCTAGTCTTTTTCTTTAGTCTGATTACAATTATGCGGTCGTTGACTGAATTGAAACCGAGTAGTGAAGGTGCTGTCTTCTTTGACAGAATAAAGCTGACTCCGCTTTTTCCACCTTTGTCCGTCCCAGAGTATATAAATGTTTCTCCTGAGGAGCTGGTACAGTGCCCTTGACCGGCCCATCTATGCTCAGAGACTCCAAGAATCTCTATCTTGGTTCTCTTCATTTCTCTTCCGATCATGAACAACTTGCCCTGGTATAGGCTCCTGACGTTCCAGGTGCCTATTCTTAGTTTTGTTTTTAGTCCCATTTCAGAGTTGTCCACTGTAATGCAGTCAGGCTTTAGGCCGTCATCTCTATTACTTGTACTGACTCTGAAATTGGCCTCTTCCCCAGTTCCTTTTGCCCAATTCAATTCTTGGATACTGTAAAGCTTGTTTATTTCATCTTCATTGTTTTCTTTCCTTTTTCTTCTCTTTTTTAGTTTATTTTCCACCTCTCTCTTACTTTGGGCATGTTTATTTTGGTGTCTTCTGCAAAACCCGCGGCAAGGATATTGGCTACTTGTTTTACTGTATATGTCTCGCCACTCTCTTCAAGTACCGTTTTTACATGGCTGATGGTGTTCTCCTCATTTAGGCTCCTCACCAGACTCCAAAGTTTTGTGGTGTCTTTCTCCAAATTGAGGGATGCGGTTTTGTCCTACCAACTTTTTCTGACACACACAAGTTTTTCCTTCTTGTATATGGCATGTATCAAAGAAATGCACCTCAACAACAACCACATATTCTCAATCAGAGGATACCAGACCTTCCGTCTGGATAGAGAAGGTCACAAAGGAGGGGTTCTGATACTGACACGTAACTGCATACAGAGTAGCGCGGTAGCTGTCAATCACACCGGACAAGCAGAAATTGTAGGAGTCGACATAATGACACAAGAAACGAAGATCCGCATCTTCAACCTGTACGGCCCACCAAACAAAGACCTGTCGCTCTCGAGTATGGAAATCAAGGACTCCAGCTGCCTAGTAGTTGGAGACTTCAATAGCCACTAGGAGAGATGGGGTTATTCGGACACAGACAACAGAGGTGATGAAGTGGAAGACGGGGAGATAGACACAAATCTCTATCTTATCAATAGGCCGGAGGACAGCCCTACCTTCTATTCTAGAACATGGCATACCACCTCTGTTCCAGACTTGGCCTTTTCCACGGGGAATATTCACCACAAAATAGACCGCCAGGTGCTAAACCAATTGGCAGGTAGCGACCACAGACCAATCAGGCTAGAAGTTAATATGGAAGTAGGCCCACAGGAAATAAAACCGCTCCCACGTTGGAACTATAAAGGAGCCGACTGGGACAGATTTGCAATCCTGACAGATAGGCTGTGTGAAACCATCAACACACGGAATAACAATATGAAACCCATGGTGGAAAGCCTAAGCAAAGCAATAATGCAAGCAGCCACCGAAACCATTCCAAGAGGGGCAAGGAAAAACTACAAGCCATATTGGAATGATGAATTGCAGAAAGTGGAAGACGAAGTCTCAAATGCTAGGAACATGGCAGAAAGAGAACAATCTATGGAGGCAAATATCGCCCTCAAAGCCACCACGGTGAAATACAAAAGAACAATAAACCAAATAACAAGAGACAGTTGGAAAAACAAAACAGAAAGCCTCAATTTAGATAAAGAAGGGAACAAACTATGGAAGTTAGTCATAGCCATGAATGACGAAACTCCATCAAATAAACAAATTACCATAGAGCAGGGTGACAACATGCTCACTGGAAAAAAAGCTGCAAACGCCTTTATAGAACATTATGCCAGAGCAAACTACATTGATGTTCCTACAAATAGGCATACAGACATTAATGAAGAACAAAAGAGCCACGACAACATCAATATGGCACCAGAGAAGCACATGATGGCAAAACTAACAATGAATGTAATGGAAGAGACCATGAGAACTAAAGAAAAATAAATCGACCGAAAAAGATGGCGTAACAAACTAAATGCTGATGGGGTTGGGCCAAACATCAAAGAGGAAGTTACTATCAGTCCTGAACCAAAACTGGAAAATGGGAATTGTAACTCAGGCATGGAAAGATGCTGTAATTATACCAGTACCAAAGAAAGAAAGAGATAGAGCAGATCCAAATGGACACAGGCCTATCAGTCTGCTGAGCTGTGTAGGAAAACTGATGGAGCGTATGATAAATACCAGACTGATGTGGCATCTGGAAGAAAAACACATACTAATTCCACAGCAAGCAGGCTTTAGACAGCACAGATCCACTGAGGACCAGATCACTCTCATAGCCCAGGAAATAGAGGATGCTTACCAGGAGAAAAAACACACAGTAGCGGTTAGGGTGGATTTAGAGAAGACATTTGACATGGTCTGGAAAGAGGGACTTAGAGTCAAGCTACGAAGAAGTGAAGTTTGATGGAAAATGTACAGATGGATCAGCCATTACCTCAAAATCAGAACAGCCAGAGTTCAAGTACAAGGGCAGATGAGCAAAAAGGTGACACTTGAGCAGGGAGTACACCAAGGGGGAGTACTGTCACCCACACTTTTCCTGGTGTATACAAACAACATCTCAGAGAATATACCAAGAAGAGTCCACAGCTCCATGTTCACAGACGATCTGGCTATGTGGACCTCTGAAAAAAATCTCACCATAGCAAGTAATCGGATGCAGCAGGCCCTAACATCATTGGAGGAGTGGGCGAACTCATGGCTGGTCAAAATAAATGAGGAAAAAACAACATGTACGATATTCTTGCTTTCAAACAAACCCCAAAACACCAAAATAAGTCTTAACGGCAAATATCTGCGGCCAAAAGACAACCCAAACTACCTCGGAGTCACATTTGATTGGCACATGACATGGAAAAGTCAGATCGAGAGAAATGGAATGAGAGCCAGAGAAAGAATGGCAATCATGAGGAAACTTGCTGGCACAAGCTGGGGAGCAGACGAAAGTATACTAAAGAAACTGTAGACTGGTCATGGATTGCAGATTTATAATCTGCAGCAAGCAGAGAAACTCAGAAGACTGACAGACCATCCAATGCATCAGAGACTAAATAGATTTGGAAATGGGGAAACTAAAGCGGAGAAACTGTGCAGAAATAGCCAAAGCAAAGATGAGCGAACCCCCTATGATCACATTAACAACATCAAAGCCCATCCCTACTGTACGCAAACCTACCTGGAGGCAGCATATACTTCCAGAGGTGGTAGAAAATATACCAGGTATTGTACACAAGAACAGCCAGACTGAAAAAGAAAGAAGAGACATAACCCTGGGGTACATAACGAAAAACTACCCAAGCATGGACTGAACCCATGCATACACCGACGGTTCTGTAACAAACACAACACAGAACGGAGGGGCAGGGGTATTCCTGAGCCTACCAAATGGTAAAAAAATAACACTACCAGTGGCAAGTGGAAAATACTCAAGCAATTTCAGAGCAGAGGCACTGAGGGCTGCAGTAGAAGAAATGGTGACAGGCAATAGAAATGAAAGCCATATAGTCCTGTTTACAGATGCCCTGGCCATAGCCACAGCACTAAAAAGTCAGAAAAATACTGAATTTAATGATTTAAGAGCAGTACTCTGTCAACTATGCCAGCAGTCCACACCAAAAAGAGTAGTGGTACAGTGGGTTCCATCCCACTGTAACATCCAAGGCAATGAGGAGGCAGACAGGCTGGCAAAAGAAGGTGCAAGACTACACAACCAGATACTAGTGTGACCTACGAAGAGTCCAAAAGGCTTATTAGAGCCAGATACATGACCAAATGGGAAACAGAACATACTGGCTACACAAAAAACAATGCCTATTACCAGTTGAACAAAAGAGAGCAGGTCGTGGTCTTCAGACTCCGCACAGGCCACAATAGACTGAGGTACCACCTATTCAATAAATTGAAGATAGGTGGCAATGACGAATGCACGTCTGGTACCGGGAAAATGACCGCTGAACATTTGCTGCAAAACTGCCCGACATATGAGGATCAGAGAAAGCAGATGTGGCCATCACCAGTGGCAACACTAGACAAGCTCTATGGCAGTGTCAACAGCCTCAGGATGACGGCTGCTTTTTTTGAAAAAATACAGGTTGACATCTGACAGCATACGAAGAAGAAGAAGTATATAGCTTGCTGTTTGTTGTGTTCTGTGATGTTAAAGTCTGATGGATCTTGCTCCATAGTGGTTCTTGCTTTAGTAGCCCTGTCATGCAGTTCTTGTAGCTCCCTGGTCCAGAAAGGTTTATAATTCTGTCTTCTGCCTCGTGGTATTGATTTGTCCGCTGCCTCTGTTATGATGTTTGAAAGTGTTGCAGCAATTCGTCTTACATTGATTGATGTGAAGGGTGTTTTTAATTTGTCTTCAGTTAAGGGACCTAGGGGTTATAATAGATCATACAGGAAAGGTGAGTGAAAAAGGCAAATGCAATGTTAGGTATGATAACAAGAAATATTAAACATAGGAGCAAGGAAGTGATCATCAAACTGTATAAAGCTTTAGTTAGACCTAGATTGGAGTACTGTGTACAGGTGTGGAGTCCTTATCATAGAGGGGACATAAACATGCTAGAAAGAATACAAAAAAGAGCGACAAAGATGATAGTGGGATTCCAGAATTACAGTTATGAGGAACGTCTCAGAAAAACCGGCCTACAGTGTCTCGAAGAGAGAAGAATTCGTGGTGACTTAATTAAGGTTTATAAGATGATCAGAGGAATCGGTAAATTAGACTATAACAAGTTTTTTAAAATACAGCCACCTACAATAACACGAGGGCATAGCTACAAGCTGACTAAAGAGTGGTCGAGGTTAGATATTAGGAAATATTTTTTTAGTCAGAGAGTGGTGTCTGCTTGGAATGCATTGCCAGGGGAGGTAGTGGAGGCAGGGACAGTTAATGGATTTAAGAATAAACTGGATGAGCATAGCTTTTAGAGCAAGGTGATGTAAATGTGACTGGTTGTATACAGACTCTGCAGGGTCTTCTAAACCAGTATAAAGACGTTAAGTTAAGTGCTTGTAGAGATTCCAGTCTGCTCGTTTATAATTCCAGCTGTCTTCTTTTTGTTTATGAGTAGTTCTAAATCTGCTATTGTGATCATGACTGGTTTGTGATCACTACCTCCATGCTACCTCATTACCTCTCTCTTTGTGCGCCTCTGGATGTTCTCAGTTGCCATTGTCAGGTCAGGTGTGCTCTGTGTTCTCCAGCATCTTGAGTAAAAGGTTGGCTCTGTGTCTGGTTCGTTTATTAGAATGAGAAGATTTTCTACCATCCAATCCACCACCTCCTCTCCTCTTGTATCCATGGTGTTGTAGCCTCAACTTGGAGAGTGGCTGTTGAAGTCCCCGAGAACTATATGATTTTTATCGGCTAGTGGAATTCTATCTAGTTCCAGGTTTTTGCTATTGGGACAGTAATAATTTGTAATTTGTAGTGGTTCTGGGTGGATATGTATTTTGACTGTCAGATGTTCAGGCCCATTGATGCTGCTGGAGGTTTCTGTGGCGGCTATGGAGTTTTTTACTAATGTGATGATACCTCCTTTGTGCCCTTCTCTGTCCAACTTGTGTGTTTCATATCCCCCAATACCAAACCGTCTATCTGCATTTAGATGTGTTTCCTGTATGCACATGACATCTATCTTGTGCTCATACAGGAAATTGTGCAGTTCTAGCTTCTTCCCTATCACCCCCTCTGCGTTCCATTGTGCAATCTTTAGAGTGTTGTGTAGTCCAGAATCTTTACTCTGCTTAATCCTGGTACACCGATACGCAGAGCGGTCATCAGTAGCTTGGGGTGGATCCCTTCGAGGCTTGGGATCCGGCGCTGCCTCCGCCTGGTGGCAGTCCACGGAGGCAGCCCCATATCTTGTGATATATCTGAGCATACTCATTAACCGTATATGCGTACATGTCCTTTCCCATTTCTGGGTACTCACGCCATTCTGGCCGGCATGTTCCGTCTTCAGTGGGGGAAGTTTTGGAGTCTTCCTATCCATGTTCCAGATCATCCAAACACTGTCTGCCGGGCTTCAGTTGCTTTTCTTTTAACCAGGGTAGCTCCCTGGGTGTGACCTTGGTGGGGATCGGGTCATGTCCACGCGCCGTTGGGCCCAGCAGGGCAATTCAGTTGGAAAATTTTTACAGCTTTAGAAAAAAACAAGAAAAATAGACCATCTTAGATATTTATTTGCTTTCTGTACAGAAAGATGCAGATGTCATAGTACGAGGTGTGTTGAAAGGAAATCGGACCTAACTGCACCAAATGGACATACATATGATGTGCATGATAATGTCACTTCTCATGTAAATAGCACATACGTTATGTAAAGGGTGACAAAAGTGTCACGAAGTCCTATATCAATGTCCAAATTGTTTATATATATCAAGAACAGTATTGGTCCCAAAACTGAGCCCTGTGGCACTCCACTTTTCACTTTACACCACTCAGAGTACTCCCTATTTATGTCCACTCTCTGCCTTCTTCCTGTTAACCAACTTTCAATCCATTCTGCAACTTTCCCTCCTATTCCATATGATTTTAACTTTTTAAATAATCTTTGATGAGGTACTTTATCAAAAGCCTTTGCAAAATCTAGATAAATAACATCCACTGGTTCCCCCTTATCTATCATTTTAGTAACCTCTTCCATTAATTCCAATAGATTTGTTAAGCACGATCTCCCTCTAGTAAATCTATGCTGACTATTTCTGATTAGATTAAACCTGTCTAGATGCATTACAATGTATTCTTTTATTATTGATTCAACAATTTGCAAACTATGCTTGTTAAACTCACCGGTGTATAATTTGTTGGAAATGATTTCTTCTCTTTTTGAATAACGGAAATACTCCTGCATCTTCTCAATCTCTTGAAACAATTCCTTTTGCAAGTGATTGAGAACATAATATAGCCAATGGTTTTGCTAGTTGGTCTCTAATTTCAAATAGCAATTTTGGATGGATACTATCTTGACCTAGACATTTATCCACTTTTAATCCCTCCAATTTTTTAAAACCATTTCCTCCGTAATACAGATTGATTTTAATCCCTCTATATCCATTTATAAGCGCTATGGGCAACCATGAGGATGTATAAAATCAACGGAAATATTATAAAGGTCTTTGAATACCTGTATGACAAGGCGTCCAGCGCAGTTCTTGTGAAAGGGAGGTGCGGGGTTTGGTTTTGCACAACAGTAGGATAAAAGCTAATGGCCAGGAACTCAAAGTGATGACCATTTTAAATATCTGGGTTCGATTGTCAGTGATGAACGATCAAAATTTGAGGTGTTGGCTAGAATAGCACAGACAATAGCGGCGCTTGCATGGCATAACAAAATTTAGCAAGATAAAGGTTACCACCATGCACGAAAATCAGATTAATGCATACATTGGTCCTGTCAATATTCTTCTATGCTTGTGACACATAGACAGTTACAGTTGACCTTTAGTAAAGGATACAGGCCTTGAAGATGAGATGTTTCGAAAGACTTTTAAATATCATGTACAAATATCAAGTTACAAATGAGGAAATGCAAGATAGCATTTCAACAGCAATAGAGACTTTTGAAGACCTCTTTGGCAGCTGTCAAAAGAAGGAAACTCGGTTGGTACGGTCACATATCGAGATCATATGGTCTTGCAAATACGATTCTACACGGAAAGGTGCAAGGCAGACGATGATGAGGCCGTCCCAAAAATCGGGGTGGACAACATAAAAGAATGGACCAATCTCCGACCAGAAGAGGTACAGGCAGCGGTCGCTGACAGAGAAGGGTGACGTTGAGTTCTGAGGATGTCTTCATATGTGCCCCAACGACCTCACTGGTTACGGGATGACCTGACCTGATATTCATTTCAGGATATCCATTTTACATTTGAAAATATCTATAGGCTCTGCGATCTTGGAGCAATCTTCTTGTGTGAAGACTGTGCCAAAGTATTGATTTAGTAGATTAGCTGCCTCACTATTTTCTCTTAATCATTTTACCTGTGCTTTCAATGAGAGGGGCTACCTTGTCTTTTGTTCTTTGTTTATTTCTAACATACGAAAAGCAGCTTTTACTATCAGACCTGACCATATTAGCAAATTTTTTTCAAAGTCTATTTTTACTGTTTTATTCACTTTCTGAGCTATGTTTTGCTTGTCCAAATATTTAAAATATGTTTCTTTCGATTTACCTGCCTACATATATTTTTTCCGTGCTTTATTCTTAGCTCTTCTACATTTAACTACTAATGTAGTTATCCACTTTTTACGCTTGGTGTTTATCGCCCTACATGGAACACATTCCACTTTTAGTTGTTCTAAAACTGTTTTGAAACATTCCCACTCTTGTTCAACATCTGCACATCTGACAATATCTTTCCAAATTATCTGGCTGTCTCTTTCATCTTCTGAATATCTGTCTTAGAGTAGTCGTATGCTCGTAAGTTTTTGTTTTTGTCTCTCCTTGCTATAAGATCCCAACGGATGATCTAATGGTCACTTTAGCCAAACAGTTCCCCAACGATAACATTTTCAATCATATTTTTCTCTGTAGTAAATATAAGGTCAAGTATGTTTTTGCCTCTGGTAGCTTACTCTACATGCAAAATCAAAAAATTGTCAATTATGCACTTAGCAAAAGAATTTTACTCTGCTAATGCTTCTGCCATTTCCCATTTTATTTCAGGAAAATTGAAATCCCTCAGTAATAATAATTTCTCTTTACTAGCCTTTTTTATGGTACTAACTAGCTCCTCATCTTCATCTTTTGGACTTGAAGAACATCTGTAGCATACTCCAACCACTGTTTTTTTACCCCCACTATCTTATTACTCCCCATACACTTTCATTTTGGTTACCAGATGATAGATCATCTTGTATAGTTATATTTACAGAATTCGTGCAGTATAATAAAACGCCACCTGCCTTACCCTTGTCTCCAACTATCCTATCTTTCCTTAACATTGTATATCCCTCTATTTCAAGTTCACCATCTGCAATGTCCTCATATGTCCATGATTCTGTTAATCCTAATAGATTTGGTTTTCTTCTTCTATGTACAGTTCCAATTCTTCTCATTTATTTACTATGCTTCTCATATTTACATAAGAACATTTCAGTTTGTTATTTTGGGGATTTTCCAATGTTTGCTGTTGCTTTATCAGTTTTATATTTACTTTTCCACTACTGATTTCACACTTCCATGACTCAATCTCTCCTTTTGACTCCTTCCTCTATCATCATCATGTAGCATGTCCTTTGTAGACCATCGCTCCCATCACAGTCTGTCTGAAAGAAACTCGTTCTCTTGCCAAAACTCCAGCCTCCACCACAGTCATATTCAGGCATTCATGGATATCTTGGTGCCATTGTCTTCTTGGCCTACCCCTTCCTCTTTTTCCTGGGACCATGCCTTCCATCACCGTTCTCTCGAGACTGTGGTGTCTCTTGGTGTGACCAAAGTATTTGCATTTTCTAGCCAAAATTGAATTGATAAACCAGTTCTCCTCTATACCCAACTCTTGCCGAATGTCTACATTTGTTTTTTCTCTGTCCAGGATATTCTGAGGATGTTTCTGTAACATTTTGTCTCGAGGAATTCGATTCTTTGTCTGGAAGTTTTGGTAATTGTCCATGATTCCCAGCCATAGCTGCCACAGGAAAAACACAGGCTCTCAAGACTTTTACTTTTATCATTTTGTTGGTGCCCTGTCATAATTTCTTCAGGCTGTTCAGTCTCTGCATTGCCATGGCAAGTCTTCTTCTGATTTCTTTCGAGCAGTCGCCATTTTTGTCGATTCTGAAGCCCAGATATTCAAAATGTGAAACCTGATCTATTTCCTCACCACCCACTCTATAGCACCCTGTTTTAGGCCTTTATGTAGTCCCATACTTAGTTATCATAATCTCATACTTAGTTCAAAACCTTAGAGCTGTAATAAACCAGAAGAGATTATTAAGGATGAGTTAGCTATTCAAAGGGCAGCAACTGGTAAACCTTTTCATGCAATAAAAATAAGATTCCTCAACAAAAAATAAATAAGAAAGAAAAGTAAGATGACCACTCCACCTATCTATCAATTTTGACAGTTGAATGACAACAACTGAGATAAGCCAGCTCAATGTGTCGAAAATTAGATATCTAAGGAAGTGATCCAAGTAACAAGAAGAGACAAGGTCCACAATCAGAGAATACAACAAGATCTCAAAGTCCAGCTATTGCAGACTTGAGTGGAGTAATCTCAACTTTTATGGTTTAGCCATGTCTGCAGAATGAAAGAAGATCCTCTACCATGGCAGTCTTGGGAAGCAAAGAGTCTTGGATCCATACCACGAGGGTTACCCAAAGACTGCAAGAACTAGAGGGCATAGCTTCAAATTATTTAAAGACAGATTAGATATTAGAAAATATTTTTTTTAGTCAGAGAGTGGTAAATGCTTGGAATACATTGCCATAGAATGTGGTGGAGGCAAAAATAGATTGGATGATCAGTCATTTTTAGTATCTGTGCAGTGGAATAAACTTGTTGTATACAGACTCTGTAGAGCCTCCTAAACCAGTATAATTAAGTTAAGTTAAATTAAACTCTACTGGTTGACACCATAAGACATCTTATAAGAAAGTGCTGACTAGACTGGAAATAGGCCAAAAGGAAGGCAGATAAAATGGTATGTTGCTCTTTCTAGCAAACCTTTATACCCCAAGGTAGAAGAGGAGTGACTAAATAAGTTAGTAGAATGTATTATTTATGGTTATGTATGGTGAAATAGTTTGGAGGAAAGAATAGAACCACTGAACTTAGAGAGTTGTGCATGGGGCTAGTGACCTCATTATGTAAAACAAATTGCTACAGAAACTATGACTTCAAAAGCACACAAAATGCTGTGACTCTGGTCTGCGGGAAGGAAGCCAACTATGGTGGTGGCTTTATACTCTGACTGGAGTGAAAAAATGGCAAGAAAATAATAGAGAAATACAGAGCATTACTATGCTTCTCTTCTGACTTTTCCAGACATAGATTTATCTGCATGAAGTTTCCTACCAAAAACACATGGTAATACCTAATATGCTCTTAAATTTTAGGTTCTGATTTTGTTGTGGAGCCAAGGTATTCCATGAGTATGGAGTTTCGGACAACAAGTGAGTCTGGAGTTCTTCTATCAGCAAGCAGTAGGCTGGGTTATGGTCTAACATTGGAGCTGCATGGTGGCAAGGTATAGGATAAATTATTAAAAGAGGATGATATGAAATACATTAGTAGATCAAATGGTTTAAAATTAGCTGAGAGAGATTGTGGAGTGAACCAGCAAGTTGAATGAATGGATGAACGAACAGTTGTAAAGGATAGACTTAATGATAGATACTGACATTATTGTTCAGCTAATTGGAACATAAAACTAAAAAGAAAGTAATGACCAAGCATGAAATAAGGACAGAAGGCACATGAATATTCAGCAGACCAAATAATAGCATGTGTATAAATAAATAAGAAGCTCATTATTTCCCATGCAGGTGAAGTTGTGTCTGAAAAATGCAGATGGTGAATTTCGTTCAGAGACTACCAATGACAACCTATTTCTCTTTTGTGATAACAAATGGCATGAGGTGAGGGCTGCACTATTTGATGGAGAACTTTCTGTGGCGGTTGATAGAGAACATAAAGGAACACGATCTGTAGGAAAAACACCTGCAAGGTTAATGACTGATTATCCCCTTTTTATTGGTGGATTTCCAGGTAAGCTTATCTGTATTTTCTGTTGTATCAATATCTTAAAGAAAACCACCTAGGGCAGGAATAAGAAAACATTTCTCTCTGAGGGTTGTTAAAACATAAGCTGAACACAGTTGAGGCTTATATAATTGTAGGTTGGTTGGTTATTTATCCACAAGCTTGTGCACAGCTGGCACTCTCGAGTCAGTTGTGATTGGATTCTGTTCAATTGACTGTCATGTTGTATGTGTTCAGTCTGATGCCAGAAAATGGTGCTTTATTCTCTCCTTTTCAGGAGGTTGATGTTGTGATTTGGGATGACCATAGGTTTGTAGATCTCTCTTCCAGTATTACCCATTGCCCATCTGTTCAGTCGAGCCTTTTTGTTATCAGTTTTTAGTAGTTGTTTTACTATTTTTAGGCTTGTTGGTGTGTATTGTTCTTACTTGATCCCTTCTTAGCCAGTTTGTCTGCTATGTGGATTTGAGTGCCAGGTAGATTTGAGTGACCAGGAATCCATTGCATATCTATTCTGACATAATGGAACATTATAAGATGGTTGGTATCTAGGGATATTTGGACAAGTTCAGACTGATAATTGCAGGAAATGCAAAAGAAATAATATTTATGACTTTCTAGTGGGCTACATAAAATTATTTGACAAGCTTCCAACTGGTTCATGACTGGAGGTCATCTGTGATCTAGGATAACTTTATGTACTTCCATACATAGTCAAACATTTGTTCCATGAAGTCTCTATTTTTGACTTGAATTTGTTTCTTGGAATGAATTTTTTCACTAATTTACAAAACAAAAGTACCAAGAATACTAAAACCAAATCCTATAATTTTTTTTCATATGTGTTTTCAGGATAATTTTTTAATTGTGGGAGTTGTTGAAAATAATTGTGTCACCAGCTAAATAAAGAATAAACTATTTTCACTTCTGGATTTTTAGGCATATTTTTTTCCACTAATCATCATTAATATTCATATCCATGTTAGTAATATTAGTTGATTACAGACGGCATCACCAATATTAGTTGATTACAGACGGCATCACCAATATTAGTTGATTACAGACGGCATCACCAATATTAGTTGATTACAGACGGCATCACCAATATTAGTTGATTACAGACGGCATCACCAATATTAGTTGATTACAGACGGCATCACCAATATTAGTTGATTACAGACGGCATCACCAATATTAGTTGATTACAGACGGCATCACCAATATTAGTTGATTACAGACGGCATCCATCACCAAAACTGTTGATTACAGACGGCATCCATCACCAAAACTGTTGATTACAGACGGCATCACCAATATTAGTTGATTACAGACGGCATCACCAATATTAGTTGATTACAGACGGCATCACCAATATTAGTTGATTACAGACGGCATCACCAATATTAGTTGATTACAGACGGCATCACCAATATTAGTTGATTACAGACGGCATCCATCACCAAAACTGTTGATTACAGACGGCATCACCAATATTAGTTGATTACAGACGGCATCACCAATATTAGTTGATTACAGACGGCATCACCAAAACTGTTGATTACAGACGGCATCACCAATATTAGTTGATTGCAGACTAGGTATCCTCACACTATCAAGAGCAAAGTGTAAAAGTTTGTAATGTATCCAGAATAAAAGAATGCAACTGGTTCTGGGTTTGCACCAGCAGTACACAGATTATGAAGATAAGGTACAGGCTAGAATTTATGTCTGTGATATTCAAATATGAATTCATATAGATAAAAGCCAGTCAGCTAGTTACTACAGACAGAATGCACTCACACCTCAGACATCAAGGGAACAAGAATCAAGCGGGTTTTACCATAAATGGCACATGCAGAGAGAACAATTGGATAGATGACCATAGTTGAGGCAAGAGAGAAAAATCATAAACTTAGGCAGGGAATGCAGAGAGTGTTGGAATGAGAAAGCACAGACTCAAGGTTAACCAGCTGATAAGTGATAGCACTCAGGATAAGTGTTGCCATTATATTTTCTGATGGATCAATGCCTCGTGGTATGGCAGCGTAAGGCATTTCCCCAGTGATTAGCTATCTAGAATGTTACTACAGGCATCCACATCATTAACAACACAACCACACTCAGCAAATAACTCAGTAATGGCATGTAACAGATTTATTACCATCACATTCGTAAAACAACTAGTGAAAGTACATCTTAACTAAATAATCGTATATTATATATATCAATATAAATATGTATTACTTTGGAGGTTGTAAGCACAAGCTTTTAAATATTGCCCCCAACTAATACAACCCTGTTCTAGACGCTACACTCCCCTTATCTGCACACTCAACACACTTTCACAAACTCGTCTTCACGATCCTATTTTGTGCATTCACTCACACTCAGATCCCTTCAGGCAGGTGATCTTGACATTACATATTGAGATCCCTTCAGGCAGGTGATCTTGACATGTTAAACAGCAATGAAAATTATAAATTTTGCAAAAGTCAGCTCGACAAGTAAAATAAGAGATCAAAAAGGTAGTCCACAGAAAACTGTAATAAACTAATTCACAACTACTGTGTGAGCAAAACGATTGTGAGCAGACCATTGTGAGCAAGAGCATTGTGAGCAAGAGCATTGTAAAGAAGACCATTGTGAGTAAGACCAGTCTGAGCAAGATCAGTGTGAGCAAGATCAGTGTGAGCAAGATCAGTGTGAGTAAGACCAGTTTGAGCAAGATCAGTGTGAGTAAGAGCAGTTTGAGCAAGATCAGTGTGAGTAAGAGCAGTTTGAGCAAGATCAGTGTGAGTAAGATCAGTGTGAGTAAGATCAGTGTGAGCAAGAGCAGTTTGAGCAAGATCAGTGTGAGTAAGATCAGTGTGAACAAGACCAGTTTGAGCAAGATCAGTGTGAGTAAGATCAGTGTGAGTAAGATCAGTGTGAGTAAGATCAGTGTGAGTAAGATCAGTGTGAGTAAGATCAGTGTGAGTAAGATCAGTGTGAGCAAGATCAGTGTGAGTAAGACCAGTGTGAGTAAGATCAGTGTGAGTAAGAGCAGTTTGAGCAAGATCAGTGTGAGTAAGATCAGTGTGAGTAAGATCAGTGTGAGCAAGAGCAGTTTGAGCAAGATCAGTGTGAGTAAGACCAGTTTGAGTAAGATCAGTGTGAGTAAGATCAGTGTGAGCAAGAGCAGTTTGAGCAAGATCAGTGTGAGTAAGATCAGTGTGAGTAAGATCAGTGTGAGTAAGATCAGTGTGAGCAAGAGCAGTTTGAGCAAGAGCAGTTTGAGCAAGATCAGTGTGAGTAAGATCAGTGTGAGTAAGATCAGTGTGAGCAAGAGCAGTTTGAGCAAGATCAGTGTGAGTAAGACCAGTTTGAGTAAGATCAGTGTGAGTAAGATCAGTGTGAGCAAGAGCAGTTTGAGCAAGATCAGTGTGAGTAAGACCAGTTTGAGCAAGATCAGTGTGAACAAGATCAGTGTGAGCAAGATCAGTGTGAGCAAGAGCAGTTTGAGCAAGATCAGTGTGAACAAGATCAGTGTGAGTAAGACCAGTCTGAGCAAGATCATTGTGAGCACGAGCAGTATGAGTAAGAGCATCGTTAAGTAACATTTAAAACATCTCCACATTTGTTCATTGAAAATTGTTGCTAAATAATTGTTGTTTCTGTCTTTATCACCAGAGATATTTTTCCAACCTGCCAGTTTGTCTGCAGATATGTTTCTTGGTTGTATACGAAACCTCTCTCTGAACGGTACTGCTGTTGACTGGTATGCTCTTCCTAATATGAAAGGCATCAGGAAAACTGCCTGCCCTATTTCCTGATACACTCATCTCATGTTACCATATATAGTTAGGTTTTTATATAAATTGTATTTGAGAGAAATGAAGCAATTTAAAGACACTGACTGAGAATGAGTCTGTGTTGATATTTAATATTAGCTATACACCATGAATAGTATCTGGTCAACAAGAATGAGATTGGTTTGTTTTTTTGTGCTGGTGTCTTCTTGATAAAAACATAGAATGATCAAAATGAAAATAAATGCAAGAATATTAGTCTAGTGTTTCTAATGTTAATCAGCATCCCCAAAATCAATTATATTCAATCTAGTACAGGGTTTTATTTTTAATAGCAAATAACCATAAAAGTCGTCATAGAAACAACTATTCATTATTCGGCCTGTTATGCTTTTTGATTCTGTTGGTGATCTGATTTTTGTTCAAAAGTTATGTTCTTTTCTGAAATGCCACTAAGAGTTATTATTAAGAAATTGAGAAGTAATTTGTGATTATATTCTGAAACCTTCATATATTAATATCACCATATTCCCATAGACAATTTTTCAGACAGTTGCACAAATACATGAAGAGATTTAGCCAATATATATCTTTTGTGTGTGCACAGGGTGTTGAGCATATGATCGGTATGTCAATTCTTGTTTCTGATGCATCTGTACAAATTGAATATATGTAATGTCATGCGATTTGAAAGGCCGACAACCATGTCTGATTCTGTTGTGGTTACTAAAAAGCTGCAGAATTGAATTTAATTCATTGACAGTTACCCCAGCTACATACATAGGGTATTATAATGACAAAGCCACGTCAAAACTTTGAAGTTAGCCGGGCTGCTCAACATTACAATACTTGCAATGCTACATCAAACCAATCTTACATCCATCATGCACATTTTGGGGTTTACTTTGCAAGACTATGATAAATGAATGATCAAACAGAAGAACACGTAAAGAGTTTGTTCTAATCTTTGAAATATAATAACAGAGCACAATGGAAATCAAGAAGAGGATAGAGATGGCCAAATCTGTTTTCACTAATAAGAATCACATATTAATATCCAAACAAATCTCATTATTACAGTATAATGTAGAAATGTGAATATATAGAAGAATCTTGTGAAAAAAAGGAATCAGGTAAAGAAATCTTAATAATAAAAATAATAGATACAATAGAATTGATGAATGAATTATTTCATATATATTTTGGTCACATAAAAAGATACAACACCTTGCTGAAAACAATACTGGAAGGAAAGATGAAAGGCAAATGTGCCAGATGTAAACAGCACTTGTAAGTAATATGTGGATTTACAAAAATTGACAGGGAAAAGTCTGGTAGTTTGCACCATCAAGGCAACAAACATAGGACATTAGAGTTCCATTGCAGCTGACTTTTGATGTGAAGATGACATGACAGTTCAACTGAACTGAATTTCCATACCAACAAATAATTAGTTTGATGTGAAGATGACAGTTGAACTGAACTGAATTTCCATACCAACAAATAATTAGTTTGATGACCGTTGCTCCAGATGTTCAGTTTCAAGTGCTCATTTTCCAGAAATATGTATTAAGTTCTAGGTTTGCTAACCTTAAATGTGTTCTTAAGAGTCCATATATCACAACTCTTTTCCGGCTCACATAATGTCCCAGAAAAGCAATAAATGAGATACTATTTTTACTCGAAATACATGAGACATTATATTATTTCTGTTGTTAGTGCATATGTTGAAATTGTCATAAACAGAGCATCTTCTTAGGTGGTACTTTGCAAGTAATTATTATAGTGGTTTATTCATTCATCTCAAAGCATTAATGAAAATATAGCTTTACAGATTACCTACACCAATAGTCAAAACTGTAACGTAAAGTAAAATTAGCATTTTAAATCAAAATAAAATGTGATTTTAGTAATGCAACTTCAACTTAGATATAGTATTTACATTTTATTGTCAATATTCTAATGATCTTTTTTGTCAATAAATATATTTTATAACAATGTAGTGATGTGTATTATTTTGTGTTTATTGTGATTCACAATTAAAATATCACCACAAGAAGCAAGATTTAGCTGTCTCCATCCTCTTTCATAAAAGTCCATGCTTCCCTGATTCAGTAGCACTTATTTAGATGTTTTTGGTGATTATAAATTTGATGTTAACCAAAAAAACATCTTTTATTGATTTGCAGCTATTTTTGTTGATTAAAATGTAAATTTAAAAGTAGGAGTTGCATTTATGCCTGACAGAAGTAACTACAATATGTTTAAAACATTTTACTGTCATGGCACACTTGACATTTTTTTTAAACTTTGCATTAGACATATCTGTCCCCATGACTGAATAGAAAGTAAAGTATATATAGTTTCTCTTCCCGTTTTAAACATGAGATTAAATACACTAATTTGGACTTTTGGAACAAAGAAACATTCTCTGAACACATTTACTACTGTATTAAAAAAAAATATTCTATTGCGAATACCTTTTTTGTTTACCTTTTTTACCCCGTTTTGAGTGTTTATTTTCAGTAATTTGGTTTATCACTACACTAGTCTTGATGCTGTGAGTGGTTCTGTGTCACAGTCAATAGATTTCTCTAACACTGTGCTTATTATAAATTGAAACCCTTAGGATCAGTTTTATTGTACTTATAGCAACCGTACAACATTTTCGCAGCAAACTTAAATGCATACTTGTCAGCCTGTTCAGATGAAAACCTGTATACCAGACAAATAAACAGCACTTTCATTCACCTTGCAGAGCAGATTCATTAATTTAGAGATCAATGCATTACAGTCGATCCACCATCATTATCATTTGATAAATTAATAATGTCAATAATATATTTATTAAGATATTTTATACAATTTTGGAAAACTTTACATTATATACTTGCATTTGTGTGTTTCATTGTATGAAACGAATGCACCGATAGCGCTTTCTAAAATACTAGCAGAGTTGTTAGAGTTTTAAAGTCAATACATGAAGAATAACGTTGCACTCATAGTTTAACCCATTGTGGATGCTGCCAGACCATGGATTTGACTGGCATTCTTACTAGTTGATGACTTACACTTATGTCCACAGAAACATCTTCTGGTTTTCCATTTGGATTAGTTAGTTCATTCATTTTGTGGCGTTATTCCCTTCGATTATCTTGGCATGGTCATCACCTATTTGAAATAGTATTTCGGTTAACCTGTGTTGTATTTCCATGGTCCAGTGCACACAACAGAACTTCATGAGATTGATGCCCTTCACCCTGTTTATTGGAAGGATAAGACAAGACAAGGAGTCAAAGAAACTGATTGTCTCCAGACTATACAGATTCTTTTAAACCAGTATAATAAAGTTAAGTTAGTAGAAGCAATTTCTTCTGCAGTGAGGGACCATCTGCATTCAGTGTACCGCTTCCATTTAAAAAAAATTAATGTTTGCAATCTGTGTTGCTGTGATGTAAAATTAGGTAGCCCCTGCCTTTGATACAGCTATAATACCAGAAAAGACTAATCAAATCAGTAGGTAACTTTCTAGACCTCTGCCTTTAACCCCAAGCTTGTGTTTCTTTGGTGTAAATGCAGCCATTTGAAGTTTAAAATATTCTAAACCTATATAAGATTATATCAGTCTGGAGACTGGTGTTGAAGTGTCTGATGACCACTGTCCTATGTTCTTATCAGATCTTTTGAACACTGCATACGTCTACACTCTGACATTCTTGCACACCTATGGGGTGTACTTGTTTCTTGGATTACTTTTTCTTCTTTTCCTCTGAATATTGCCTTCCAGTATTTTCAGTTTTAGACTCCCACGTCTCATATTGTGACCAAGTTAAGACACTCTACCTTTTTGTATACTTTTCATTCATTGTTTATGTACCCCTGTATTTTAAAACACTTGTTCATTTTTTGTTTCTGTCCATCTCACTCTTTGAATCCTGTGATAGCACCACATCTCAAAAACTTCTAAGGTCTTTCCTTCCCATTTGTTTAGAGTCCAATGTTTCAGAACCATACAGTGCTTTAGGTCATTTACATGTCGTGTTTATTCTTTTGTGAGATATTCAAGTTACTTGATGTTAGGAGTTTTTGTTTCCCATTGAATGCCTTGTTTGCTACTGCAATCATAGTTCTAATTTAAATTTCACAACGGGCATCTTCTGTAATAATTTTGTTCTATGGTCTTTCCCTCTATTTTTATTTTTATTCTTTGGTTTATTTGGCTATTATCATTGCTTTTGTTTTACTAGCATTTATCTTTATACAAATGGTCTTGACTGTATTGCTGATCTGTTTGTTGCTTTTGTAATGATTTCTGCTGCTTTTATAATGGCTTAGTCAACCATACATTTGTTGGCACATATTCTTTCTCCATTTATTCTTAACACTCATGTTGCATTTTCTGATAATTTTTTCCATCATCCCTTCAAAAAAGCATTCAATAGGTTTGGTGATAATAAACATCTCTGCCTCTCTTCTTTCCTGATTGGGACTGGACTAAATAGGTTTGGTGATAATAAACATCTCTGCCTCTCTTCTTTCCTGATTGGGACTGGACTAAATAGGTTTGGTGATAATAAACATCCGTGCCTCTCTTCTTTCCTGATTGGGACTGGACTAAATAGGTTTGGTGATAATAAACATCCGTGCCTCTCTTCTTTCTTGATTGGGACTGGACTTGTTCTCTCCTTGGGTGCTATTTTCATATATGTTTAGTATTAGTTTAATTATTGCATTATTCAGCCTACGCTGTTTAAAAAAATGATAAAGTTTGTTCTACTGTACTCACATTTAATAAAACAGATAAAGACAGCTCTATCATTTTCAACCATTTGCTCTGCAAGAAACCTTATAGTGTTTCAACTGGATTTCTAGTGCCTCTATCAATTGAGAAACCAAACTGATTTTCATTTAGCACAGATTCTATCTTGTTATCAATTCTTCTCTTAATTATTTTTGGTGTAAGTCAGTATTTTCAAAGCGTTTGATATTAGGCTTATTGTACAAAATGGGCTGCAATCAATTGTATTACATTTTTTAAATATTGAGATGATCATTGATGTCACTGTAGGTCATATTCGTTCAAGGTAATTAGTGCTCTTCTGATGAAAAAGTAGTTCTTAGAGTGTTTTTCTTGTTGCTTTATGAGTTTGATGAGAATATGTTATTATAATGGGCTCTTCTCAATGGAGAATTACAGGTCATGGCACTCGCTAGTACTTTGGTACAAGGATGTGTGCAAGTAGGATATAATTTATGGAGGCATCAATTTGGAATCATTGGAACAGGACACCATGGACTGTTGTATGTAGGGACAGGAATACAAACAAAGGAGATACTGATTGCAGATAGGCTAAGAAGACATGCCACACCATGTGATGATGCAAACGGTACTGATTTTCCTTGCACACACTGTGGAAGATACTTCTCTGCTCTGAATGGTCATACGAGTCACATTCGTTATCGACATGGTCTGTAGTTACATCCTTTTTTCTCAAACCACAACTTACTATCATCTGACAAGATGGATAAAGCCAAAGAAGAACAAGGGAAAGAGAGACTGGAAACTTACAGTTGAAGGGAGAATTTACGAAGAAATAATTGGGAAATATGGACTAGAAACAAGATGGAGGCTTGATGAATGTAACAAATAGAGAAGTCAGCTCTTTTTCAGGAATTTGAACCACTTCACAAATCATTACTTACACCACTAGCACTTATTATATATATATATATATATATATATATATATATATATATATATATATATTCACACACACACAATACATGTCCTTGGTTAGCAGAATGTAAAGTAAATCCACGTAGACACTGAGTGCGGGTTATGTTATTGCTGTTTGTTAAGGTTTTAACTGTTTGGTGAAGGTGTTTTTGGTTATATCAGAGTATTTTAGAGATAAAAAATAGAAGGCATCCATGTCCAGTTTCTTTTTCTGTGCTCAAAAGCGCTGTTTATCAAAAATGCTGCAGCCCAACAAAACAATGGAAAATATTTCCATTAATGTCCTATGCTTTATTTATTTTATGCACAAAAAAAACTATTTTCAGTAAATAACACTTTTCTGGGATCTAGCCATTAATGCGTGAGCGAAACATCCCAAAACCATATAGAAAAGATGTACAGCCGTACAACGTGGGAAACTGTTTAGAATTGTAGAAGTTATGGGAAATCGTACTAGTTGACAGGTGGGCATGCACACCACTAAGAAATGCTGAATTAATCTATGTGTTATTTCATTTATTTACCAAACTCATTTATTTATCCTATACTATAATGTGATAATTCCAGGTAGCCAATTGTGTAATGGTGTTTGTAAATAGGCCAGCTAGACATGTTATGTAATAATTAAATGACTATATCCTCAAGCATTTGATGCTCTAGCACAGTGGTGTGCAACCTTTTGAAGGGGAGGACCATGCTGAAGTATTATTTGATTTAGAAGATCACATGTGACCATGTAAAAAAAGTGTAGAAATGATATTTAATAAACATTTATAAAACAGTATTTAATTTGCCCTCACTAATATTAGTTAAATTTTTGGTTGGTGTCCAATATATTTCTAAAGCAATCAAAGTCTGAATGTTAATATATTGCGCATAACATTTTCTTATAGGATTATAAAGGCTGCATTTTACCAAGCTGGGATTTCTAAAAAAAATGTTGTCTACACCTTACAACTACTTAGAATTCCAAACGGCAGTTATGACCCCTTGGTTGCGCAGCACTGCTCTAGCATCTCAACTTGTTATTAAGAATAAGCGCTCCAATTTCATTAAATCACATGATGCAACTGGCTCCAGCAATGTGGCTTTAAATGACACACCAATAACAAATGAAGCAGATGTATATCCAAGGATTCTAAGAAGGCAGATCACTCATATTGTGACTGTGATAATTACTACCATCTCTATATTATATTATTTCCAGTTTTGCAAAGCATTATTGCCTTTTCCTTAATTATGTATTATGATAAAACTGAAAATGATATACATTTATACAATATTTTACTCTGTCCTTAACGTCTTCACCACTCTATACCAGTACATAGTTGTGATGACTCTCCGTCTTGGTCTATTATTTTGTTCTTATATCTACTGAGGCTAGAATTTCTATTTTAGTTTTTTCAAGCACGTTATCACCAAGCGAACTAACATTTATAATTAGTACAATTTCATTGATTACTTTATGTCTGCTCTTGATCAGATGCTGATATTTTAAAGCATGCAGAGACTCTTCTTCCTGTATTTTTATTTATTCCAGTCAGTTTAGGGCCACCACTAAAGTTAGTCTGTACCAAAGCACTTGGAATGTTTTTGTAGAGGTGGTTTCCGTAGCATTTGTTTTACATGATGAGGTTTCTAGTGCCATGTACACCTCTCTTTAGTCACCTTTTATGACATTCTTGAAGGTGCAGTAGGTCTATTATTTCCTTCCAAGTTAGAGGCTCTGGTAAAAGAAAGAAAAGATCCTGTTTACACACTGTGTAAAAATGGTGTCAAGCCCATATTTTCTTGACTAATGGCACTCTAGGAATGATGCTGGCCAGCTTTACTTCCTAGACTTGCTCTGGCACCCAATTTTATAAAATGGATCACCCCTGAACGTTTGGGCTCCAGGTATATAAAACAAAAAAAGTGATGAGTCAGGTTAAAACAGTACATTGCATAAAAACTGCATGAAAAAATATGATTGTGCTATTTGTTTTGTAGAGGACATGGGGGGGGGAAGCTGGTGTTGAAGTCTTGTGATTGTCTCATGCCACTGTCCTCTGTTAGTCATTCTGGAGAATGGTGTTGAAGTCTTCTGATCGCCTCAACCCACTGTTTTCTGTTAGTCAAGTCAGAATTTGGTGTCGAAGTCTTCTTATCATGTCACGCCAATCTCCCTTGTTAGTCAGTCCGGAAACTGGCGTCAAAGTCTTGTTCTCAGCAGATCTCTTCAGCTCAGTATAAGTCTGCACCTCTATGTTCTTGCAAGCCTGTGTGATGTAATTTGTTTCTTGGATATCCCCTTATCCTTTCCCCTGAATTTTGCCTTCCAGTATTTTAATAATATTCCTCCATTTCTCATGTTATGACCAAGCCAAGACAATCTACCTTTCTATATACTTACTATTAGTTGTTTATATGGCTTTATATCTTTAAGCACTTGTTCATTTGAATCATTTGGCCTTTCTTCTGTTCAGCTCACTCTTTGCATTCTGCAATAACACTATATATGATTTCTCTGTTCCTCCAATGATGGTGTGATCATCCACAAATATGATGGCACTTATTTGTTCTCTATTTACTTTGACCTCTAGTCTGCAATTTCTGGTGGCTTCTTCCATCAACACCTTCAATTAAGTACATACAGATTAAATAGGCCTGGAGATAATAGACATCTCTGTTTCACCCCTGTCTTGATTGCGACTGGGTTTATTTCCTTCCTGAGTGCTAATTCGCTGTTTGGTTTTCATACAAGTTCAGAATTACTTTAATTATAGCTTTATCCACCATAAGCTACTCTAAAATAGGAAAAAAATTGTTTTTGGGCACCATGTCAAAGACTATTTCATAGTCATTAATGCAGATAAAGAGAGCTCTACCCTGTTCTACTATTCTCACTGAAGCTACAGTGTTTCCAGTGTACCTCTAGTGCTGGTATCCTTTCGTATACTCAAACTGGTTTTCATTTAGCACAGATTCTATCTTGTTATGAATTCTGCTCTTAGTTAAGAATGGGATAATAGGCTTATCATGCAAAATTGTCTGGAATCAATTGGATTAGACATTTTTGGTATTGGGATGATTACTGATGATGTGTGATCTGTCGGCCATATGCCATCTTGGTAAACATTGTTCACATGTTGGAAAAGTAATTGTTGTAGTGGTGTTTCCTGCTGCTTTGATGTTCAATGGGTATATCATCTATCCCTGGTACTTTGTTATGTGGAATGGAGTGTAGAGCTGTGTCCAATTCCTCTCTAGTTATTGACAAGATTCTTTTCTTCCAAATCAGCCTCCTTCGAAATGTTATCAACTTGGGGTAAAGGCAAGGGCTTGACTTCATTGCCACAGGTTATCCCATATAGCTCTGTCCCTCTCCACAGAATAGGATCTTGCCTGCTGAGAGCATCACACAAAGCACAAATTCTGTAGCTCCAGCAATGAACTCGGGGATCTTCAGAAAAATTACCATCATCACAGCTCCAATTTGAACCCTGACCGTCTGAACACGAGGCAAAAAGCTTGACCTCTTTACCACAGAGACCCTCATCTCAGCTTGGGTGGTGTAGTTTTCATTGTTGTACAAGTGTATTATGTATTCTCTCCTCCTCCTACATTTTCTTCTTTCTGTCTGTCAGTAAGTTCATTTTTGGTGCGAGTTGCTCTTGGTTGAATGTTCCTACATGTTTGTTTATTGGATTTTTTTAATGCATCGGATCTGGCTTCCCTGTTCCATTTAAATATTCACTTTCTTTGCAGCTACTTTCCACTAATCCTTTATAAGCAACATATACATGATGTTTAATGGAGGTTTCTGAAATTTGTTTACATGATTGGGTTACATAATGTTGGTTTTCTTTTCTATATAGCGAAACCAACATGACCATATTTTCATCAGTCAGAAATTGATTATATAATTCATATCTTGGATTGATTTGATCTATTGTTTTAAGAGATATTTAAATATTGAAAAATGATGTCCAGATACCTGGGATGTTAGAGAAAAAAAACTTGAACATAGTATGTTATGGGAGACAATGCTGAATATTGTAGATGATTATAGTTTCACATGTCCCTGGTGCTGTTTGTCAATCCTGATATTGGCTTCCTTGTGTTATGATGTCTTTGTCTCTTTTTCCACCATTTTTCTGCTTATTTATTTATGGAGGCTGCGTGACCTAAGGGTGAAGCGTCCATTTCACAATCCCAACACATCTGGTTCGAATCAGACTCATATCCAGTTTGGCAGACATGGTTTTTTTTTTACTCCTCCACGCACAGAAATTAATGGCAAGCTACCATGCTGCACACTTACCCAGAAACTTATAACGGCCAAATAGGTTGGCAGTTGTAAGAAGCGATGTTCTGTAAAGGGCATGTTACTTACTTTTACTTACTTACTTTCCGTGTCCTGGACACCACGTCAAACATGTTTCTAATGGTCAGCCATGTGCCTTGCCATTTCTCCTTGACATGTCATCCATATTGCATGTTTCCAGAAGGTTTGGGCAGATCATCAGGTGGTCTGGGTTTTGTGTTGCTCTACAGAGTCCCTTGATGTTGATTGACATCAACAAGCTGGCGCTGTTATTATCAAGAGTGCTTTGATAGTGCTTCGATAGTGAAAGGGTTGTTTGACTGAAGAGTTGTTTTCAGTGGACATCTTAATGCTGTGTTAATTATAATCTACATGGAGACGCTTTTCATTACTTAACTTAACCTATAGAATTCACCTGCTGCAAGTCTGTGATTATATGAGAGCATGAGAACAATATAATGAATACAAATTTTAAAAAACATTAGTTACTTGCATTACGAGAGTTAGTATGAGTCCATCACATGTGGAATTAGTATAGTTCCTTTGTCAGTAACTCACAATGAGCAAGCTTCTGTCTGTTGTAATATGTAACCTAGCAAATAGCCATCTACTTGTAGTCGGCTACCTATTGTAGTCATACCTCAAATGCATGGCACACTT
The DNA here is from genome assembly GCA_036924085.1 of Ariolimax columbianus. Taxonomy (NCBI): domain Eukaryota; kingdom Metazoa; phylum Mollusca; class Gastropoda; order Stylommatophora; family Arionidae; genus Ariolimax; species Ariolimax columbianus. The sequence continues at coordinate 33,868,117 of JAVGWX010000008.1, read as the reverse complement.
TTTGCCATCTGTTAATCATTGTATTAATTTTATTATAATATATTTGAATATTGTTCATTAAGTTGATTCCTATTTGTGGCATATTCTAGAGGAAAGCAGTGGGGTTTTGAAATGATCAGTTAATTAATATTTATTTGATGTGCAAAGGTTGTTCATGTCAATTAAAAAGCTAAACAAGACTCAAATATCCTAAGATACCATTGATTGTAAGATGCACCACTTAATGTCAGTACCACAAGACACAACAAATTTTAAACTGCAATTCCAAGATGCTTAATCGCCAAAAAATTATTTATAATACCAGCCAATATAATGACAATATTATTTGTCAGATAGAATGTTATATATCATTTCCTTCTGAATAAAATTCAGTCAACTTTACATTCAGTGTCAGATTCTTCTTAATCATTCGTCGAGCCACTCATATCTGCAGTATCCCATAATATATAGTCCTCTGAGCCATCAATATCACTATTGGTGTAGCATCATTTATGTGCTGCACTATTGTGTCTGGGATTTACTTCAAAGCCATTGATGTTCATTCTGGTAATATTGATGTGGTCAATGTCTTGGTTTCTCCAGAAGGTAGAACATTCAACATTCATATTCCTTTCTCAAGTAAACTGAAACGTTGAGTGGCAGCAGTTAGCTAGTCATGCCACCAGGGAAAACAACAAAGTCACTATGTCGCAACGTGAGCTTCTTTTTTATACCTTTTCAGTCAAATGCCCATGAAATCTGTCAACTACAAGCATACTAGGTGGGTTATGATGACTGCCATGTCATCTATTTCACATTAACATTTATCCAGTCTTACAGTCACTCTGTTGTCATCCAACTATTTTTGTTTGCACACACAAAAATTATTTTGGGGAAAATGTCATTCTTTTAAATTGATTTACAGTTTAAAAGTAAATATGGCAGTGCAGTGATATGCTGCTTTTCATTGCTCATACTCATGGGGTATATGTTATATATATATATATATGAACTTCACATTTTTATACATGAGGATGTATAAAATCAACGGAAATATTATAAAGGTCCTTGAACACCTGTACGAAAAGGCGTCCAACGTAGTTCTTGGGAATGGTTTCGCACATCAGTTTGTGTGAGACAGGGTTGTACACTCTTTCCAACTCTTTTCAATATATTCCTTGATGGAATTATGAGTGAGGCGCTTGGAGGTCACGCTGGTACTGTCAAGATTACCAACCTTCGTTTTGCAGATGACATAAGCAGGTTCAGAAACAGAACTCCAGGAATGGGTCAGAAGGCTCGATGAAACAGCTCTTGACTATGGTATAGAGATAAATGCTGGAAAAACAAAATTAATGACCAACAACGCCGAGGGCTTCAACAGTAGGACAAAAACTAATGGTCAGGAACTCAAAGTGGTTGACCGTTTTAAATATCTGGGTTAAATTCTCAACGATGAAGGATCAAAATCTGAGGTGTTTGCCAGAAAAGCACAGACAATAGTGTCGCTTGCACAGCTTAACAATATCTAGCAAGATAAACTGTTAGCACTATGCACGAAAATCAGATTAATGCGTACACTGGTCCTGTCAATATTCCTCTTTATGCTTGTAAGATATGGACATTTACAGCTGACCTTCAGCGAAGGATACATGTCTTGGAGATGAGATGTTTCCGAAGACATTTAAATGTCACGTACAAAGATCTAATTACAAATGAGGGAATACGAGATAGAATTACAACAGCAATAGGGCCTATTCAAGACCTCTTGGCTACTGTCAAGGAAACTCGCTTGGTACGTTCACGTATTGAGATAAAATGGTCTCACAAATATGATCCTGCATGGAAAAGTGCAAGGCAGACGACGCAGAAGCCGTCACAAAAAAGAGGACAACATAAAAGAAGAGGACAACATAAAAGAATTGACCAATCTCCGACCAGAAGAGGCACAGGCAGTGACCGCTGACAGAGAAGGGTGGCATGGGGTTGTGAGGATGTCTTCATGTGTGCCCCAATGATCTCACTGGTTACGGGATGACGTGACCTGATATAATATATATATATAAGCATGTCCTTTGCACAGCACCGTTCACGTGACATCCAATCTGAAAGGCACTGAATCCCTGGCCAGCTCTTCTGTCTCTACCACTGTCAACCTCATATCCTCTATTTTCGTTCTTTCTAAGTCATTGTGGTTTTTAATGTGGTTCAAGTATGTTAATTTCCTGAAGGTAATGTTATTTACAAGCTAGTTTTGTTCTATATCGATCTGCTGTAGGATTTCTGTTTTTCTTTTTTGCTGTCCATGGTATTTTGAACATCCTCCGGTGGCGTTTTGGCTCATAGGATTTAATCTTCTTCCATAGGGTTTGTGTGGTTGACTATGTTTTGCATCTGTACATTGGCAGCGGGAAGATGCAAGTCCTATGGATCTTTATTTTCATCATCTTGTAAGTGTTCTGCTATACATTTTTCGTTTTAGTTAACCTCTATAGTGCCATTCTTCTCTTTTTTTTCTTTTTTCCAATCACCATTTTGCTTATAGTTGAGCCAAGATATTCATAGTTTGTGAAGTTCTGAACTTTTTGCTTCTCTATAATAACTTTAGGTCTGATTTTCACCATGTCACTGCTTATTATCTTAGTCTTGCCAGTGGTGATGAAAAGATTTGGTTCCTTGCTGTGTAGTTAGCCCAATATGATCATCTGCTCCAGCCCCACAGTGCTTTTAAAGAGGACAGCATTATCATCTGTGTATCTTAGTTCTGGTGTTTTATTTACGCCGACTGTGGACGGGTCAAACTTTTCATTCTCTTTGTCATTCTTTACATTTCTCATTATGTTTTCTGCATAGATATTGAGCAGATAAGGGGAGATTATGCTTCTTTGTGTTTCTCCCTTGTGTACCTTGAACTATCGATATCTCTCCAACTACTCTGACCTTTGCTTGTTGTCCATTATACAATAGTTCGATCAGTTAATCAGTTGTCATGATTTTCTATGGCTTTTCTTGTCACACACAGTTGAAAGCCTTGATATAGTCTATGAAACAAATGTGCAAGTTGATATTGAACCCTGTGCACTTTTCAATAATATTTTGCATGCTAAGAATGTGATCCCTTGTACCTCTGCTCTGTCAGAAACCTGCCTGAGCTATATGTACTTTCTTGCTGATTTTGTTTTCTAATCTTTAAATGATGATCTGGAGACAGATTTAACTAGGATGACTCATTAGAGAGATGGTACGGTACTTAGTGTATTGCATCAGATCATCAGTTTTTGGGAGTGGAATATACACAAATCTTGTCAAGACTGACTATAAAATAATGCAACTTTAGATTGGCAACTTTATTCTGAGTTTTGGGGTTTTGCTTTTCCTTGCTGTATTGCCATTTAAATTCTCTGTGTTGAATGAGCTTCTTTTCACCCAGTCTGAGGTAGCTCTTCAGGGTACATCTCCACTTTATTCAGTCAATAGCTTTATCTTCCCAGGATTTCAGAACCAACTGTCCATAGAGAATATCTTTGGGGATGCGAACATCTTTCATGCAATGGACATTACCAAGCCATCGCAGCTTTCACTGTTCAAGAAGATTGTACATATTTGGGAGACTGATGCAAGGATGCCCATCTGCAGGATTGTACATATTTGGGAGACTAGTGCAAGGATGCCCATCTGCAGTATTAGTCATGTGGCTTTTGTCTTTAAGTTTCTGGTTTTCACAAACCCTACCTATATATAAATATATGTAAAGTAAAGTGAAGATCCTATTTACATGTCTGCATGGCATATTTGAATTTGGTGTTAGACCCATATTATCTTGACCAACAACACACTACAATTAGCATCATGCCAGCCATTGCCTTTATGCACCCACTTTTTTAAGCTGGGTCAGCCTCGCAAACTGTTTACCATTGGAAATAAAATTACATTTTGCATCATCTGCTGACCAAACCGAGACTGCTCGGCTGGGAAGTCAGTGCGTTGACTACTGCACTACCTCAGCTCATTATAAATATAACAATAGAGAGTATAAGAACATAGACAAGTATGGTACAGAAACCTACATTATAGCATAAAGGCCTTTATCCCAAGCAATGGACAATACAAAGAAAATCAACAAATGGTTCAGCCCAGGTGCTATCTCCACATCAAAGTTCAGATGCAGTGGATCTCCGTCTTGTCTATTACCTTGATAGTACAACCTGCAAGGTATTTCCTTGCCCATTGTTGTTTTTAATCCTCTTACTCATAGAATTGTTTACCCATGGCATGTTGAACCTCCACCATTCTTTCTAGTTTTATTTTCGGCAAGGTATTATTTGTGACCAAGATATCTCAGCTGATGGACTCTGATTTCATTCATCAATTCTCTTTGCACTTATAATTTCTCCAGAATTTATTACTTGATCATCCTATTTTAAATTATTAGTTGGTTGTTTGGATGTCAATATATGTCATGTTGATGAATGCAGATTTGTTTGGATGTCAATATATGTCATGTTGATGAATACAGATTTGTTTGGATGTGAATATATGTCATGTTGATGAATGCAGATTTGTTTGGATGTCAAAATATGTCATGTTGATGAATGCAGATTTGTTTGGATGTGAATATATGTCATGTTGGTGAATGCAGATTTGTTTGGATGTCAATATATGTCATGTTGATGAATGCAGATTTGTTTGGATGTCAATATATGTCATGTTGGTGAATGCAGATTTGTTTGGATGTCAATATATGTCATGTTGGTGAATGCAGATTTTTTTGGATGTCAATATATGTCATGTTGGTGAATGCAGATTTGTTTGGATGTCAATATATGTCATGTTGGTGAATGCAGATTTGTTTGAATGTCAATATATGTCATGTTGATGAATGCAGATTTGTTTGGATGTCAATATATGTCATGTTGGTGAATGCAGATTTGTTTGGATGTGAATATATGTCATGTTGGTGAATGCAGATTTGTTTGGATGTCAATATATGTCATGTTGGTGAATGCAGATTTGTTTGGATGTCAATATATGTCATGTTGGTGAATGCAGATTTGTTTGGATGTCAATATATGTCATGTTGATGAATGCAGATTTTTTTGGATGTCAAAATATGTCATGTTGATGAATGCAGATTTGTTTGGATGTGAATATATGTCATGTTGGTGAATGCAGATTTGTTTTGATGTCAATATATGTCATGTTGATGAATGCAGATTTGTTTGGATGTCAATATATGTCATGTTGGTGAATGCAGATTTGGTTATCCCTATTCTCTACTTAATTTCCATTTTTCATCGCCAATTTTTTAAATATCATATTTCCAAGTTAGGTGAAGCAATTAACTTGTTCCAGTATTTGACAGTCTATTTTTAACAGTAGGGTAGGTATCAAATCTACTTTGCTAATTATCATAGTTTTCGTTTTACTATTTAATTAATGTCTTTTCTGTACACTTGACTTTTGTTATTTTTTTTTAATCGGTAGGGAGACAATTAGCCATGTTGGGCGAAGGTATAACGTAAAGGCTGGCCAGGAATAGGTGAGAAGTCGAAGAAGTAAAATGTCAGATACAATTTTGGAGACCAAATGGGAAATTACCAGTTGGTGTATGTGTACATACAACCACCAAAATTGTCAAATACATACAGGTGAAGATAGGGAAAAGAAAGGCAAAATGGAAATGAAGCTAAAAGGAGCCTAGACAAAGGTACTTCCATCAAACAAGGCTGATGGTTGCCACTACTCATTCATAGCTGTGTTTCTTTTCAATTTGGTCATTCTTTCCATGGTTTGTAGTTGTTTTTCTGTAAATTGTCCATTGTTCCAGATGAAGGCCTTTTGGTAGTAACATAGGTTTTGTTCTTGTTCCAAAATGGCATTTGTACCACACTTATCTTGTCTGTTTTTATACCTGTGTGTGTAATACTCATTAGCAGTTTATTGTAAAAGAATCACACCTCAGTTGTTACCAAAGATTGTTTTAAATAAGATCATGTTAATTTTGTTGTTGTTTTTACTAGGGGTAAAAAAAATGAATAAATAAAAATTGCCATATTTTTGTCTTGATAGTCACATCTACTGTGCTTAAAGAAAAAAAGTAGAAAGTGTTTGTGTGTAGAAGTCTGTGTTAATAAATGACCTCTAAAACATGTAGTTTGAACCAGATGTCACCTTCATCATGATTTTAGTACTAGACTGACCATTCAAATAAAAAGAAGCTAACATTTTGTTAAAGAAAAACAGTGTTACTCACTCAATACATCTTTATCTTCTTGATATTAAATAGAGGGTAATCTTCTTCTTGGCCATGAGCTGTCACAGATAGGTGGGATGCATAGATTTCTTGTTATCGCCAAGTTGAGTTGTCATTAGGTGTAACTTCCAGAGTGTCAGAGATACTCTCAATCCACCGACGTTGAGTTCTGCCCCTTGATCATGGACAGTAGTCTTGAATATGATATGCTCTCGCTACAGGCTGATCATAATGCAATCTGACGAAATGACCAAACCACTTGATTTATTTGGCTTTAATGTAGGTATTAACTTGATTTGTCCCTACTATCTGCCTCAGTCATGGATTGCCCTTCTATACAGCACATCTCACAGCTCTGGATTTTACTCTATGTGTTTCTAGTAAGGACCAAGATTGACATTGGTAACACAATGCAGGAATAATCAGTGTATTTATCAGCTTTCTCTTAGTTGAAAGAAGTAATCTAGGGTGTTTCAAAATCGGTGCGATTTGATAGTGGACACTTTTTACATTGAATTATATGTGCAATCTCCCTGTCCACTCTGCTGTCATCAGTGAACATACTACCTAGGTATGTGAACTCCTGTACTTGTTTGATACCAACATCACTGATGTGGTAACTTCTCTGCATTTTTTCACGCAATATTATCATAGTCTCTGTCTTGCCTGTGTTGATCTTCATGTCATATTCTTTACAAGTGAAATTGAGATAGGCCAGGTGCCGTAGGTCTTCTCCATTTTGGTAAAAGACGACCTGATCATCAAACTTAACTTAACTTAACTTAACTTAATGTCTTTATACTAGTTTAGAAGACTGCATAGTCTGTATACAACCAGTTACATGTGTACTACCCTGCTCTAAAAGCTATGTGCATCAAATCTATTATTAAATGCATTAACTGTCCCTGCCTACAATACCTCCTGGGAAATTGCATTCCAAGCATATACCATTCTCTGACTAAAAAAATATTTCCTAATAACTAATCTGGACCTTTCTTTAGTCAATTTGTAGCTCTGCCTCTTGTTCTTGTTTGTGGTTGTATTTTGAAAAAACTTGTTATAGTCTAATTTAACCTTTCCTATGATTATCTTATAAACCTGAATTGTCACCTTAAATTCTTCTCTTTTCAAGACACTGTAGGCCGGTTTTTCTGAGTCTTTTCTCATAACTGTAATTCAGTTTTGTTGTTCTTCTTTGTATCCTTTCCAGCATGTTTATATCACCTCTACGATAATGACTCCACACCTGAACACAGTACTCCAATCTAGGCCTAACCAATGCTTTATACAGTTTGACAACCACTTCCTTACTCCTATGTTTAATATTTCTTTTTATCATACCTAACATTGCATTTGCCTTTTTCACTGCTACCTGAACTTGCTTACTCACTTTACCTGTATGCTCTATTAAATCCCTTAGATCACTTTCCTTATCTATCATTCTAATATTGTTTTCGCCCATTCTGTAATTATGTTTCATATTTGATCTACCATTGTAGATGACTGTAAATTTTTCTATATTAAACTCCATTTGCCATCTCCCAGACCAGTCTCAAATTTTATATAAATCCAACTTCAGTATATCCATTTCTGCTTTAGATGAGACACTCCTGCACAGTTTTGTGTCGTTCGCAAATTTTGCAATCATGGATCCTATATGTCCAAATCGTTTATATATATCAAGAACAAAATTAGTCCCAAAACCGAGCCTAGTGGCACTCCACTTTTCACTTCACACCATTCAGAGTACTCCTTATTTATGCCCACTCTCTGCCTTCTTCTCAATAACCAACTTTCGATCTATTTGATAACTTCCCCACCTATTCCATGTGATTTTAACTTTCTGAATAATCTTCGATGAGGTACTCTATCAAAAGCCTTTGATGCTCCCCCTTATCTATCATTTTAGTAACTTCCTCCATGAATTCTAATAGATTTGTTAAGCACGATATCCCTCTAGTAAACCCATGCTCACCATTTCTGATTAGATGCATTACAATGTTTTCTTTTATTGATTTTAACAATTTACAGACTATGATCGTTAAACTCACCGATCTATAATTTGTTGGATCTGATTTTTGTGCCCTTTTTGAATAAGGAGAACACTCCTCCATCTTTCCAATCCCGTGGAACAATCCATTTTGTAAGTGATTGAGAACATAATATAGCCAATGGTTTTGCTAGTTGGTCTCTAATTTAAAACTCCAATTTTGAATGAATACCATCTTGACCTGGACATTTTCCCACTTTAGTCCCTCCAATTTAAAAAAAACCATTTCCTCCATAGTACAGAATGATTTTAATTCCACTATATTCATGTTACATTTGAAAATATTTATAGGCTCTGGGGCCTTAGAGCAATCCTTGTGTGAAGACTGTGCCCAAGTATTGATTTAGTAGATTAGCTGTCTCCTTATTTTCTCTTATTATTTTACCTGTGCTTTCAATGAGAGGGCCTACCTTTCTCTTCTGTTTTTTGTTTATTTCTAACATAAGAAAAGAAGCTTATACTATGATTCTATGAGCAAGTTTTTTTTCGAAGTCAAATGTTGCTGCTTTTTTGACTTTCTGATCTATGTTTTGCTTGTCCAAATTTTTAAAATATGTTCTACCTGCCTCTATGTATTTGTTCCATGCTTTATTTTTAGCTCTTCTACATTTAACTACAAATTTAGTTATCCACTTTTTAACGCTTGGTGTTAACTACATGGAACACACTCCACTTTTAGTTGTTCTAGAACTGTTTTGAAACTCTCCCACTCTTGTTCAACATCTGTACCTTCAACAATATCTTTCCGGATTATGTGGCTGGCTGCCTCTTTTCCTCTTCTGAACAACTGTCTTAGAGTAGTCGTATGCTCATGAGTTTATGTTTACTTCTCTCTCCTTGCTTTAAGATCACAACGGATGATCTGATGGTCGCTTGAGCAAACAACAGCTCATTTAGAGACTTTTCATGGGGGTTAGCCAACTGTGCAATTGTATCCTCCATATAAATTATGAAAAAAAAGTGAAGGAAGAACACACCTCTGTTGTACACCACACAGCACTGGAAAACAATTTGTCATACCTGCATTCATGCGTATTGCACCGTATCTGTTTACGTTCAAGGCATGAATGCCATCCATTAGTTGACCCTCCACACCATATTCCTCCATTACCTCCCATAGCCGACATCGGTTTACCCAATCAAATGCCTTTTCTTGATCAATGAAGACCACATGGAGTTTCCTGTTGAATTCTATGGTTTTTTTTCACTTAACTCTCTGAGCGTAAATATAGCATCCATACATCGTCTGCTTTTCCAGAATTTTGATTGTGAAGCACTGAGTAGTGTCTCCACAATAGCTTATACTCACTGCTCAAGCACTAGTGCAACAATTAAATAGTGAGTAAAAAATAAGAAAAAGGAGAAGTTAAAGTGCTTAACTTCTTTATACTGATTTAGAAGGCTCTACAGAGTTTAAATACAGCCAGTTTCTTTTACTCATTTTTGTATAAAAATAACTAAGGGCATCCAATCCCTTTGTTAATGCATTAACTGGCCCTGGCCGTGCTGCTGAATTACATAATTACAGTATTAGACAGGGATTGTTGGTACAATAGTGAACATTTTCTTCTTGTCTCCTTTTTGCTACATAAAACTACATTCATACGTGTCTCATGTCAGAGGGACAGAATTTGATTTCTGGTATTGAATTGTTTAAGTTAACCAAGATGTAAATGCGTACCTGTAGCAAAATCAAACCAGCGAAGTCGGGAACTGTTCCCTACACCTCAGAAATAGCTGAGGCTTTGTACAAGTAAGTCTCTAGCATTGAATCCCAGATGGCAATATCTGCTATGAGGCTACAAATACATTAATAGTAACACATGTGTTCTGACATTTAAAAAATAATGATATTGTTCTGGAAAACGAAAATGTCACAAAACCAAAAAAATGTTCAAATGACTGCAGCAGATGTACTTAGGATGAATGAAAACACAGAGAAGTGTGTGGTATTTTTCAAATGGTCACATCGTCTGGAAGACGAATTAATTCAGATTTAAAATAACTGCCAAGTACTCTCTAAACTATGTTCCCGATTCAGGAAAATGGGGATTCAGTGAATTCCTTTAAACGGTAACATGCTTGGCAATCAGGGGGCTGAAATACTGGCTAAAAAAGGCAGAACGCTGTCTCAACATAATATATGTATAACTTATAAAGAGGCCAGGAGGTTTATCAGGTGCAGATACAAGAACAAGGGGTTAGCAGAGCATCCAGGACGACATCAGAATGAAGCTTACTACAAGCTAAACAGGACTGAACAGGTGGTGATTTTCAGACTCTGTACAGGCCAAAACAGATTACTATACCATCTGTTCAACAAATTCAAATTGGCTTGCGACACTGATAACATGACTGCTGAACATCTGCTGCAGAAGAGTCCAATATACAAGATACAGAGAAAGCACATTTGGCTATCTCCTGTTCTAATCCAAGACAAGCTTTATGGAGATACCTATGACCTCATGCAGACCACTGCTTTCTTTAGAAATATTCAAGTTGACATCTGAAAGCATACAAAACCGAAAAAGAAGTAGCAGACTAAATTAAGCAAATATGAGAACAATAACGTTAAAAAGCAATTAGTAATTGCCCTGACAGCATAAATCTGAGCATCTGGACATTTATTAATTACTTTTAATATTTTTAATTCTCAAATCCTGAGGTTTCTGTTATATTTATTTAGTTTAGTTTGCTGTTTCTTTTGAGCCATGTTTGCATATTGAAAAAGATTTTTTCCTCTGCAAAAAAGTTAGAAGATGCCTGTTATACTAATATACAACTGCATTTTCAATTGTTTTTGTCAATTTAATCATCGGTATTTAATCTCACAGCAATCATTTTAAGACAAAAATGAAGGCATGAATTTGTTTGGTGAAGTTAACTCAGTATATAAATGAAGAGTGAACTCTCATTTTTGGCATAACAACATTTATGAGTCAGACACTTACTGAGAGGTAGATGTAATATTCTCACCTTCTGCACACACACAATTATAAAGAAAATTTTGACTGAAGGAAGTGGTGGGAAATTATTTACAAAGATGGTCCTCAAACTGAAGCTTTGTAAGTAATAATTATGGCTGGATGGCTTTGTCCAATCTCAATCTTCCTCTACAGGGGTTAAGTGATACGGCTCACAATCCGAAGATGCCGGGTTCGCACCCATCACAGCACCATCCATTACCCTGGGGAAGCCAACCTTTATAAAAAGCAGGAGGAAGCATACCCTTACATAAAATACATGCAGAAGTCGGATGCACTGGGCAAACAGGCGCAAAATAAAAAGATGGTGCAATGCCTTAGGGAATAGAGAAATATGGGATTTCATAGCAGTGTTCTGAAAGTATCATGTGTTTTATTTGTTCCTGCAGATTTGTGTATCATTGTGATAATCATCAATATTTATTACACTTAATCATAATATTTTAAAAGTATGCTTTGCTTGAATGAATATAACTTGTTTCAGGAGTGGTTTCTTATAAATTATTACTACTTTCATATTCAAATATGTATATGTCCAGTAAACACTTCCCCATGTATACATTTGCTGATGACATATTGTTATGCACATTCACAACTAAATATTAGTTTCATCATCACTTTTACCTGGCTGAATGGATAAGATAGTGACCATGTAACCAAAATGTTTTAGTTCAATTCTAAATCTGGGAAGAAAAATAGGGTAACACGAGAATGACAAATCTGAGTCATGACTCAAGAGAGTTCACCACCCTTAGAGTGCTTAAAGGGCTGACACACTCGTTGAATGATTTGACATTTTCAGACAATCAGATTTTGCCCTGATTCATTACTGTAAAGAGAGTACCCTATAGCTGAATATTCACATATTTCATTCTTCTGTATACATTCACACATTATATTTATATGCAAACATTCAAATATTACATTTCCTTATTTATATTCATACATTATATCCTTTGAGTCTTAAATATTTAGGAACAACTATTTTTCACATATTTAATTTAATAAAGTGCTTTAAGTGAGGTAGTGTTACCAACACGAGTAGACATTTAGAAATGTTTGTATGTTCATTTAATAAGAAATGTGCTTCAAAGACCTTTGTATAGATAAGGAGAAAAATAAAATTAAAAGCAAGCATATGAAGAAAAGTTATGTTATTGAAAAGAGTATGTTATAATTTTATCATCTTTCACTGTTTGGGAGCATATGTAGTTTACCTCTTGGCAGAAAGCCAGTGCCACAACATGATGCATTTATAGTAGTGGCTTTTGTGCCATATGATGACATTTTCAGTCCTTGTTAGTGACCTTCTGCTCAGGGCGGTGGCCCTTTTATTTCTTTATCATTGTGGTCACATGATTCACATGGAATGTAAGACAAAGATGCTCTCATTCTTCAGTCATGTTTCAGACATCAATCAGTCATCATGCAGTCATCATTAAATTTGTTTTGTCTGTTTTTTCATTTGTAAATAACAACAATGACTTGTTCAGAGATTGTGCAAATTGCTTTTTATCGACTGTAATCTCAAAATAAATATTTTCAAGTCCATTACAAATTATTTAATTATTTTTGTATTAGCATGCGACTTTACATAATCCTGATTTTGTAGCATACGTGAGTCACAAGGTTGGAGCTATTTCAAATTTTGGATGTCAAATTTGAAGTTTCATACACCAATACAGAAGAAACCAACAAACTACCTTACTTTGCCTGAGAGCTGGTCACTGCAAACTACTAGATAATCTACACAGACTAAAGATCTTTCATACAGATTATTGCCCATATGGAACAGTGGGCCAGAATCCTGAACACACTCTATAAGAATGCCCCCTTTATAGTGAAATGAGATGCCAGAGGGTGCAGATCTGAGACAAAAGCTGTGGGGGAGCTTCTACGACCTTGTGAAGACTACAGACTTCATTATGGGGACTGACCTGCAAATATAGCATGACCAAAATATACTGAACGCAAAGAGGAGAATACAAAGTTTTATAATTACTGTATTTACTACTTCTACTATTCCACAAATAATAATAATAGTTGCCCATTTCAAGCAAAGATGATGACAGCATCAGACTTGTGCTATGAGATGTGTTTGTATATGATTGAAAAGTTCAATCCTGGCATGGCAGACCCAGGGTACACAAGTGAGGTGTCAGCTATGGATTCGTCACGCATTCTGTTCTGTCTGCGGCATACTTTCTCTGAGCCTCGGTGATGGAATTTTACTCTACAATCTGAGCACTTTGTGTGATGTTAGCACAGCAGGTAGAATGGCTATGTGCAAGCATCTCACAGGAGATGGTATCAATCTTAAAGCTACCCAGAGACATTTTCTTTTGTCCACGAAAAGAGCTTGCTTAATCTACCAGTGTTGATGAATTTCCTCAAATAGTTGTGCATATAGTCTATGGAACTGAGTGGCATGGTGGTTAGACTGCTTGTCTCTCGTGGCAAGGGAACTGAGCTCAATCCTCTGGTGCACACCCTAGTCATCTCAGTTGTAAATATGTACCTGAATTATAGTTGGGGAAGCCAAGAAAGGGAACTAGTTACCCTACTCTATGTCACATAAACACTCAGATTTGGTATCAGTTTTCTAACACTTTGTCCCACTTGACAGTCTCAGCAATTAGATTACTTGTGCATTTTCATAGTAAGTAAACAACAACCAACTTAAATCAATGACTCCTAGAGCCAATTGACTCACTTGTTTTCTAGTCCCAATAAGACTCACTCTTTGTTTTCTAGTGCCAATAAGGTTCACTCATTGTCTCATAGTATAAAGTAATTAATAAATGAGTTCAAAGTACATAATTAGGTAGAACTGAGTACTTAATTAGTGAGTTCTGAAAACTTAATTAGGAAGTACTAAGTACTTAATTAGTGAGTTCTGAATACTTAATCAGGGAGTACTGAGTACTTAATTAGGAAGTACTGAGTACTTAATTAGTGAGTTCTGAATACTTAATCAGGGAGTACTGAGTACTTAATTAGTGAGTTCTGAATACTTAATTAGGAAGTACTGAGAACTTAATTAGTGAGTTCTGAATACTTAATTAGGAAGTACTGAGCACTTAATTAGGGAGTACTAAGTACTTAATTTAGGAGTGCGAATTACTTAGAAAGTACTGCCTATCACTGCTAAGTGTATGCTAGTTAATAGTAATGACGTAGTTACAACGTCACAGAAACTTGACAGTTAAAAAGTCTAGCGGCCTACGGATAAAAAGCCCTAAAGATTTGTTCAAACTTCAACTTGTTTGTACGAGCACCGTTGTAAACATTTCCATTCTTATCGGCCAAACAATAAAAGTACAAGTGACCTATATATTTGCCAGAGCCTGGTCTGCGAAAATACAATATCTCTAAGACACGTTGTAACAGCGTGGGTCAATCGAATGCAGATCCTTGAACCAGAATACGGAATGTACTGTAATAGCAGACACGGCCGTCTGAGATGGAATAATAGAAGTCTTGTTGTGCGACATAAATTAGATTAGATATGGATTCTCAACATTTTGAGTAAAACTTGTGCTCAAACAAAGTTGATTTATTTCCCTCTTCGTCATCATCAACATAGGCGTCTCAATCCCTATAAGTTTTGTCTAGCTGTCTCCTGTATTTCTACACTGTCTGCTATGGCTGTAAAGACCGATCCCCGAGTGACAGTCCCTAGTACAGATCGTAGAACCATACTGAGGAGGCTGGCTTGCCGGGCTGTTCCATGATCTCTTCAGTCTTCCTCTTTTCTCTGCAGCCAGAAGACCTCTACGAGCGTCAGCAGTTACTATGCCCCCTCCAACTGACTGTCTCCGGATAGCTCGATCCTGAACAATTTTCTCCCCCCCCCCCCCCCCCCCCCCTACCGATGGGATGTCACATGACTTCATGTGCCTCTTGCATACGTTCTTGAATCGTAGCGTGGGACGACCGATTCTTCTAACTCCAATGGCTAGCTGTCCCTTAACGCACCCTGTCATCACATGAGATGAGGGTTTGCAATACGAGACTTACTCTTCAAGTTGCCCTAGGCTGAAAGTAAAGTTGAATTTCATTTTTGTAAACATTTTACTTAAAAAAAATAATTAGGGCCTCAGAATGTGATCACTACTAACTTGAGGCTCTATGCTGCAGTCTAGTTAACCTATTGGCTAATCCTGCACTGATTATATTCATTCACGTGTGTCTGTGAGTCTGCCTGTGAGTGCGCCAGCAGCGAGCGCGGGATTTTGTCTTCGAATGACTCTATTTTGTTTTAAGAGTTCTGAGGCCGAATGTCTGTAAACATGACAAAATATCGATCAATAGCGCGTTGTTGTAGATAATATCGCAAGCCCTCGGAACACCGACCTGCCCAGCTGTCTCTAAATGAAGGAGCTGTTGATTTACAATCACATCAAATAGGAGCGGGATGTAATCAAAATATTTTGGTTAAATGCGACATTGCAACGTGCTTTCAGCTGATACTTTATAGGTTCAATTAAATCAATAAATAACTTAGTATGTCTCTCTAACTGTCGATCTGTTTGTCTATCCATATAATTGCTTATCTACATGTCTGTTCTTTCATCATTTTTCCCGTCCAAATAGTGACCCATATCAATCCATATATCCATACATCGATCCACGCATCCATAAAACCTACTCATCTACACATACATCAACCTATCAACATTTGAGTTAACCTTTCCTACCCATTAATCACTCTATACACTAATCCATCCATACAACCATCCTCCATCCAAATAGTGATCCACATCTTCCCATCCATCCATACAACCATCCTCCATCCAAATAGTGATCCACATCTTCCCATCCATCCATCCATCCATATAATCTACTCAACCTATCAACCATTTCCTCCAGCCACCCCATTAATCAATCCATACACTGATCCATTCCGACAATCCCTCCCCTCCTTCTATTCATCCATCCATCCATTCATACATCAGTCCATGGACAGATCCATCTGTTTGTCTCTAATGGAAGATTGTCAAGTCACTCATCACAATCTGGAAAAGGTTTGTCAGAAAGAAGATAATCAACATTTATCGGAAATGGGAAAATATTTGGTAAGGACCAGCTGTAGGCATGTTGGTTATACGACACAGGGTAACCGAAATACAAAATAGCCAATGACAAACAAGAATAATCTAAGGATAAAAACACCCCATAATGAACGAATTAATTAATCCAAATGGAAAACCACAACGAGTTTCCATGGACACAAGTGTAGATCGTCAAATCCGTGTCCTGACAGCGTTCATAATTGACTAAAACACGAGAGCAAGATCAGACCCGCGGACTGTTAGGCGCCATCTTTGGTCTCAGTTGTATGAGGTGGCATGACTAGTACCCTTGATGCCTTGCCTTCCATTGCAGTGTTTCAGGTACCCATTTACAGGATGGTAGTCTATAGCGCATCGCTACTGGCGAGCGAACTTGGAGCAGCAAGTGATCTAACTACATTGCCACTCAGGCACTTCTATAGTTTGGCCGTTATCTGTAATTGAATATGGCCTCTAACTATAGCCTGCTAACAGGTCACTGCAAGACAATTATAAAAAAATGGATCGTCCAGAGACTAGAAATAAGAAGATAGCTTCCAAAGAGTCATTGGCTGCAGGGATGCTGACCTAGTCTCCTCTAGTGTGTCGTTGGTCAAAGAAACAAATATGTGTACGATGTGGCTTGCACATGGCGTGCAAACGGGACCATTAGAAAGAGTCATTAGTCAGCGTGATGTTGGCCACGTCACACCTAATGTGTAGTTGATCAACGAAACATATGGGCCAAACTTTCCCAGTATTCCAAAAAGCGCGTGAAAGGGATTTTTTACGAAAGAGTAATTCATTTTAGCTGTAGAATGTGGTTATAAGAGCGGTCAACGTTAGGATGAAGTACTTGTGGGTTCTTCCTGGCTCATCCAAGTTGACTTCACTCCGTCAGGCAAAATCGATCGAGTTTTATAACAAATCTTCGACTCCATCTTCCGAGGCAATCATACTCCAAGATATGAGGGATTCAGAAATTATATAAAAATAACGGGAATAGAAGTGGGCCTGTAATAATGACAGAGGTATCTCACTGCTCAGTGTTGTTGGCAAAGTCTTTGTCAGAGTGACCCTACTACGGCTACACAAATTGGCTGAGCGCGTATACTCAGTCACAATGTGGATTCCGATCGGGAAGATCAACGATCGACAGCTACAAGAAAAATTACGCGAGCAGAACAAGCCTTTCTATGCCACATTCATCGACCTGACAAAAGCATTCGATTTCGTTAGCAGCGCTAGACTCTTCAAAATCCTCTAACAAATAGACTGTCCTAATAAACTGCTGCAGCGTATAGTGTTATTTCATGAGGATATGAAAGAAACAGTCCAATTCGACACAGTAATACATCACATTCATTAAAAATTATATGCAGTGTTAAACAAGGCTGTGTCCTGGTCCCAACACTATTCGGAATCTTCTTTGCGCTGCTACTGAAGCACGCATTTGGTAATGCAACAGAAGGGATTTGTCTTCACACTAGATCAGATGGTCGTCTGTTTAATCTTGCGAGACTCAAAGCTAAAACCAAGATCAGGGAAGTTATTGTCAGGGACTTGTTATTTGCTGATGACGCTGCAATTGTCACTGACAGTGTGCATAAACTCCAGAGATTGATAGATCGCTTCGCCACGACGTCGAACAATTTCGGCCACATAATTAGCTTGAATAAAACAAAATGTGCTGGAACAAGACGTAGATACCACCTCAACCATCACTATCGGTAACTGTGAACTGGCAACTGTGGACCAGTTAACGTACATGGAGTTTCTAATCAATTATTAGCTCTCCCTAGACCCTTAATAAGGCAATATCATTGACAGAGCTGCTACCATATTCACACGTCTTACAACACGTGTCTGAGGAAACCCTAAACTTACAGTCAAAACCAAGGCCATGGTCTACAATGCCTGTCTTGTTCGTATGCTTCTAAATGGCAGCGAAACGTGGACAACATATGTCAAACAAGAGCTTAGGCTCAACATCTTTTACCAACGGCGCATGAGATCCGTCCTTGGCGTATCGTGGAGAGACAAAGTGACAAA
Source organism: Ariolimax columbianus (assembly GCA_036924085.1). Taxonomy (NCBI): domain Eukaryota; kingdom Metazoa; phylum Mollusca; class Gastropoda; order Stylommatophora; family Arionidae; genus Ariolimax; species Ariolimax columbianus. The sequence continues at coordinate 33,849,745 of JAVGWX010000008.1, read as the reverse complement.
TGCGGAGGTGTATTCTTGCTTCCGTCTTCCAAGAATGTACACCCTCCTTCGCCAACGAAGACTGCGAAGGCTTGGTCATGTTTGTCGCATGGAAGACGGTCGTATCCCCAAAGATATTCTCAATGGACAGCTGGCGTGTGGTTAAACAACAGCTGGTGGACTACAGCTGCGGTTAAAAGACGCATGTAAACGTGACATGAAGGCTCTGGATAGGGATCTGACATTTTGGGAAGACATAGCTGCAGACCAATCCAAATGCAGATGTAACCTGGAAAGCTACCTCAGGTTGGGCGAAAATAAGCTCATGCAACACAGGGAAGTGACGAGACAACGCCGAAAGGAAAAGTAAAAACCAAAAACTCAGTAAAGAGTTGCTTCACCAAGGTCGCATCAACCTTTAGTCAGACATGACTGGGGCTACTACTTGTTACTGCATTCCTCCATGAGGAAAAAGTTGCACCAAATGACGTTCATTGACGTTTGTTGAACGTTTACGGAGACAAATCAGACAATGTGCACAGTGAAACGGTAGGTTGTTCGTTTCAGCGGTGGTGAAAACGACATGAAGGACAAGCCGCTCTCCAGACGACCATGCACAGCTGTCACATCACACATTGAAAAACGTCTCGATCAGCTCATCCGCGCAAATCGGAGGATTACGACCAGGGAACTGTCTATGGAGCCGGATATCGGCTTCGATGTGTTGGAAACTAAGGTGATGTGCACTGTCTGGGAACCTGGACAAGCGTTATATTGCGACGTTGACTAAGCTAAAGGGTCAAATTTTCAGGGTCAGGCCAGAGAAGAAGACATTCTATCTTTTGGAACAGATAACGCCAGTCCGCATACACGTTTAAAGACCGTTGAGCACATTGTCAGTCTTGTACTGTCCTACCACATCAACCGTATAGTCTGGATTTGGCGCCTTCTGACTTCCATCTGTTCTAGTCAATGAAAGATGAACTGCGTGGGAGACATTTTCCTAGCAACGACGCCGTCATAGTAGTTGTGAAACAGTGGGACACCTCCGGTGGTGCTGATTTTTTTGGACGCTGCATGTATGCTTTTGTACATCGCTGGATAAAATGTATAACCAAGGGTGGTGACTATGTCAGAAAATAGTTTTGTTTTAGGCAGAATATTGCTGCATCAAATGATATTATTGTGCTCTTAGTATCTGTTATAGTTTTCTTGGAATCAAATAGAAGGCATTATTTTCGGTCACTCCTCGTAGTTCTAACTGTTTATGAAAATAAAAGAAAGTTATATTTATCAACAACGGTCATGGATAAAATGTATAACCAAGGGTGGTGACTATGTCAGAAAATAGTTTTGTTTTAGGCAGAATATTGCTGCATCAAATGATATTATTGTGCTCTTAGTATCTGTTATAGTTTTCTTGGAATCAAATAGAAGGCATTATTTTCGGTCACTCCTCGTAGTTCTAACTGTTTATGAAAATAAAAGAAAGTTATATTTATCAACAACGGTCATAAAAATCATATGCAGTTCTATCAAGAAGATTTATGAAAATCACAAAGTTATATGTAGCAGCAAGACTGCATGACACCGGCAAAGGCTGGACATTCAAAAAGATGGTGCTCAACAGTTTTATAGGTATGTGTGCACAGACGACATTCTGGAGTATGTTCTGGCTGGATTCTATTCAAGTGACAGTTGCGTTGTATGTGTTGTGTGCGAAGTCGAAAAATGGTGCATTCATCTCTCCTTTTAACGAGGTTGATACTTATCACATCTCCCGAAGACAGAATAGTTATGCAATGGACCCCTGGTCCCTCGTATCCACTTGGCAATGACAAGGCAGACATGCTGGGTAAGAAGGGATCAAGTCAAGAACAACAATACACACCAACAACCCTCAGAGAGTCAAATAACTATTGAAAACTGCGAACAAAGAAGCTTGGCTGAACACATGGACAATGATAAATACTTGGAGAGAAATCTACAAACATATGTACTTGTTTATGTCTGCCTTTGCAGGTTACATTGCGTCTGTTGATCGTAAACACGCTGGGTCACTAAACAAATAGACAATACTATGCTCTGAAACCCTTTTTTGTCTGAACACCTTAATCATGTAGCTGAGTTTTTCCATTTCGAAAACGTGCTGCTTATCTAATCTAGACTCAAAAGGCCCAGTTAACTCGATCTTAATGATCTGGTATGACGACGGGGAGTGCAGAACTATGTCTGCTCGCCGTTTAGACTTCGTAATGACGTTGGTGTGTGTGCCCCGTCCTGGCAGGTCGCCGACATATGCCTAGCAATGACACTGTCAAACTCATTATATAAACTTGAATCCTAATATCCAATATTAATACAAATAATAATAATAATAATAATAACAATAGCGTGGATACGTGTTGTATTCTGGTAATCCATTAGCTGTTGTTGTTCGCGGTGTTTTTAAATGCCAGCACCCTAGGGTAAACAGTGTGTGAAGACAATGTAAACGGTCCGCGCCGCATCGTGCTCCTATCAGTTGTCCCCGTTAGCGTTATTTGCATTACCATTTCCGTTGACATTTTCCACGCGTTCGATTTGGGAACTGTAACGAACCACATTAGGAAATTAGGAAACATTTTTTCGGTGGCTCGTTATTCTGTCAGGGCTCCATTAAAGCTTCACGTAAATCAGTTTCTAATATACGTTTGACGTGTTAGAAGACATTTCTGGTCGAGTAACACGTGTCGTCTTGCAGTTTATCAAAGAACTTGTTAAATACTGTTTGAGAAATTGTAAACTATATCCACAGTCAACGGCCTCCGTTATCAACTCATTGTAGTCGTCTTCTGTACGTCTTCATTTCGCACCTTACAATGCGGAAGGCCACCGCTGAATTTGGTCCCTGGAAGAAATATACTTACTTACTTAGTCGCTCCTCTTCTACCGTGAGGTGTAGAGGTTTGCCAGAGAGAACGCCCCACTGTTCAATCCGCCGTCTTTTTTTCTGGCCTCTTTCCAATACAGCCCTCGGTCACTTAGGGACTGTCGTAGGTTGTCTTCCCAACGTACTTTGGGACGTCCTGTGGGTCTGCGTCCTTGAATTTTTAACTCCCATGATCGCTTTGGTATCCGATCTTCTTCCATTCTACAGACATGGCAAAACCACTGTAGTTGGGACTGTTCCACTCATGTCTGCAGGGGTTGAACTTCGAGATTGCTACGTATTGTCTGGTTACGGATCTTGTCCCTTTTCGTCATCTGAACCGCCTTTCTTATGTACCTCATTTCTGAAGTTTGTAATTGCCTTTCTTGGGCTGTAGTCATTGTCCATGACTCACATCCATATGTCAGGATAGGCACATAGGTCAAGCAGTATACATCCATCTTTGTTTTCCTGCTTATTTCTCTTTTGCGGAGGATTCCTCTGTTTATTGCATGGACAACTCTACCAGCTGCTGCCCTTCGTGCAGTTAACTCCTCTTTGATTCCTTTCCTGCTGTCTATACAGCTCCTAGATATTTAAAGTTGCTGACCTGCTCTAGTGCTCGTGTTACCAGTGTTATCTGACGTCTCTTCTCATCCCTGGCGATCACCGTGGCTTTTGTTTTGGAGTTGCTGATGGGCATTCCTCTCTTCTTCAACTCTTCTTCCCAGACCTGCAAGTTGATCTGGAGATGTGCTTCGGATTTCGCGATGAGGGCCACGTCATCTGCAAATGCTAGTTCCGATATGTAACTTGGTCTCATCTTCCAGTACCCTACTTCATACTTTTTAGTCCGTTCTTTGCAGGCTTTGATGACTTCATCCATGAGGAGTATGAAAAGGTACGGTGAAAGAATGTTCCCCTGTCGTACTCCGCTAGTTGTCTTGAACTCTCCTGACTTTTGATTTGATGTCCGCACATAATTTCTGCATGTTTTATATAAACTCTGTATGGCAGAGATCAGGGGTCCTGGGATGTTCTTCCTTGTCAGGCACTCCCAGAGTTTGTTCCATGGAACTTTATCAAATGATTCTCCTACATCCAAAAAGCAGAGACGCATCTCTTTATCATATTCAAGAGCCTTTTCACTTAGCTGTCTTGAGTGTAAAGATAAGGTCTTGAGTACTTCTGTTTGCCCTAAACCCACATTGACTTTCATCAATATTTGGCTCTGCAAGACCTCTTAATCGCCGTTCTAGAATCCTAGAGCAGACTTTCCCGGGGACACTGAGAAGGGAAATACCTCTGTGATTTTCACATTGTCGATTGTCATCCTTTTAAAATATTGGTATTATTATTGCAACCTCCCAGTCTCTTGGTATCTTCTTGTGACGCCAAGCTGCCTTGAGAATCTTCATGAATAGTATCTCTCCTGCCGTTTCCATGTATTTAGCCATTTCTGGTGTTATACCATCATGTCCTGCTGCTTTACCAATCTTAATTTTCTCCAATGTTGCCTTTAGTTCTTCCATTGTGATATTATCGTTTTCCTCCATGGCTCCCTCTTCTTGAATTGGGACTGTTACTTCCAGAGCTTGGTTTTCCTCCACTCCAAGGAGATCTGATAAATATTCTTTCCATCTGTTCATTACCTCTTCCGGGGCAGTCAACAGCACACCTTGTTTATCTTTAACAAATTTCAGGGGGCATTCCTTTTCCTTCCTCATGTTCTTTAAGGTCCTGTAGAACAGTTTCTGGTTTTCTCCAGCATTATTTGCAGTTTCTCTCCAAATTCTTCCCAAGATTTCTGTTTGGCCTTGAGCAGTCTTCTTTGCTTCTGTTCTAAAATGTACATATTCTTTATATTTCTTTGTTTATTCTTCTGTATTCCTAGCCCCTAGGTATTGCTTCCATGCCTTTTTCTTTTCTCGTATTATTCTTTTAACTTCTTCTGTCCACCGTGGTGTACTCTTTCTCTTTCACCCTTCTTTGGGTTGACCGCATGCCTCTACTGCAGCCACTTTTCTATTGCTGTTGTTACGAGCCCTTGGTATCTCTTCTTGACATCTGGTTCTCGTAGTTTGTAAGCCTTAATTTTATTTTCTCCTTGTGTGTTATGTTTCATGCTTGATGATGGGTGTTGCCTGCGTGGATAGTGTTTTTCAATTTCTCTCTTTATTTTAACTAGGTAGTGGTCGCTTCCTATCTCTGGTCCTCTGAACACTCTAGCATCCTTTACATGCTTGAAATCAGTTTTCCTCACTATCGCATAGTCAATTATGGATCTTTCATTTCTTGCCGGCTCGCATCTTGTGTAGGCATGGATACGCTTGTGTGGAAACCTTGTATTTGTAAAGACAAGGTTTTGTTCTTTGCAGAATCTCAGCAGTCGTTTTCCATTGTTATTTAAGACAACCTTCTCCATACCTACCGATCACTCCATCCCATCTAGAATAGTCGTTTCCAAGTCTTGCGTTGAAGTCTCCAAGGAGGAGTATTTCATTATGGCAATCGCCAATGGTCCTTTGAAGGAGCTCATAAAATTCATCTTTTATGTCAGTACTCTCATCTTCGTTTGGTGCATACACAGTGACGATATCCATTTGACTACCCTCCTCTTGCAGACTTAGAACCATCAGTCGTTCTGAAATGAACTTCCATCGTATAATGTCTGCTTTTTATTACTATCCACTATACAGCCCACCGCTGCCCTGGCTCGTTCACTCATTGGAACTCCGCTGTAGTATAGCATGCTGCCGTCATGGTCCAGAATGACCTATCCCTTTTTCTTTGTTTCTGTAAGTGCCAGGACTGTCAATTTTCCTCTCTTCATCTCCTCTATTAGTTCATGTCCTTTTCCGTTTATACTTCGTACATTCCATGTTCCGTAAATCGTGGTCCTTATTTCTCGCCTGTTCGTCGCCGTTGAGGTCAGTCCGGTTTTCTCTATGTTTTGACTTGTAATCGCATTTTAAGATAATCATGTGATTAGCCTGTCGTGTCTTTGCATGATGGAGGGGCTACCTCCTTACAGCCTCCATGCCTGCCGACCCGTTTTTGTCCACGGCTGCTTATTTATTCGCAGCTAACCTCCAAATTAGGAGGCCTTTCAGCAATCCGCAACCCTGCTGAAGCGCCTGGTGGGAGGTAGGTTCCTCCCCCAGGGGAAGAAATATACACAAATTCATTTTGTGTTGAATTGTCATGATTTCTGCAGTCTTTTTGGGTCTTTTAATTCACACGAATTTAAATTTGTAATGAAAATATGATATTGTACATGTACACATTAATTCGTCCTTTTTTCACATCCATTTGTATTCAGCTATTATTCAAGTTTGAAAGGTTTCAATGAACAAATACAATGGTCCAGCGATGAATACATCTGTTTTTGGTTTGTTTTATTCAACTGAAAAACCAAACAATAACAATTAAAACGTGACCCGTTTTGACGTTTATTGCGTGCCTTTGTTATCTTCCATGACCTATCAAACGTGTACATCCCTCTTTGTTCGCATTTGACAACGTGCTGGGAAGGTTGAAGTGAACCTATTCCTTGCTCCCTTCAGTTTGCACGAATGTCATTGTCACAAAAGTCGTTTTAAAGGTAGTTGTCATTTGTATGTTCTGGTTTGCGTTAAGAAATGTTACCGTTGTTACTGCCACTTGTAACGCACATATGTAAGTTGAGAGCAAAATATTATCTTTCTCTTCGCTTGCACCTCTCCCTCTCTCCTGACTACTCACTCTGACTATCTCTTCTTTCTGTTTTACTCTCTCTATTTCTCTTGGTCTCTCTCGCGCCATTATACTCACCAATGTAATGTTGTCTAGAATCTCTCAGACGCAGGTTTTACTCGAAGTGATTTTAGTAATTAAACTTCAAATCTCTGGACTTCAACATCTTTCACATGCTTAACCAACGGACATCAGTGGAAACTCAGATCTTCATGCTCGGACTAATCGACTTATTCGTGAATCTGGCCAGGATTTAGTGTTCTCGACATAACGAAACTGCTTTGGACATGACGTGGGGAATTTGCTTTATTTTTAACACACGTTTTGCTGGTGCAGTGAAACACACTGATTGATGATCATTTCAGACAACCGATCTGATTTTAGCAATCATTGCTAGAGGAGCCCAATGGTTGATATTCAGTTTAGCTTCTCACACTTATTTACGTCGAATTTATTAAAAACATATTTTGCTACATGGACAATGTATTTTTCCATTAATTGCTTTAAGAGCAAGCAATTCTTCCGTACAATTGAATTTAGCATTGACTGTGTGGACACATATAGCCAACTGAGCGGTATAGGTGGTTTATCTGCTCTCGTCTAACGCGGTTGCTTACTTACTTACTTAGTCGCTCCTCTTCTACCGTGAGGTGTAGAGGTTTGCCAGAGACAACTCCACACTGCTCTATCCGCCGTCTTTTTTCTGGTCTCTTTCCAATACAGCCCTCTATCACTTAGGGACTGTCGTATGTTGTCTTCCCAACGTACTTTAGGACGTCCTCGGGGTCTGCGTCCTTGACATTTTATCTCCAATGACCGCTTTGGTATCTGATCTTCTTCCATTCTACAGACATGGCCAAACCACTGTAGTTGGGACTGTTCCACTAATGTCTGCAGGGGTTGAACTTCGAGATTGCTACGTATTGTCTGGTTACGGATCTTGTCCCTTTTCGTCACCTGAACCGCCTTTCTTAGGTACCTCATTTCTGAAGTTTGTAATTGCCTTTCTTGGGCTGTAGTCATTGCCCATGACTCACATCCATATGTCAGGACAGGCACATAGGTCGAGCAGTATACATCCATCTTTGTTTTCCTGCTTATTTCTCTTCTACTAAGGAAACCTCTGTTTATTGCATGGAAAAGTCTACCTGCTGCTGCCCTTCGTGCAGTTAACTCCTCTTTGATTCCTCCCCTGCTGTCTATTACCACTCCTAGATATTTAAAGTTGCTGACCTGCTCTAGTGCTCGTGTTCCCAGGGTTATCTGATGTCTCTTTTCATCTCTGTCGATCACCATGGTTTTTGTTTTGGAGTTGCTGATCGCGGTTGCAATCGCTTCAAATTGTGATGCGAGTTCTTTGAGGCGTAATTTTATGTCATCGGTCATTCCGTTGATACATCGCCTCATAATCGAACGAGGAAGACTTAATTGTTCAATTATATCATTTTTTCAGGACGCAGTAGTGAAATGACAGCGCTGAGACATTCGTTAACAAAGTCTCCTTCGGAATATGGCTTCGAATTCTTTGCAATTTCTTAACTAACAATAAAGCTTGCACGCACCATGTTACCAGATTCATTATTCCCCTTTGTGGCGAAGCATGTATTCATCAAATATACTTCTTTTCAAAATTGTTTATTAGTTTTTCTTAGCTGACCATTCAAGTCGTAGTGTTTGGCACGCCTTGTATTATGTCTTTGTAGGTTGTATTATTTTACAGTTGTAATGGTTTCAATGGTGTTTTTCTTATACGTTACAAAAAAGTAATTGTCAGTTGTCATCTTAGCAATTTAAAACGCCAACACAGATTGAACAAAAAAATAAAAAACCAAATATAATGTGTGATAAATAATTTGTGAGCGAGGATTCTGCTTGCTGCACTGAAAAAAGCTTTGTTTAAGAGTTTTAGAGGCTGTTCTTGTCGGCTCAGCATCACCTAAACAAACGTTAACTTGCAGTTACTTGGTAAAGTTCACAAGTTTAGATGTCACAGACGTGAAAAGGAAGTCAACATCGAGTACACATGCGTGACTCATAGAATAATTGTAATTAACTAATTGTAATTGATTTGTTTGAAACATTATTCCCGAATTTTTGTGAGTAGGCTCTTGTGGATGTATTTATTTTTCTGTTTGTTTACAGAAAACCTTAACAGTTCGTATGGGCCAGTTTCGTAGAAATTTGGAAAAAGTCCTCGCCGGTCGGACAACATCAGGGTGGGGTCATTAAACGCAATACATGGAGTCTTTTTCGTCTCTTTGGTGTTCTTCCTGAAAAAGACATTGTGACGTTGTTTTGTAGGTTACAGCAAGGCTGTGCTACCCCTTGCCTTTCGGCACGACACATTCAGTTTAAACTGGGTTTCTTTTTGAGTACGTGGTTTGTCTTGACACTGCAACCCCTGTTTTCTTGGCCAGACTACACTAGAACAGCATGTTGCCAGGGCCATCGCTTGTAGGCTGACATTGGTTTTGGTCAGCTCTGGTTCGCTGACTCTCATACAATCAGCCAGCTATAAGTCCCCGGTGTATGTCAGCTCATTCTGCATCTTTTGGCCTCATATATGGAATCAAATTCTCTTTGTTTTCTGAAAGAACTTCACATTCAAAACAGTTACACTCACCCAACTTTTTTGTCAACTTGTTGAAATTCATAATAGATGTACCGGGTTGCTTCGCACCAAACAATTGCTCCAGGAAAAATATTCTTTGTGAGTAGCAAAATAATCTCAGTAGCATCTCTACTGCTGGAAACGAACGTAGTCATCTTGTATTACTTTGTTTAAGTAAATCCGATAATTAATTTCGACGAAGTCACAAAACTCTTTTTTTTGCTTCAATTCTCACTTTGTGAATGAAACAAAAACCTATCAGTGCACGAGTTGTAGCGGCCAGCGACTCAGAGCTGACTGTTAGGGTAAGGGCCAACGACCAAGAGCTGCCAAGATCCTTCTCCACCCCCACGTAGTGTATCAGGCTGCAGAAGGGTGGACTGACTAAGGAGAAGGAATCGAAGAGTGAAGGCTAACCCGGTACCCAAATCTGGAAACCCGGGCCAACAAGAAACTTCACACATCTTTCTTCAGCGTCAAAGAACTTCCCCCGACCGGCTGGAAGCGCAGAAGGGGTCGCCAACGTACAGTACGGCTTCGACATGTAATATTGTAACAGCCTACACGACCCCTCCAATCTGGACGAAGCCTGGAGCCGTGCCGCAGTTAGTGGTCAGTGGTCAGTTAGTTGTATGTCCGTTCGACTCAACAGATCTCAGACGCCTAAGCGAACTTAATATTATTGTTCCTGGCCACCGTGGAAGAAATTGGGGTCTCGTCACGTATACCTCTTAGCGAAAGCAGTGGCAGGACAAATGGTTAAATTCAGTTGTGCAGAAACTTCTTGACCTCTCGAGGGAAATATACAGTTCCTGTTAACAAGATAGAGATACCACCTCTAGTGAGTAAAGCGGTCCATAGTAACGAATGCTTCCCAAACTCTGAGGAAAGAAAGCTTTATGAGAAAGATCCTTCTAAAACGGAAAGGAAAAGACTGAACATTGGAAATGGGAATGTTCGGACATTGAATGGGGAAAGCAAAGTTCCTAATTTAATTTCAGAAGAAATGCTATTCAGCTTGATATATTTGGTGTCGCGAACGCCAGACTTTCGGACGCCGGATGCACGAGGACAGGACCGATATACATTCACAAAGAGAACCTAGGAAGAAAACTAAATATTCAACACAAAACGATCGCACGATGCCGCTGAATTTGAGAGTTAAACTACGTGAAAGTGCCCTGTGACAAATGTGTGCACCACATCAAGAGCATGGTGATGAAGAATAGAAATGTCTCATGACAACTTACGCTAGACACCATAACCAATCAAATCTACGGATATTCTGAAAAGGATGTGAGCTAAGAACTCTAAAATAAGATAAGCCAAATATAAGAATATAGTTTGACAATTTAAACTGAGCAAATGGAGCAACTGAGGAAGTACATGTGTACATTTTTGTGAAGAGAACAACAGATGAGATACATGTGTACAGATTTGTGAAGAGAACAACAGAGGATATACATATGTATTTGTGAAGAGAACCACTTAGTTGTAGACAATACATTTTTCAACAATTTCCTAGTAGATGCATAAAAACGCCAAGGAGATAAAGCAAGAAATCAGGCTGACTTTTAAAATGAAAAATGGTATCACAATAGCAAAAACGTATCCAGGTGCAGACATAAATTAATTCCGTTCACAATCCGGTAGTGATTTTAAAAAACCCATCAGACTTAAAAACATAGAAATAAGATTAAAACAAAAAGCCACAAATAGACACATCATCATTAGAGCAGACTGATCATAAACAGAAATAACTTGTGGAAGTCATAAATAAATATGCTAGCAAACAGCAGCGGATGACAAACGTATTTAGGACCTTAGCGCCAGGTAACAGACTGCAGGAGACAGTTCTGAATGATTGGTTCTCGTTAGTTGGCGACCATCATCAGATGGTTTTGTCTTGATGATGTAACTTGCGCTGTATTTAAATTATAGTAGTAGAAGTAGTGGTAGCCTCTTTCAATCATGTCTGACTATAGGTTGATGCGACCTTTGAGTTGCTACCCTCTACTGACTTTTTGGTTTTCCTTTTCCCTCGGCACTGTCGCTTCCCTTCACTGTGTTGCATGAGCTTATTTTCGCCCAGCCTGAGGTGGCTCTTCAGATTACATCTCCATTTGGATAGGTCTGCAGCTATGTCTTCCCAAGATGTCAGATCCGTATCCAGAACCTTCATATTCCTCTTACAGCTGTGGTCGGTCCGCGTTTCTTTTACCACACGCCCCCAGTCCATTGAGAATATCTTTGGAGATGCGACCGTCTTCTATGCGACGAACATGACCAAGCCATCGCAGTCTTCGTTGGCAAAGGAGGGTGTACATTCTTGGCAGACCGATGGATATCATGAGCGGTTGGTGAATGATGTTGAGCCTATGCTCTTGTTTGATCCATGTTGTCCATGTTTCGCTGCCAAATATAAGCGTACTGGCGACTCAGGCATTGTATATCATGCCTTAGTTTAGGCTGTAAGTTTTGGGTTTTCCCAGACACGTCTTGTGAGAAGAGAAAATATTGTAGCAGCTCTGCCAATGCGGTTGCCCAATTCGGGGTCTATGGTAAGCTTATTGATTTGAGATCCCCGGTAAGTGAACTGGTCTACAGTTGCCAGTTCATAGTTATTGATAGTGATGGTTGGGTGGTATCTTCGTTTTGTGCCAGCACATTTGTTTTGTTCATTCATATTGTGATGCCGACTTCTTTGCATGCCTGTGCGAAGCTATCTATCAATCTTTGGAGTTCACGCGCACTGTGAGTGACAATTGCAGTGTCATAAAACAATAACAAGTTCCCAACAGTAACTTCCCTGATCTTGGTTTTAGCTTTTAGTCTCGCAAGATTAAACAGACTGCCATCTGATCTAGTGTGAAGGCAAATCCCGTCTGTTGCATTTATATTATAGTCAGGAAGAAACTGCGCTGGTCATCAACCTCCCTTTCTGGTCCCGAGATACCTTGGACCAGTGGCTAAGCAAAACACATACTAATTCCACAGCAAGCAGGTTTTAGACAGCACAGATCCACCGAGGACCAGATCACTCTCATAGCCAAGGAAATAGAGGATGCTTACCAGGAGAAAAATAACACAGTAGCGGTTTGGGTGGATTTAGAGAAGGCATTTGACAAGGTGGGGAAAGAGGGACTTAAAGTCAAGCTACGAAGAAGTGAAGTTTGTGGGAAAATGTACAGATGGATCAGCCACTACCTCGAAAACAGAAAGGCCAGAGTTCTTCTTCTTCTTCGTACGCTGGTTACAGCGATGTACTTTGCACTGTGTTACTTTGTTAAGCCTGTGGCCAAGTGCATCCGATTTCATCAGGCGTTTCTGTAGGGATGCCCTCCTTAGCCTTTGGCTGTCCCCAGCCTATCTGCAAGGCATCAGTTGTTTTTGGTCAGAGTTGTCTCTCTTAGGGAAGTTTTCTTGCAGGACTATCGAGTCTTCCCACTCGTGTCTATAGAGTGTGGCAATGATATGATATGGATTATGTACTAGTTTGTACTATCTCGGAAGAGAGGCAGTCCAGTGTGTGTGTGTCCCAGGATCGTCACGTCCTGCTAGAAACGTAGCATATGCATGTGAGTGGTGTATCTCTTTGCTCCCTTTATTTTCTCGGCTCATCTGCAGTGATGGCACGCCTAGAATTCCCCGCCACTTGGGAGGTTGTGACAATAGGGCAGAGGTGCAATATCCGCTGGCCTGCATCTCTTCTGCGTCCATTGGGATGACTGATAGCAGACAGAGGTAAAGAGCGAGGCAGGACTGCATTTAACTAAGAGACAAAGCTGGCCATGGCATGAAGATGTTGTTCGCCTGGTGTGCGGACATATCTCATGATAAAGGGTTGAGTCTCAACATTTCGCAGTGAGGTGGCTGCTCTACTGCTTACGACACCCCGACCGAGAACTAAGTCTTCTACTAGTGGTTTCACACCTCATCGCCGTATGGGGTGAATATCGAGCAGCTTCCAGCCCGCTTTGATCGGCGGACGGCAGAGACCTCTTTCTGCTCGACCGGGTCGGGCTGAGACGCGAGCCCCAGGTCCCAACCATATCGTAGCCTCCCATCGCAGTGGTGCTGAAATTTAGGACGGGATTCCGGCTTAGAGGCGTTCGGCCGTAATCCCTCAGATGGTAGCCTCGCACCATTTGCTTATCAGCCAAGCACGTGGACCAAATATCTCGACCTGCGATTCCTCTCGAATTAAGCAGGATTACCGTAAAAACGCACTGTCATTAGTAGGGTAAAACTGACCTGTCTTTCGAGGGTCTATTACCAGAACCCGTTCCCTATTAGACCCAACGGAAGTGCTCTCGCCCTGTCAATCATTTCAGTGTTGGCCTGTTGAGTCAAATTAAGCCACAGGCTCCACTCCTGGTTGTGCCCTTCCGTCAATTCCTTTAAGTTTCAGCTTTGCAACCATACTGCCCCCGGAACCCAAACACTTTGGTTTCCCGGAAGCTGCCCGCAGAGTCACCGAAGCAACTCCTGTGGATCGCTAGTCGGCATCGTTTATCGTCAGAACTACGACGGTATCTGATCGTCTTAGCGCCTCTGACTTTCGTTCTTGATTAATGAAAACATTCTTGACAAATGCTTTCGCAGTAGCTCGTCTTGCGGCGATCCAAGAATTTCACCTCTAACGCCGCAATACGAATGCCCCCGTTTGTCCCTGTTAATCATTACCTCCAGTTCTGAAAACCAACAAAATAGAACCGAGGTCCTATTTCATTATTCCATGCCCCATTATTCAGGCAGCCGAGGCCTGCTTTGAACACTCTACAAAGTTCAAGTACAAGGGCAGATGAGAAAAAAGGTGACACTTGAGTAGGGAGTACTCCAAGGGGAGTACTGTCACCCACACTTGTCCTGGTGTATATAAACAACATTACAGAGAAGAGTCCACAGCTCCATGTTTGCAGACGATCTGGCGATGTGGGACCTTTCAAAAAATCTCTAAATAGCAAACAATCGGATGCAGCAGGCCCTAACATCGTTGGAGGAGTGGGCGAACTCATAGCTGGTCAAAATAAATGAGGAAAAAACAACATGTACGATATTCTCGTTTTCAAATAAACCCCAGAACACCAAAATAAGTCTTAACGGCAAATATATGTGGCCAAACGACAACCCAAACTACCTGGGAGTCACATTTGATCGGTGCATGCCATGGAAAAGTCAGATCCAGAGAAATCGAATGAGAGCCAGACAAAGAATGGCAATCATGAGGAAACTTGCTGGTACAAGCTGGGGAGCAGACGAAAGAATACTAAAGAAACTGTACACTGGAAGAGTGAGACCAGTTCTCGAGTATGGCATTGTGGCATGGACAACAGCAGCAAAGGCGAACTTTGATAAAATTAGCAAACTTCAAAACCAAGCCATGAGAGTTTTAACAGGAGGCATGAAGTTGACGCCAATTGTAGAACTTGAAAAGATTACAAATCTGCAATCCATGACCGACAGAAGAGACTGCAGAGCCCAGCAGCAAGCAGAGAAACTCAGAAGCTGACAGACCATCCAATGCATCAGAGACTAAATAGATTTGGAAATGGGAAACTAAAGCGGAGAAACTTTGCAGAAATAGTCAAAGCAAAGATGAGCGAAGACCCTATGAACACTGTAACAATACAAAAGCACATCCCTACTGTGCGCAAACCTACCTGGAAGCAGCATATCATTCCGGAGGTGGAAGAAAATATACCTGGTATTGGAAACAAGAACCGCCAGACTGAAAAAGAAAGAAGAGACATAATCCTGAGGTACATAACGGAAAACTACCCAAGCATGGACTATACCCATGCATACACCGACGGCTCTGTAACAAACACAACACAGAACGGAGGGGCAAGGGTATTCCTGAGCCTACCAAATGGTAGAAAAATAACATAGTCAGTGGCAACTGGAAAATTCTCATGCAATTTCAGAGCGAAGGTAGAGGCACTGAGGGCCGCAGTAGAAGCAATGCTGACAGACGAAAGCAATGAAAGCCAGAGAGTCCTGTTTACAGATGCCCTGGCCGTAGTCACAGCACTAAAAATCCAGAAAAATACTGAACGTAATGATTTAAAAGCAGTACTCTGTCAACAACGCCAGCAGTCCGCACCAAAAAGAGTAGTGGTACAGTGGGTTCCATCCCACTGTAACATCCAAGGCAACTAGGAGGCAGACAGACTGGCAAAAGAAGGTGCAAGACTACCACAACCAGATTCTCGTGTGACCTACGAAGAGTCCAAAAGGCTTATTAGGCCAGATACATGGCCAAATGGGAAACAGAACATACTGGCTACACAAAAAACGATGCCTATTACCAGTTGAACAGAAGAGAGCAGGTCGTGGTCTTCAGACTCCGCACAGGCCACAACAGACCGAGGTACCACTTATTCAATAAACTGAAGATAAGTGGCACTGACGAATGCACTTTTGGTACCGTGAAAATGATCGCTGAACATCTGCTGAAAAACTGCTCGACATACGAGGACCAGAGAAAGCACATGTGGCCATCACCAGTAGCAACACTAGACAAGCTCTATGGCAGTGTCGACAGCCTAAGGATGACCACTGCTTTCTTCGAGAAAATACAAGTTGACGTTTGACAGCGTACACAGAAGAAGAAGAAGAAGAAGAAGGACCAGTGGCTAGACATTAGTCAAGACGACTGGATGTAACTCAGAGTGCAGTCCTTCTGGTCTCACTTCACCTCCTATGAGACCAAAATCCACTTAAAACTTGTGTGATTCGATCGCCACCCGGGGAATGCTAGGCGTACCATCTCTGCATAGAAGCCAAGAAACTAAAGGGAGAAAGAGATACCCCACTCACATGCAAATGCTACGTTTCTGGCAGGACGTGACGATCCTGGGGTACAGACACACTGGACTGCCTCTCTTCCGGGTAAACCAGTCCATATCATATATCATATCATTTCACATATCATCATCGCACCCTATAGACACGAGTAGTTAAGACTCGATAGTCTGGCAAGACAACTTCCATAAGAGAGACAACTCTGATCATAAACAACTGCTGCCTTGCAGATAGGCTGGGGACAGCCAAAGGCTAAGGAGGGCATCCCTACAGAAACGCCTGTTGAAATCGGATGCACGGGGCCACAAGCCTAACAAAACAGTGCAACGTAAATCGCAGCATGATGACAGTACAACCGATTAGAAAAACGCATGGCGCTCATCCTGTGGAGTCCCGCCAGGCAGCGATAGTGCCGGGCCTCACGCCTCGAAGGGGCCCACCCTTGACTACTGGTGGTGACCCACCCATGTGTCGTGGAGTCAAGGCACATGGCTATGGGGCAACTTTTATTGACCAAAAACTCAAGAACCTCAAAATACTACAGTGGAATGCGGAGGGAGTCATTAACAAAAAACTTTCCCTAATACATCACCTGCATGAAGGTAAGATTGACGTGGCATGTATCCAGGAAACGCACCTCAACAATAATCATAAATTCTCAATCAGAGGATACCAGACCTTCCGTCTAGATAGAGAAGGCCACAAAGGAGGGGTCCTGATACTGACCAGAAACTGCATACCGAGTAGCGCGGTATCTGTCAATCACACCGGATAAGCAGAAATTGTAGGAGTTGACATAATGGCTCAAGAGACGAAGCTCCGCATTTTCAATCTGTACGGACCACCAAATAGAGACCTATCGCTCTCGAGTATGGAGGTCAGAGACTCCAACTGCATAGTAGTTGGAGATTTCAACAGCCACTCGGAGAGATGGGGATACTCTGACACAGACAGCAGAGGTGACGAAGTGGAAGATTGGGAGATAGATGCAAATCTCTCCCTAATCAATAGGCCGGAGGATAGCCCTAGTTTCTATTCAAGAACATGGCATACCACCTCGACTCCAGATTTGGCCTTCTCCACACAGGACATACACCATAAAATAGATCGCCAGGTGCTAAACCAACTGGCAGGTAGCGACCACAGGCCGATCAGGCTAACCATTAACATGGAAGTAGGCCGACAGGAAACAAAACCGCTCCCACGTTGGAATTACAAACGAGCCGACTGGGACAGATTTGCAATCCTGACAGATGGGCTGTGTGAAACCATCAACACACGAAACAAAATGAAGCCCATGGTGGAAAGCCTAAGCAAGGCAATAATGCAAGCCGCCACTAAAACCATCCCAAGAGGAGCTAGGAAAAACTTTAAGCCCTACTGGAATGATGAGTTGCAGAAAGCGGAAGATGCAGTAACAAATGCTAGGAACATGGCAGAGCGAGAACAATCCATGGAGGCAAACATCGCCCTCAAAGCCGCCACGGCGAAATACAAACACACTCTCAAGCAAACAGCAAGAGAAAGCTGGAAAAATAAAACGGAAAGCCTAAACCTGGACAAAGACGGGAACAAGCTATGGAAGCTAGTCAGAGCCATGAATGACGAAACCCCGTCAAACAAACATATTACCATCAAGCAGGGCGAAAACTTGCTTACAGGTAAGAAAGCCGCAAACGCTTTTGTCGACCACTATGCCAGAGCAAACTACATCGAGGTCCCTGCAGATAAGCATACAGACATTAGCGAAGAGCTAAAGCGGCACGACAACATGAATACGGCACCTGAAGAGCACATGATGGCCAAATTAACAATGCGCGAAATGGAAGAGGCTATGAGAACACTAAAGAAAAGGAAATCTCCCGGAAAAGACGGGATAACAAACGAAATGCTGATGGGGCTGGGCCAAACAGCGAAGAGGAAACTGCTATCGGTCCTGAACCAAAGCTGGAAAAGGGGAATTGTACCTCAGGCATGATAAGACGCAATATTGGTACCAGTACCAAAAACAGGAAAGGACAAAACAGATCCAAATGGATACAGGCCCATCAGCCTACTGAGCTGTGTCGGCAAGCTGATGGAACGGATGATAAACACCAGACTGATGTGGCATCTGGAACAAAAAACGAATACTAATTCCACAGCAAGCCGGCTTTAGACAGCACAGATCCACTGAGGACCAGGTCATCCTCATAGCCCAGAAGATAGAAGATGCCTACCAGGCACAGAAACACACAGTAGCTGTTTGGGTGGATCTGGAAAAGGCATTTGACAAAGTCTGGAAAAACGGACTTAGAGTCAAGCTAAGAAGAAGTGATGTTTGTGGGAAAATGTACAAGTGGATCAACCACTACCTCAAACAAAGAACGGCCAGAGTCCAAGTACAAGGGCAGATGAGCAAAAAGGTGACACTCGAACAGGGAGTACCCCAAGGGGGAGTACTGTCACCCACACTCTTCCTGGTATATATAAACGATATTACAGAGAATATACCAAGAAGAGTCCATAGCTCAATGTTTGCAGACGATCTGGCTATGTGGACCTCTGAAAAGAATCTCACCACCATAGCAAGAAATCGGATGCAGACGGCCCTAACATCGCTGGAAGAGTGGGCGAACTCATGGCTGGTCAAAATAAACGAGGAGAAAACCACATGCACAATATTCTCGCTTTCATTAAAACCCCAAAATACCAAATTAAGTCTAAATGGCAAATTCCTGCAGCCAAACGACAACCCAACCTATCTGGGAGTCACATTTGATCGGCGCATGACATGGAAAAGTCAGATTGAGAGAAACCGAATGAGAGCCAGAGAAAGAATGGCAATCATGAGGAAACTTGCTGGCACAAGCTGGGGAGCAGACGAAGGCATACTAAAGAAACTGTACACTGGAAGAGTGAGACCAGTTCTCGAGTATGGAATTGCGGCATGGACAACAGCAGCAAAGGCGAACTTCGATAAAGTTAGCAAACTTCAAAACCAAGCCATGAGAGTTATAACAGGAGGCATGAAGTCAACGCCAATTGTAGAACTTGAAAAGATTACAAAACTGCAATCTATGACCGATAGAAGAGACTGCAGAGCTCAGCTGCAGTCAGAGAAACTCCGAAGACTGACTGACCATCCAATGCACCAGAGACTAAACAATTTCGGAAATGGGAAACTAAAGCGGAGAAACTTTGCAGAAATAGCCAAAGCAAAGATGCACGAAAATCCCATAAACGCACAAACAACACCAAAACCCATCACTACTATACGAAAACCTACCTGGAGGCAGGATATATTTCCAGAGGTGGTAGAAAATATACCAGGTATTGCAAACAAAAACTGCCAGACTGAAAAAGAAAGGAGAGATACTACCCGAAGCTTCATATCGAAAAGCTACCCAAGCATGGACTGGACCCATGCATACACCGACGGTTCTGTAACAAACACGACACAGAACGGAGGGGCAGGAGCATTCCTGAACCTACCAAATGGCAAAAAAATAACACTGTCATTCGCTACTGGTAAGTACACAAGCAATTTCAGAGCGGAGGCAGAGGCACTGAGGGCGGCAGTGGAAGAAATGGTGACACACAGTGAAAATGAAAGCCATATAGTCCTGCTTACAGATGCTCTCGCCGTAGTCACAGCGCTAAAAAGCCAGAAAAACACTGAGCTTAATGACTTAAGAGCAGCACTCTGCAAAATGTGCCAGCAGTCCGCACCAAAAAGGGTAGTGCTACAGTGGGTCCCATCACACTGCAACATCCAAGGCAACGAGGAGGCAGACAGACTGGCAAAAGAAGGTGCAAGACTACCACAAACAGATACTAGTATGACGTACGAAGAGTCAAAACGGCTTATCAAAGCCAGATACATGACCAAATGGGAAACCGAACATACTGGTTACACCAAAAACGATGCCTATAACCAGTTGAACCGAAAAGAGCATGTCGTTGTCTTCAGACTTCGCACTGGCCACAATAGACTGAGGTACCACCTATTCAACAAATTGAAGATAGGGTGTACCGACGAATGCCCGTGCGGTACTGGTAAAATGACCGCTGAACATCTGCTGCAGAACTGCCCGACATACGAGGATCAGAGAGAGCAGATGTGGCCATCACAAGTGGAACTGCAAGACAAGCTCAATGGCAGTGGCGACAGCCTCAGGATGACCGCCGCTTTTTTCGAAAAAATAATGGTTACTGTCTGACTGCGTACGAAGAAGAAGAAGAAGAAGATCGCCACCGTTTCTGTTCATCGCTTTCAGATATGAGTTCCTTACCTCTCGACAACATCACTCACCGTGTTAGCGATGTGTCATGATCATGTTGCTAACTGGGCTACAGGGCCAAATCTCTCCAAGGTGACGTGTTAGTACATTATTATCGGTGCGTTCTGTTCCTCTGCCAGCCACACTAAAACCGGTACTGTCTGCAAACAGTTTCTGGTAGTTCTGTGCAACATGCCAGAGAGTAATGGGTGAATTATTCTTGAAAATATGAATTCAGAATGTGCAAATTTAAGTTTATTTTCAGAGTCATGTTTACCAATTTATCATATTAATTATTAGTGCTATACCGTAACATGACATTGACAGTCTGACCTTGAAAGTCGGCGGAAAGAGAGGAAATTACGTAGGAAAATATTACATTTTGAAGAAAAAAAAAACTGAAGGGGAATTTGTGCGAATAAATACAATACTGGTTCTGAAATGTTAAAGGCCCGCCAAGGCAACATTTCCAGGCGCGACGACGACCTGAATTTGTCGAGCGCTACAGTTAGTTCTGGGTCAATACGAAATAGAATGCCCAGAAAAGGTTTTTAAAAAAACACATTAAAATATAGGGGACAACATCTATAGAGAACTAAAACTACAGGAATAAAACTATAGGGGACTAAACCTTTAGAGGATTAATACACCAGGAGTAAAACTAAAGGGCATTAAACCTTTAGGGAAGTAAAACTACACGAGAAAAGCTTTACAGGACTAAATGTTATGGGAAGTAAAACTACACGAGTAAAGCTTTACGGGACTAAATGTTTCGGGGATTAAAACTACACGAGTAAAGCTGTAGTGGACTAAATGTTTAGGGGATTAAAACTACACGAGTAAAGCTTTACGGGACTAAATGTTTCGGGGATTAAAACTACACGAGTAAAGCTTTACGGGACTAAATCTTTCGGGGATTAAAACTACACGAGTAAAGCTTTACGGGACTAAATGTTTCGGGGATTAAAACTACAGGAGTAAAGCTTTACGGGACTAAATGTTTCGGAGATTAAAACTACATGAGTAAAGCTTTATGGGACTAAATGTTTAGGGAAGTAAAACTACAGAAGTAAAGCTGTAGTGGACTAAATGTTTCGGGGATTAAAACTACACGAGTAAAGCTTTACGGGACTAAATGTTTCGGGGATTAGAACTACACGAGTAAAGCTTTATGGGACTAAATGTTTAGGGAAGTAAAACTACACGAATAAAGCTTTATGGGACTAAATGTTTCGGGGATTAAAACTACAGGAGTAAAACTATAGGGGACTGAACCTTTAGAGAAGTAAAACTACATGAGTAAAGCTTTACGGGACTAAATGTTTAGAGGATTAAAACTACACGAGTAAAACTGTAGTGGACTAAAAATTTAGGGTAGTAAAACTACAGGAGTAAAACTAAAGGGGGAGTAAACCTTTAGGAAAGTAAAACTACAGGATAAAACTAAAGGGGATTAAACCTTAAGGATATTAAAACTAGAGTAAAACTATAGGGGACTACATCTGTAGTGGATTAAAAGTACAGGAATACAGCTAAATGGAACTAAATCTTTAGGGGATTAAAACAGCAGGAATACAGCTAAATGAAACTAAATCTTTAGGGGATTAAAACTACAGGAATACAGATAAATAAAACTAAATCTTTAGGGGATTAAAACTACAGGAATACAGCTAAATGAAACTAAATCTTTAGGGGATTAAAACTACAGGAACACAGATAAATGGAACTAAATCTTTAGGGGATTAAAACTACAGGAATACAGCTAAAAAGGCCTAAATCTTCAGGGGATTAAAACTATAGAAATGCAGATAAATAAAACTAAATCTTTAGGGGATAAAAACTACAGGAATGCAGATAAATGGAACTAAATATTTAGGGGATTAAAACTACAGGAATACAGCTAAAAAGACCTAAAGCTTTAGGGGATTAAAACTACAGGAATGCAGATAAATGGAACTAAGTCTTTAGAGTATTAAAACTACAGAAATAAACGATAGACGACTAAATGTTTAGTGGATTATAGCTACAGGGAACTAAATCTTTAGGGGATTAAAGCTACATGGGATTAAGTCTTTAGGGGATTAAAGCTACATGGGATTACATCTTTAGGGGATTAAAACTACAGGAGTAAAGCTACAAGGGATTAAAACTACAGGAGTAAAGCTACAGGGGATTAAAACTACAGGAGTAAAGCTGTAAGGGACTAAACCTGTAGGGGATTAATACTGCAGGGGACTAAATCTATGGGGGATGAAAGGGCGCTGGTCTCAGAAATTTTATCGTAGGTGACTGAGACGAAGACTAGCAATGTCTTGTAGGGCCCTCTGTGTGTATAGGTCAAGAGTGGGCAACTGAATTGAATTGGGTGGACAATTAGATTTATAATGGAAAAGCGAGGAAGTTGGTCTTGAGGGACAGTATAAATGTCGAAGCCAGGTTTGTCACAGAAAATTGTTTCAGTCACAGCCGGCTGTGAAATTTATGAGATAAATGTCGAAGCCAGGTTTGTCACAGAAAATTGTTTCAATCACAGGCGGCTGTAAAATGTAGGAACATCGCGGAGAATCAAATACCGACCAAATCTTGGTCTGAGTGGAACACAATTGAGATACTTGTTTAATAGTTTATTTTACAATCGATTAAAGGAAGGTCATGTGGTTTGGGAGGCTGCCGGGCTTAGGGGTGAAGCGTCCGTTCATCAATCCCAACGCATCAGGTTCGAATCACGTTAGTGTCCAGTTTGACAGGCATGGTTTTCTTTCGCTTCTCAACATACAGAAAGCAATACCAACCTACCGTACTGCACTCTTAGCACAAAAACCTGTGACAGGCAAATAGGTTGGTTGTTATAAGAAGCGAGGTTCTACAAAGGGCAGGCTACTTACTTTACATGTGGAATACGAATGGCATTGCAACAAGAATATGAGGTTGGGAGGTGCAGGTAGGCGTCGATGGGCCTTGATGCGAGAGTTTATCCTCCTTATTAGAGAAGAGAAAGCCATAAAGCTGCAAGTCGAGGCCCTGGATAACGTTGAGGATAAAACAGAAAGAGAAAAGTCATATGGACCTCAGTTCTGCTTTTTTTCTCAAGCTATCTTCGACGCATCATCTCTTGCGTTTGAGATTCTAGAACAGCAAATGTCTTGCGAAGTTATCTTTTCCTTTATGTAAGTATGTCTATCAAGCGCCAACGGTTTCTTTTTATCTCCTGAGATACTACCGTCAGACCAGCGTAGCTCTTCATCACGCCCCCCTCCTAAAATAAAAAAAATAAAAATAAAAAATAAAAAATAAAAACTACAATGAAATTATTGTCAACATTATTGATACTTAAAATGAAAGTTTTGTCTTTGGACTCAGCCCCAATTTCTCAGACCAAGCACTTTGTCTTTCCTATTGAATTTGGACTTGATGACGGTTCTGTGGCAGAAGAGCAGAGTGATCAGCAAAGTGCAGAGTTTCTTCTTCAGAGTCCATATCATGTCCCTAGCAATTAAAGCTTCCCGATCAAATCAATAGTCAATTTGAAGAGCAATATCGATTAGAGACACACCTTCCACTCAGCAGTATTGATTTGAAATGGCGTAGAAAGTTTATCTTCATTATGCAAACTACTGTCCATTATCGGGTCTTCGTGCGGTCCGTGGATCAGTAACTTGACTTTATGTCTTCTCTGGTCACTTAATGGAACATCTTGTTCCCTTAAAGCTGGTTTGAGTTTCAGACCCCCAAAATGAAAGGTTTCATGTTCATATTCTACATTTCTGCAAGGACAGAAAACAAACTGAGGCTTATGTGCTAGGGGGAGGTAAGATATTTTCCGAGTGGAGCAAGGAGTACAGGACAACAGCATCTAGTATGAGACGGAAGTTAGATAGTGACTTCAGCTCGGGGGGGGGGGGGGGGGGAGAGATTATATTTAAATATTTAGTACAGCTTTTAATCATTTGTTTCGGAAGGCACGGAAGAGATAGTTAGGGTATGTGTGGATAGCAGACTCTGATGCTTCAAACATAGAACACCTTCAGACGTTCGTGTGAGTCTACTGGCCTTAGTATGCTTTAGTTTATAGAATGTAAGACGTAACCTTTAAACCATACATATTTGGGACATTGAACACGGCAAGCGGGACATACTGCAATCAGTCACACACAAATAATTTTGATTTTCACATTGCATGAAATGGGATAAAAATGCACATACTACGGCATTTTAAAGTTTAACCTGGGTCGAACTGGTAGTGACGCAGGAAAGAACGGATTAGCAATGTTTTCAACCAACGAACTACATAGTCATTTGTATCTATGCTCTTTTCCTATTGCTGAAATAAACTGAACACCTATGGGTCTACCCAGAGTTCAGTGATGTCAATTCTTCAGAATTGATAAAAGAGTATATATTACTCGTGCTGTGCTGTGTATGTAAAGAGCATTGAGCCAACACAGAAGCCGTGTGCTGTTTTCCAACCAAAAATTCTAAGTTACGATAAGGTCAAGTCAGTTTGGTTGTACTTAATTAAGGACACGCAAAAAAAGCGGTCTGTTCCTGATTTGGCTGTCCTAACAAACGAAATATAGAAGATTCAGAATTAGAGTCCAGAATAGACTCCTTTGTGCATGTATGCTTTATTTCATTGGCTTCAGTGGTTTGTTGTTTGTTATATGATTTGTTGTATAATTTACACCTTCACTTCCTTGACAATTCTCATAATGAATTGTTTGCCCTACTTCATCAACTGAATCACATCCAATAATTGTGCTGTGACTTTGAAGAGAGCACGATCTATCAGCCCCTAATGATCATTCAGTTTCCTTTATGCTTCTCTATCGCACATGTGCTACCAATCTGCTCACTTATTGATTATTAAAATCCCACTTGATTCGGCTGACTGCTTCTGCTGTATAGCTAGCCCTTGTTACCAAAACTGTTCGCGTTAATGATTCCCCAGTGAGGTCAATCTGCACGTTAGTCAGTGGTACAGAGTGTTCATGCCTGGCTGTCAAAGCAGTTCACACAGAATGAAAGGCTACTAATGCATGTGCTAGTTACGTCACGACATGTTTCTGTGGATACATTTGATCTACATTTTAACGTAATAGAGCGGAACGGGAAAGGAGAATCAATGCGCCTGGTAGAACGGAAATACAATTACAAACTGTAATGAAAACAACGGTACTGATGGGAACACGAATGACTGAATGAGGAAAGCGGGAAAAGCTGTCGACTGGTGATCTCATTAATGAGTAATGTAGTGATATGGAAAACATTGCTACTAATGGGGTCGTGATACGTATTGTATATTGATGTTAGGATATGGCGTCCGTAATTATTGTGTTCGTCTTTCAGTGACAAACCAATAATAGCGCCTAAAAGCCGTGTTCAGGTCTATGTCTCTGTCGCAGCACGAACTCATGTATCTAGATGTCAACAAATAGCTGGCTTATGGTGGGGAAGCCAGGGCAACGAGGAAGGGAACTAGCCAACACACCTTCCAACAATGGACACCGCGTACATAGGGGTCTTAAATACTTCGTTCATCTCCTGTCACCTCGTACAACAAAGTCTCCCACATTTCCTCCTAGAAGGCAATGCTTGTTTAGACGCTACATTTACCTTTCTAGTTATTGTTTATTTAGTTATTGTAGATTCCGTGGCGAAGTGGTTAAGGCGTCGGTCTCTTAATCAGGTGGTGTGGGTTAGACTCCAGACTCTGTCGTCTTTTTCACGGGTGCTTGATGCGGAGTCCCCTGCATCTCGTAGTCGTCCCCAAGTCGTCTTGTCCTTGACTTGCCACTGTGGTCGGGCGGCTCGAGACGAGAGAGTGAGGATAAAAAGTAGTGCAGTTAAACTTGTCTAAAAATAGCGCTAGCAAATAAATTATGCCATCATCGCCTGCGATGGTCGGCGGCCTTTGCCTCTGCCTTTTTTAATTGCATTTTTAAACTATTCTTACTACTGTAGACTATTTAACAAAAATCAGACTTAATGGTTGTTTTCTTTGTTCTCAGATTTGATGTGCTCTTTAATTTGTTCTCAGACTTTTTATCTATTTTATGTGTTCTCTGATTTGAATTTAATCTTCAATGTGTTCTCACTCATACTTGATGTTTTTAATAATTTGTTCTCAGAATTGATGTTTGTAGTCTTTGCTCTCGGGCTTGTAGCTTTGTATCTGTTCTGTGACTTGATGGCTGTTTTCTTTGTTTTCAGAATTGTTTATTTATGTATTCATAAACTTTATATTTGTTTTACTTGTTCTCATTATTGTTTTTTATTTGTTATTAGACTTAATATTTGTTTTCTTTTCTCTCAAACTTGTTATTTACTTTATTTGTTTTCATAATTTTTGTTTATTTTATTTTTTCTCAGACTTGTGCATTTTTTTGGTTCTCATACGTTGTTTGTTTCAACTCTTGTCAGTTTCGATTTTTCTGTAATTTTTTCTCAAACTAAATGTTTTGTTTCAACAATTTTCAAACATGTTGCTTATATAAAACTTTAAACATTCTTGTTATTTATTTTATTTGTTCTCAAACTTTTTATTTTATGTCAATAATTTCAAAGATATAGTTTATTTCGTCTCTCCTTTGTCAATCTTGATGTTTACTTTCTTAATATTCAAACTTGTTTATTTAATCTGTTTTCAAACTTGTTTATTTAATATGTTTTCAAACTTTGTTGTTTTATTTAAGCTCTTCTCACTTTGGAAGTTTTGTTAAATTTGTAAATTTGTTCACAAACGAACAGTTTTCGAAACAATCGTTTTCGAATCTATTGCTTACTTCATCTGTTATCAAACTTATTTATTTTTCTGTATGGTGTAACTGCTTGACCTAAATCTTGAGTGTAAATAATATTGTAGTACTTGATTGAATTAGCCGGAG
Source organism: Ariolimax columbianus (assembly GCA_036924085.1). Lineage (NCBI taxonomy): Eukaryota > Metazoa > Mollusca > Gastropoda > Stylommatophora > Arionidae > Ariolimax > Ariolimax columbianus. The sequence goes on along the minus strand of JAVGWX010000008.1, from coordinate 33,822,556 downwards.
AAAGACTTCCCTTGCCTTTGCCTTGCTAGTGTGACTTATTGACGTAAATCTAACCCATCTGGCACATCCCATGCATCTTCACGTCAGCTCGCTGGCTAGACGCGTGTGGGAAAGGAAACCAAATTAAAATAAATAACTGTTCATTGCGTCTGCACTTCTCGATATAATTATCTGGGAAATTCGAGAATTGACATCTCGTGACCCTATTGTCCGATTAGAATACATTGAGAGGTGCTCGTATTATATATGACGTTGCATTAACTCGTCTGATTTTTATAAGATTTCAATATCGGGAAAAAAATTGATTGACATGACACAATGTCACATTGCAGAAATATTTGATATTGATTGACGTACCTCGAATCAAACCAGGTATAGACACAGCCATGTCGTTAGATAGCAAGAAGGCGTCTGTCGCCAGACAGTTTCAGATGTCACTCAATTCAAATGAGCGTGTTAATTGTGGCCATGCTGGGATTTTATAATGTCAAATTTTGCATACATGTTGGCGCATGATTAAGTTAGAATCTTATTTGTCATTCATTTATGATAATGAGCAGCCCTTCCGTTCTAGCGAGACATGTGGAATGAAGTGCCACGACAAATATTATGGATCGAAGTAATACTGCATCTTTTTTATTCCGACGTAAACTCGATTTCTGTCTCAATTTTCGTGTATCGCTTTCTCTCTCTTACTGGCACAATCTCTCACCCACTTTATCTGTATCACTTTCTCTCTGTTCTTCCTCATGCTTACAATTTCTAGAGGTTCAAGAGACGACCTTCTTGTGTTAGTAATGTTCTTCGCGAGGAATTTAGAGACTAGCCTTCATATGATGAACATAATATTTTACAAGTACACCTTTTTGAGGAATAGATCTTATTTGATAATCTCCAAATGACGCTTGAGTTGTCTCCCTGCTCAATCGGTGGCAGTGTTTTCTGGGGCGTGGCTAAAATACCAGAACAACACCGTGATTTGGTTGTCAGCAGTCTTAAGATGGGGATTTTTTAGACCCTAACTGTGATGTTATAAGGGGAGGTAGCCGAGAAGATGTCGTACCGGTCACTAAGTAAATACACGAGGGTTCAAACCCAGGTAGTGACCGGATGTTTGAAAACAAAAGACAGAGGGATACTGATTAGTAAGGAAACAAGAACCGACAGATGGACAGAATAAATCAGCGAGTTAAATGGCGACAACAGACCAGACTTACACGAACAAGTCGATTTAGAAAAACCATCGATATTGGCGCAGAGGTCAAATGAGGTCACATATAAAGAAAGGAAAGGCATCAGAGCCAGGTAACATCACTAAATAGACCATTGCGGCCAGGAGATATTTTGATTACAAGTGGTAACAACGTTTTGAAATGGTATATATATATATGACTGAATACATCCCGACTGACCTGATGAACTCAATACTCGAAGCACTCCCAAAGAAACCACGAGCCATTGAATGCGAAGACCGCCGCACTACTAGCCTTATTAGTCACATCATGATAATATGTTTACGAATCATCACGAGTAAGGTACAGTATAAAACCAGAGATGGGTGATAAGCAATACGGGTGTATTTAAGTCAAGGGTACAAACAAAGTCATATATATATATATATATATATATATATATATATATATATATATATATATATATATATATATATATATATATACGATACGTGTTCAAATGAAACCGATCCCAGTGGCTTTATTACATATATATGAAAGTTACATCATCTGGTGTGACAAGATTAAATATAGTAATTATTATGAAGCAAACATGCCACAGGGTTAGCTAGATAAAGTCGCCATAGGCATTCAGACACGCCTACTCTATTAGGTAGACGGTGGATGTCGTCCGAAAAAAAATGCCTTTGGTTTCTCTTTAAACTACTTGGTCACCGAGGCCATGACGTCTACTTCGGAGTCGAATCTTTGTTCCTTCAGATATTTGTTTAAGGCTCCAAACAAATGGAAGTCACAAGGAGACATCTCAGGGCTATAGGATGAGTGTGGCAGTACTTCCCACAATTTCTGTGCTAACGCTTTCTGATCTATGTTCTGATCTATGTTCTGATCTATGTTCGCGACAAGTGGACGTACACATTGCAACATAATCACACCACGCGAAAGCATACCGGGTCGTTTATTCTTGATTGCTATACGCAGCATGTCTAATGTGTCATTGTAGCGGATGCCATTAATGTTCACGCCAGGCTCTTTAAAGTCTACCAACAAAAGTCCCTCAAGGTAAAAAAAAAGCTGTCAGTATATACTTACCAGCGGAAATGTGTGACTTTAATTTTTTTTTTCTTGGTGATCCGGGATGTTTTCATTGCATGCAGTTTTGCTGCTTGGCTCAAAAGATTCATCACTTGCCAATATGCGCAAAGAAGGGAATCACTCACTTGCCAATATGCACAAAGAAGGGAATCACTCTCCTCTTCATATCGCAGCAAGTTGTTCAAACTCCATCTCTTTCTTATGGTGATTGGTCAGTAACCGAGGTACCCATTGTGAACACACCTTCCGATACTGCAGTTTCTTGCTAACCACCATTTGAGCTGTCCCTAGAGACACAGCCAATTTCTCTGCTTCTGAACGTAAGCTCCAGCGACGGTCCACCCGAATTCTGACGCAATAATATGCGCCTCACCTGGTTTCGGAAGATCTTTCATGATCTCACATCCTTCTTTAAATATTGTTTTCAAGTTCTTCATTGTTGCTTTCGACTCACTTTTGTCACCATATTTTTCCTGCATTCTGCGATGAATGTCAACTGGTCGACATCCTTCAGCTGTTGGAAACCCAAGATCGCTCGCTGATCAACGCTGCATGGATTCCTTATCACACCCGCCATGTTTTCAACGGTTTGCCGAGGAAACTATGAGTCGGAGGATAATGAAATTTAGCAAACGGTTGGTATGTGATGTTTACACATGAAGTGGCGTCATCATGCGCATCATGCTTATGTTCACTTGATGCAGATAGGTCTGGTTTCATTTGAACACTCCTCGTGTATATATATATATATATATATATATATATATATATATATATATATATATATATATCCGGAACTTTTTTTGAAAGAAAAAACGATTTGTTTCAAGTTGTCAAAATTTAATTATTTCTCGAAATAATCTCCTACAACGTTTATATGCTTCATCGTAGAAAGATGGGTCAGTATGTCTGAACCAGTCATCAGTGCTGAAATGCTGACCTCCCAAAAATTCTTTTAGTGGTCCAAACATGGGGACATTGCTTGAAGGCAGGCTGTAAGATGGATGTCGCAATACCTTTCAGACTAGTTGCAACAGATGGCACATAGTGCGATGAGCGATATGAGGTCGAGCGTTATCATGCTGGAGCTGGGCGCCTTTTCTGATCAAACCCAACGTGCACTATCTTTTCGTAAATGTAAATATTCATGAACAATAGTGTTCACCGAATCCAGAGAAAGACTTGCTTCTTTTGCAATTTTGCGACTGGTTATGCGTCGATTTTTAGGATAAGGCGTTCCACAATATTGCTATTCCCTGTGGTAGTTTGAAAGCCGCCCCGGCCGGGATTATACTCACGCATGTAAAACGTCTACACCATTTAAATGTCTTACTGTGGCTGAGGCTCTCATTATGTTTGCAGTCTTCTGTAACTTTCCGCATGTTTCACGCTATCTTTCACAAGAAACGTCATCACAACACGTTGTACCATGCAAGCACTAACAGTGTTGTCCGCCCTTTTTATAAATCTGTCATGTGACTGGCATATGACAAGGGGACCACCTATAAATAATAAGGCATAAGTGCACTTTACTAATGAGAGTTGTTCCAGCACGCTTTAACCCACATTCAGGTAGAACTAAAACAAAAAGTCCCTGTTTAATTTGAATGTCCCTAGTATGTATATATATATATATATATATATATATATATATATATAGATATATATATATATATATATATATATATATATGTATATATATATATATATATAAATAACAATAATTGAGAGAGTTATAGAGATTAAAACATTTATATCAATTCTACATAGACTATACCAAGGCACACAGCAAGGTGCAGCACAGGGAAATGATCCATATGCTGGAAGAGCTGGCTGCATGTCGATGGCAAGGACCTAAGAATTATTAAGAACATGTTCTGGGAACAGGCTGCAGCTATACAAATAGATAACAAGAAGGAAATTTAAGGCAGATCAAAAAAGGACGGAGACAGGGATGGATGCTGTCACCTGATCTGTTCTCTCTGTACAGCGAATTAAAAAAAAAAAAAAAAAAATTTCAGCGGGGGCTCGACTTCATTGCCTCGGGTTTCCACCCCCATTTTAGCTCGGTCTCTCTCGGTAGATGGGTACGCCATCTGTCGAGACCATCGCACAAAGCACGAACTCCATAGCTCCAGCGATGAACCCAGGGATCTCCGGAAAAAAATTGACTGTCTGAACACGAGACAAACGGCTTGACCACTTCGCCACAGAGACCCCCGAATTAATTTGTGCCATCCATAGAGGCCTCGTATTTAAATTGGTGGACTGATCATAAATAGCATGTGTTACTTTGGTGACTCTATGTTGATAGCGCAGAAGGATGCTAGTTATCCAAAGCGAAAAAAAGCCTCAGTTTAAAATCAAAATAAATCAGAAATAATGGCAATATATTGAACGAGGTGGAACTAAAACAAGTACATTCATTTCAATACTTAGGCACCCACAACAGTTCTGATGGGAGATAGACTTATGAAATAATGAACAGAATAGCGAAGGTAAAATCAGAGTATGAGGAGAATCTTTTGTAACGAAATCCTAAAATTGAATTGAAGAAAGCGAGTTTTTGGATGCTATGTGAAACCAATACTGATATTCAGCAGCGAGTTATGTGCAATCAGCAGGCAAGCACATATATCATTGGAGGCAACGGACATGGGGTTTTACAGAAGACTTGAAAATTACATGGACTGCAAAGAAAGCTGATAACTTATGTGGGTGACTACATTTATCTACATTAAACTCCATTTGCTAGCTCACAGATCATTCTCGAATTTGATCTTAATACGACTTCAATATATTCACTTCTGCTTTAGATGGATACTTCTGCATAGTTTTGTGTCATCCGATAATTTTGCAATAATGGATCCGATATCAATGTCGAAATCATTTATATTAATGTCTGTCAATAGTTCTCCAGAATACCCATGTCTGCTTTCTCAGGTCAACATTATTTGTTTGTTTATCTTACCACGAAATGCCACACATTCTTTCAAATAACTACATTTCGAGGGCCTGAATTCTGTTTTCCCTTGTCCATAGTTCATGAAGCAGAAGCACGGTATAATGCTGTTGAATATATAACAACCGATGATTCTCATTTTTTATGTATTTCATTCTGGTTTGCCGCGAAATGTCCAATGTAGTCCTTGTTAGCATTTACAGATGAAGGGGAATGTTTTACATTCTTCTGCAAAATCACATCTCTGTAGCCTTCAACCACATTCATTTGTTTATTCATTATCCGTGATTCGCTTTCTTGTTTCATAATCACACCGTGTAATAAATAAGAACGTATTTCCAGTTGACACAAACTTATTGTGTGTATTGTTTTAATACATATGTTTGTGTTTAGTTTGTTATTATACGAAGATAATAATTACGTAACAGTGATTTTGTTATGAAGTGCATTTCAGAGTATGAACAACCGAAAATCGTATTTCACGGCACAAAATGGCTTTTTAGCAATACATCGTGTAGAGACTGTGATCTAGCAGAATGAATGCGCATGGACAGTATAGTATTCAACGTGGCCGCCCGCACTTTCGACTTGCACCGTAGAGAGTGAAATCTTCTGAAATCTACAGAAGAATGAAGGTTCAATTTGAAGACAGTTATTTGGGTTAAAGGAAAGTGTAGGAATGGGTAGAAATATTTCAAAACGGAAGACATGACGTCATTGTTGAACCGCACGGGTGAGACCAGCAAGCGTTATAAATGGCAGATCGACCAGCTAGTCCGTGGCAACAGTGAAGTCACTATTGATGAAATATGCTTAGATTTCAAAATGACTCATGGCACTGGGCACAAAGTTATCCAGTATGACCTCGGTTATAGGAAAGTTTGCTTGCTTCTGCCAACGAAATAATGAAAGCGGTGCATAATTGTTATAGATCACACCATAAGACTTTTTTTTCTAAAGGACATCCACAAGTTAGTGAACAGCTTGACAAAGTATGTTGCCAGGCACAGGGACTTTGCCGAAAAATAAGACACAATTTATGGCTTACACTCTTGTAAACATTTGATTAATACAGTGACTGTTACTTAATGACTGACCCTTGCTTTTATTGGTAAGCCTCATTCTTTCAAATAATATTATTTTAATGTTCAGGTTTTAAAAGCTGAGGTATTCAATTCCAAAGATAATCTCATTGACCTGAGCACGAGTTTTGAATATTTTGGCTCGACTGTAAGCAACAATGAAGATTGTGAAAAAAAACTTTTATAGTGCCATGGCCAATCTTTTCTTTATTTCTTTTTCACAATCTTCAGTGTTGCTTACAGTCGAGCCAAAATATTCAAAACTCGTACTTGGACAGGAAAATATAACCAACGAAAAAAAACTAACAAATAAATAAACAAACCCAAACAAGACATGAGGTGGAACAATTTTCAATAACTCTGGATCTCTTGTCACAAGCCACTTCATTAGTATTCGACACCAATACAAAGCAGACATTAGAACCACTGGCACCTTCTCCTACTCTTCCGATCATAGACACACGTTTAGGCTTGAAAATAATTTCATATTCCTTATGAGATGCCTCAAACTACATGGTTTGAATACACTCTCCACTTATGCGCAGGAAACCCTTCTCATTCATCTATTACAATCTTATGTCCCTTCAATATTCTGTTTATATATATATATAAACACACACACACACACACGAGGTGGCTTAAATCGAAAACCTTAAAAGTGAGACATAAATTCGAAAAACCATGCCTGTGTATTGTAACCTGTTAATATGTTTGGTGATGATGGTCACAACATGACATTATAAGTGCAGCTAAAAGATAACCACACTATTATTGACATGCCCCAAAGAGACGAAGCGTTCTGTTATCCGGTTGTTTTTAGCAGTGAAGTTGGGAACCCTATATAAATGAATTGGTGAATGTAGGTCCATTACGGTGATGCATGCCTTTCTCTTCAGAAGGTGTATTAGTGGAGTAGGAAATTCAAAAATAGCGGGAGTTCTGTGACAGATTTTTCACTACCGGGTCAGACACAACAAGTAGTGACCCCAGAGTCGATTCTAGCCATTGACCGCCTCATCAAGAAACATAGAATAACTGTGTGGAAGGCATGCAACTAACGAGCTATGTCTGTGTGGAAGGCATGCAACTAACGAGCTATGTCTGTGTGGAAGGCATGCAACTAACGAACTATGCCTGTGTGGAAGGCATCCAACTAACGAACTATGCCTGTGTGGAAGGCATGCAACTAACGAACTATGTCTGTGTGGAAGGCATGCAACTAACGAACTATGACTGTGTGGAAGGCATCCAACTAACGAACTATGCCTGTGTGGAAGGCATGCAACTAACGAACTATGTCTGTGTGGAAGGCATCCAACTAACGAACTATGTCTGTGTGGAAGGCATCCAACTAACGAACTATGCCTGTGTGGAAGGCATGCAACTAACGAACTATGACTATGGAGAAGGCATGCAACTAACGGACTATGTCTTTGTGGAAGGCATCCAACTAACGAACTGTCTGTGTGGAAGGCATGCAACTAACGAACTATGACTGTGTGGAAGGCATGCAACTAACGAACTATGACTGTGTGGAAGGCATGCAACTAACGAGCTATGACTGTGTGGAAGGCATGCAACTAACGAACTATGACTGTGTGGAAGGCATGCAACTAACGAGCTATGTCTGTGTGGAAGGCATGCAACTAACGAGCTATGACTGTGTGGAAGGCATGCAACTAACGAACTATGACTGTGTGGAAGGCATGCAACTAACGAACTATGACTGTGTGGAAGGCATGCAACTAACGAGCTATGTCTGTGTGGAAGGCCTGCAACTAACGAACTATGACTGTGTGGAAAGCATGCAACTAACGAACTATGACTGTGTGGAAGGCATGCAACTAACGAACTATGACTGTATGGAAGGCATGCAACTAACGAACTAACAGGACCTTTATTCGTCGATGAATTTCTAAAGGTTTTACCCCTTCGCTGTTAAAAAAGCTGATAACAGAAAGCCTGCTCTTCTTTGGTGCATGTCAATAGTGGGGTGATCATTTTCTAACTGTTATTATGAGGTCATGTTGTTCGTCTGCTCCGTGATACCACGTGCATAACACTCTTGACATCTCAACAGCCATATTTACAAGTTACAAAACAAAGGCATGGTTTTTCTCAGTTCTATCCTACTTTTAAGGTTTTAATTTGATGCCTCCTAGTATATTCATTCATGCATACAGTAGATACCAACGAGGGATGTTCAAATGAAACCGGATCTAACTGCACCAATGAACATACGCACGATGCCCATGATGACGCCACTTCAGGTATAAACAGCACATATCAACCGTCAAGTTTACAAAATTTCATTATCCTCAGACTCATAGTTTCCTCAGCAGACCGTTGAAAACACGGCAAGTGTGAAACGGAATCCGTCCAGAGTCGATCAGCAATGGGTGATTCGGTTTCCAACAGCTGAAAGATGTCGACCAGTTAACATTCATCGCAGAATGCAGGCAAAATATGGGGACAAAAGTGTGTCGAATACAACAGTGAAGAACTGGACAACGATGTTTGAAGAAGGACGTGAGTTAACGATAGATTTTCTGAGACCAGGTCGGGCGCACATTGTTTCTGTCAGAAGATGCCATCGCCAAAATTGATGCAGCAATTTAGATGGACCGTCACAGGAGCTTACGTTTGCTATCAGAGTAATTCGCTGAATCGCTAGGGACAGTTCAAATGGTGGTTAGCAAGAAACTGAAGTATCGGAAGGTGTTCACAATGGGAACCGATACTTCAGTTTCTTGTTTTCAACGGTCTGCTGAGTAAACTCAGTCGAAGGATAATGACATTTTCCAAGCTTGACGGTTGGTATGTGCTGTCTACACCTGAAGTAACGTTGTCAAGCGCATCGTACGTATGTTCACTTGGTGCAGTTAGGTCTGGCTTCATTTGAACACGCCTGGCACATTATTTTCTTCCATACCTTTGTTTTTCTCGCAATTGTAATCGAATTGAGCATTTGTTGTTTGGTCCACTCAATTTCTTAACTGGCAAACTGTGTCTCCGCACATTTCTGGCAAAACTTAAACCGCTCGTTTTACATCTTCTCTTTTTGAAGTGCTTTGTTAACCGTTTACTCTTGTCATTTGTATCTGAAGAAGACTTTGTGGCCGAGCCCAGATGTCGTTTTGTGTTTGTCCTGGTACGGTCACCGAGTCACTACCTATATGTGTTTTTGTAAATCGACTTTTGACCTTCAGTGCCACTGAAGTTTTGATATATGTTTATTTTTACAAGAAAGAAATTTGCAAATAGTTTCGATAAGCAAAGATTCTATATTATGTAAACATTGATAGTCGTCGTTGTCTTCTTCTTCTTCTTCATCTTCTTCTTCTTCTTCTTCTTCTTCTTCTTCTTCTTCTTCTTCTTCTTCTTCTTCTTCTACTACTTCGTCTTCTTCTTCTTCTTCTTCTTCTTCTTTTTCTTCTTCTTCTTCTTAATCTTCTTCACCTTCTTCTTCATCTTCTTTTTCTTCCACTTCTTCTTTCGTCTTTTTTCGTCTGTGCCTTGTTTCATAAGACGGAGTTTGTTGTATTGACTTGCGGCTACCTTTGTTTTTAAAAGTGATCTAACAAATGCGTTGTCATTTCATGCTGTGGATGTAATTGTTGTCTGTTGTACCACTATTACTGATGGTTTCGAAATGAAAAATGCAATGTCAGTTTGAAAATAATATTTTTCATTTGAATGTAGCACTGTTTGCTGTAGCTTTCGTATCATTAAAGTAAAAGCTGGTTATTTTAATACTGAAAATGAAAGTCCCATATGGTAATCTTGTTCTGGAGATTGAAAAAGCAAAACATAATAAGGGACAATATCGTATGCTTTTCATGCTATGTTTGCGTGCACTGTTGTTAACATTTTGGCTTTTATAACTTTGAACTCGTCAACACAGTAATGAAAACGAAAAGTATTAATTTTCTAAAGAATCCCAGGGAATTGTTATGAAATGAAACAGCTGATTAAGGAACGTCTGTGACGATTCTGAATGTAAGGTCTCCTTATATCAGACAGCATGAATATGGTGAATGGAACGAAAACTCTGCAAATAACACCGACTTATAATAAGAAAACATGACGCACTTTATCCCGAATAATGGGGAACTGAGACGCTAGTCCGGTTAGGCACAACATGCTGAACATAACGTTGCGTCAGCGTCAGACACAGCATACTGACCAAGACCGATATCTCTCTTCCATGTAGTGTTCCCTGGAAACAGGCTGTTTTCAAAGCAGCCTGGTTGATCCATGTGATCCCCGTAGTAGTGAGCGTCACGCAGATGAGGTCAAGCACACAACAACTGCCTGGAGTGCCGCGGTCCACATTTATCAGCACGCTCGGGATGTGAGGAAAGCTAATACAACCCGCCACTTAACACCTTTTCAGGGGCACAAAAAAGTACACTTCCTCATAGTGGGCATTCAACAACAACAGCAACAGCAACAACAACAACAACAACAACAACAACAACCTAAATAATAAAACACGCTCATTTTGCCTATTACAAAAATACAAACGTAAGGTCGAGATCCATGAGAGGCGTTCTGTGCGAAATGCAGCAGGAAAAATACTTTGAGACAAAATTCTCAACAGCGCATGGAGGAATGTGGTTGGGACTACATCTGTTAACTCCTGTATTGACGCACATATTGGTCAACTGACAAGGACACCGCATGATCGAGCTGCAGCGAAGTCACCTGACAAGGATACCGCATGATCGACCTGCAGCGAGGTCACCTGACAAGGATACCGCATGATCGACCTGCAGCGAGGTCACCTGACGAGGATACCGCATGATCGACCTACAGCGAGGTCACCTGACAAGGATACCGCATGATCGACCTGCAGCGAGGTCACCTGACAAGGATACCGCATGATCGACCTGAAGGGAAGTCACCTGACAAGGATACCGCATGATCGACCTGCAGCGAGGTCACCTGACAAGGATATCGCATGATCGACCTGCAGCGAGGTCACCTGACAAGGATACCGCATGATCGACCTGCAGCAATGTCATCTGACAAGGATACCGCATGATCGACCTGCAGAGAGGTCACCTGACAAGGATACCACATGATCGACCTACAGCGAAGTCACCTGACAAGGATACCGCATGATCGACCTGCAGCGAGGTCACCTGACAAGGATACCGCATGATCGACCTGCAGCGAGGTCACCTGACAAGGATACCGCATGATCGACCTGCAGCGAGGTCACCTGACAAGGAGACCGCATGATCGACCTGCAGCGAGGTCACACTACATGAAGGCTTCAGGACCATGAGCAAGAGGTCGACCCCGGCGACGATGGATAGAAATGATAAAAGATACACTCCAAAAGTTCAACATGTCGGCAGCACAAGACTTGCACATAGAGCAGACCAGAAGACTACGCATTCCTCCTTTCTGCGACGCCGCAAAGCAAGAGCAGTAGGACAAAAAAAAAAAAAAAAAAGAAAACTCGAATAATGATAACAATACATTGCAATAATTTGTACTTTTATCAAAGCTGCAGTTAAGAACAAAAAGTTCAAATTTTAGTTTTGTAGGAAAATTGCAAGAGATGTTTACTGACGTTTCTGCACGTACACCATAAACACGTTTTTGCTTGAATTGGAGAAGCGAAAATAGACCAAGAAAAAGCAATTCTCTATCTACACTAAACGACTAAAACATAATATGATGCAGAAAATTACTCTTTTCGTCTTTACGTACGCTTTTATGAACCTTATGGTTTTGAGGATGAAGAGGAAAACGCAGACATAAATGCTAATGGCAAAGAAGTAAAATCAGATACCATTTAGAGAAACATCGTTTATATTTTGACAGCTATTAGGTCTGGGCTTCACATTGTGTCGTGATAAAGATGTCCTGACACAGTAATGAGTTATTGTGACGGAAAATTGGCTAAGGAAGCCATGTTTTCCAGCAAATTAGAGAGACATTTCGTTTAGAAGCATGGTAATTCAGTTAACAAACATTGAGACTATCTAAAAAGAATTTAAATGGGAGAAAACAACATAGCGTGGCATTCTTTAATTTCATCACAATTTCAAATAGCTTCAAGGGGAAACTATTTAATAGCACATACTTAATTGCTAAAAGTATGAAACCTCACACTGAAGTAGAGATAATTAGTCGCACTGCTTGCAGAGCAAAAGGAAGGAACATGTTTAGAAATGACCGAGAAAAAGAAGTCAGCAAAATTCCTCTCTGACTTAATACAACTAGCAGAATAATTCATGATTTGTCCGAGGACATTAAAAAACTTTATAAAAACCTGTGTACGCATCTATATAGAAATCTTGAACTGTTGCACTACAAATAGATGAATCAATTAATATTGTAGGGAAGGCCTAGCTACAAACATTAATTCCCCGTGTTAAGAATATCAAAATAGTAGACCAATTTTTTTTAGCTGCATGGAACTTGAAGAAACAGCAAATAAATATATATTCACTATATGAAGCAAGTACTTCGGAGATGTTTGGATATTTTGTAAACATCTGTAAATGAACCTATACAGCTGTTGCTTCATCAATGGCTGGATCAATTAATGCATGTGTATCATTAGTGAAGAAAGACAATAATTGCGTAATAACAGCACATTGATTTGGTCGTCGGTACGTCCAGATTTGAGTAAACCATGGGCAATGAGTTGAAGACTGTGCTAGGCGCAGTTGTAAATATGAGGAATTACATTAAAAGTTGGCCGTTTCAAAAATCTAGATTAATTGTTAATTTACGTGAAGAACGTGCAGAGGCAGAAGATTATCGAGAAGAAAAGTGTTGCCCCTTGTATTTGAACTGAGGGTTGAGGTATTCACTTGTTTAGATTTGAGTTGCAAGAATGGTTTTGTTTAATTACTTACAGATGACACTTGGTCAGCTAAATTATCTTATTTAGTGGGTGGTTTACAAAAAATAAGCAAGGTTTATTCCAACATCCTCGTCATGTAGAATGTCATTTATAGAATGTCGCTCCCATCACAGCCTGTCTGAAAGAAACTTATTACCTTGCCAAAACTCCAGCCTTCGCCACAGTCACACCCTGCATTCATGGATATCTTGGTGCCATCGTCTTCTTGGTCTACCTCTGCCTCTTTTGCCTGGCACCATACTTTCCATCATTGTTCTATCAAGACCGCTGTGGCTCTTGATGTGAGCAAAGTAGCCTTTTTTTGCCAAAATGGAATAGATAAACCAGTTCTCCTCTATGTTCAACTCTTGCCGAATGTCTATATTTGTCCTTTTCTCTATCCAGGGCATTCTTAGGACCTTTCTGTAACATTTTGACTCGAAGGATTCGATTCTTTGTCTAGAAGTTTTGGCAATCGTCCATGAATCGCCGCCATATGCTGCCATAGGAAAAACACGAGCTCTCAAGACTTTCACTTTTGTCGTTTTTTTTAAATACTCTGCCATTATTTCTTCAGGCTGTTCCAGCGTCTGCGTTGCAATGGCTTGTCTTCTTCTGATTTCTTTTGAGCAGTTGCTATTTTTATCCATTCTGGAATCCATATATTCAAATTTCGTGATCTGATCTATTTCCTCACTATCTACTGTGAATTTATTCCAACATGCATGGAAAATATCAAAACATTTTAATATCACTGACATAACCAATGGTCTAAGAAACAGTTTTAGAATTTGGATTATCGAGGTTAAGTCAACCAACATGAATATGTTCCCACTTGTTGATGTAACAAGGAACTCATACTATTAATTTCTATACACATTGACGTACTCGAATCAAGAACTCGGTACCATTTTCAAAATTTGGGGAAATAAGATTGTGATGGTTGAGAAACCTATTTACACCATCTGTATCAAACCACACAATCCTCAGTGGTACAGACACATTAACTGTCATAAGTAATATTACTTACTTATATGGGACCGTGTGGACTAGTGGTTAACTGACACGGTTTACAACCCGAAGGAGCTGTGTTCGCTTCCCATCATATCATCGGCCGTTACCACAGGGAAGCAAACCCTTACATAAAATGTATGCCGAATTAAAATGCACTTGGCCAATAGGCGCAAAATAAAAACAAAGTGCAACGCACACCGCCTTGGGGAATTGAGAAATACGGCGATCGCAAAAAAATTATTTTACTATTGTCGTGAAGCATAGTTGGGAGTTTTTTGGTGAGCCCATGATGGCATAGGTTGTCTTTGGTGTTGACTATAAATGTGTTTCTCGGTCTTACCTTTTGTTCTGAATCCCGATCATCTGCTGCAGCATGTCTGTATGGCAGCTGATCAGGTTTCATTCTCATGAGAAGGCCAAACCACTTAACTTTCTGTCTATGCATTTACTCTTAGGAGGATGTTGTTCCCAACATTGTTCTGATGCCAGCACTAATAATAATAATGTTAATAATAATAATAATAATAATAACGCTCTGAAATTAAAGCACAAAGACATTTCGCTTTGGGAAATCTGGATAGATCCAAACAATAACTGTCCTGATGCAGTTTATCTTATGCTCTCAGTTTGAGTTAGAATTTCCTGTGCTCACAAAACTAGTAACAAGGAAGGTTACAGACGTTGGAGAAAGTAATGAGAGTACGTAATCAATACATTACATATGATATTAACCAAATTCTGCGATTCGTTTCAAGTAAAATTATGTTAGCCAAGGGGTGAAACTCGCTCGGATTTCACTATCCCAACGCACTCGGTTCGATTCCCACCATGGCTAGATTGGCAGCCACTGGATTTTTTCTCGGGAGATTGCTCCTCCACGTACAGAAAGTAATAGTGTAATAGTAATAGTCCTACCGTACTGCACACTTGGCCAGATAGTGTAATAGTAATAGTCCTACCGTACTGCACACTTGGCCAGAAACTTATAACAGCCAAACAGGTGTAATTAGCGTCGTTCTGTAAACGACTTATTTTTTCCCCTTCAAATTATTATCTTTAAAATGGTACAGGCCTCAGGTTTGTTTTTGTTGTTTTAAAATGATTTCACAGTGACCTCAACTTGTGGCATATTAAAGTTGATTGTGTTATTTATTTTATGGCTTATTTATTTGTTTTAACTTGAAAACTGGAATATTTTAAGAGCTGATTTTTTCTAGAACAAGTGCATTTTACTTTTAATAATGTATATTGCTATTATGTTATTGACATATGTACATGTAGGATGCAGTTCTAAAGGCACATTGGCTAGTGGTGCCGCAGAATAAAAAATAAAAATATATAATTTGGAACCCACTGATTTAATTTGTTTATTTTGGTCGTTAGGCGTGGGGTGGTTGTGGGAGTGGGGTAGTCTTGGGGTAGGGGAAGGGGGACGAAATTGTGAAGGTAGGAAGGAAGAGGTACAGTCTTCCTTTTTGTGCCATTTGTGTGGCCGATCTTTTCAATTATTATTTAGCCTTTCTGTATTATCATTAATTTTACCTCGCCAATTGCCTTATCTATGACGAAATAGGTAGAAATATGGCAAAACTTAGCTAGAACCCTATTTCAATCCAAAATGATAAAAATTGATTCTTTAATATTTATCAAACATGCATGACATTAGTCTAGAACTTCCAAGAGCAGTATTTCTCAACCTAACAGACAACAATGGACAATCAATGTTTATCTCAAGAAACAAGAATATATTGACGGCAAAACAATTGATCCAATTCAATTTTTTCCGGCTCGCGACCAGTGCTACCGTCTCGTCTCGATGCAGTATCTGACCATACCCATTAAGAAATTTTGATTAAACTCAACCTTAATCAACTTTTACAATTTTTTTTCATGGTTTTTTTCTCATTATATACATCCACAGAGCCGCCGCAGCCTCGTCTTATTTTAATTTTATATTTAATTGTACCACCATTGCTGCTACTATTTGTCATCTCGTGTCGTCTTACCTTCTATTTTTTCCTTATATGTTGATTTGTTAGTTCAGTATTGTTGTCCCCGATGAAGGCCTATTGGTCGTAACGTAGGTTTTGTTTGTGTTTTCGTCTCGGTGCGGTATCTGACCATACCCATTTTAAAATGTTGATTAAACTCAACCTTAATCAACTTTTACAATTTAAAAAAAAATGTTTTTTCCCATTTTATACATCCACAGAGCCGTCGCAGCTTCGCCTTATTTTAATGCTACCAGTGCCAAACATGCACTCTAACCAAGGATAAGGCGACCTTGGTAGACAAATCCTTTAGAAATGACACGATCTTCAAAGAACGAGACAATTTCAGGTATGCTGTTATTTGAGGTGTGGCATTTGACTCGTTCTGCTTAAAATAGCCAGTACGGAGTTGCTCGTTGTTCAACCAGTTCACAAGCCATTATCATGATGTTCACACCAGGGTATGTCCGTGTGATGTTCACACACCAGGGTATGTCCGTGTGATGTTCACATACCAGGGTATGTCCGTGTAAAATTTGATTGAATTACGTTCTTTGGTTTTAAATTTATAAGGGACAACTAGGGATCAGTTGCTTGTGGGGCACTCTATATAACAATAGTGTGAACATCTGTTGATAAACTAAAGATTGCCAATGTTTAAATAATTTGGTCCTGCAACTTATGCATTTCATTATCTGCGAAACATGTGCAATGTATAGCAGACATTTCAGACACTTTAGTCGTTTTCACTTGAGCTGACAGAGCAGGCTGATCAGGATTGTGTGACAGGACAAAATATCTGACTCTTCAATTCTTAGCAAGTCAAATTTGTTGAGCATCCATACGCTTCTGCAAAATGTCCAGGTAAGATGGATGGGACATGTTGTTCGCATGTTTGATGAGTGCATTCTCAAGCAATTGCTAAACGGTGAGCTCAGACCAGGCAGACATTCATCAGAGGGACACAAGAAACGTTACAAATACTCATTGAAAGTGCTTCTGAAAAGCTTCAGCATTGAAATGCTCCATTCCTGGAAGCTGCTTGCACATTACCCTTACACAGGCGCGCTAGTATCACCCAAGATGCTCAGATTGCAAAGTGAAACCCCATTGCCGAATCTCAGAGAAAGTGTGCAACAAAGCACGTCGACTGCACAGTCAGCTCTTCAGATATGTGCCACGCTTGCAACACAGTCTGTCGTGCAGGATTGGCCTATACGTCAGATGCTGTTGCTATCTTCACTTGCGATAGGCAACTGCTACTTTATTACTTTCTTCTATAATTTTTTCTTCTCTATATATGAAGCATTAAATAATACATGCACCTAATAGGAAGTCTGTAACAATGCACTTATGTATGCGTTTGCAGTGATGGATTCGTAGCGATTCGTTTGGCACGATGATGTGTCCAGTCCCATATACAACCAACTGTATTGGCCCTCTACGACGGGTTCACCAGTAGGAAACATCCAGAAACTGGAGACCTGACTATATTCCTTAGATAATAAGAAACATACATAAACTGACCACCTGACTATATTCCTTAGATCACATAAAACATCCAGAAACTGACGATGTAACTCCATTCCTTTGATCCTATGAAATTACCAAATATGTTGCGAATTATCTAAAAGGCTTTGGTAACCCAAAACAACTGCAATCTGTAATTAGAAGCTACGTTGACTTATTTTTCACAAAGCTTTATTGTTGTTATGTACATATGCTACATAGATTATGAGAAGGCGTTTGGTAAAGTGTCCTGGAAGATGCTTTTTGAGATCCTCAAACATGCCGAAATTGAAGACCCATTCCTCCGGCTGAAACAGAATCTATACACAAACCAAAAGAGCATCATATATGTAAGAGAAGGACCCACGGACGCGGTACCTATAAGAAAGGGAGTAAGACAGGGATGTCCATTTTTACCTGATCTGTTCAATACGTACTCAGAGGGGATGAAGGCTGTAGCAATGAGGAAATGCATTCTGGTGGTAAAGGTAAAGGGCGAACAACTGGAGGTAAGGAAATACGCTGATGACCAAGCCATTATAGCAGAGACGAAGGAGGATCTACTAAAAATGCTCAATGAAATTAGCAACACCTCAGCTATCTATGACATGAAAGTGAACATAGAGAAGATCAATACAATGATCATAGCCAAAAAACAAACTAGTGAAAGAGTAACCATCAAAGGGAAAGAAGTCAAGCAGGTATTCCAATTCCCATATCTTGGTCAAACCATAACAGAAGATGGACGATGGTATAGAGAAATACGATCTAGAATTGTAATGGCAAAGAAAGTGTTTAGAGAGAAACAAAGAATCCTTACATCCAGTAACAGTAACAGTATGTCTCTTTGGAAAAGACTCTTATACACATATATTTGAACTGTGGCAGTGTATGGCTGTAAAACATGACTATAGATAAAAGAGAGGAAAAATCATTGGAGGCTTTTGAGATGTGGTGTTACCGAAAGATGGAAAGAGTGAGCTGGACCGAGAATAAATCAAATGAAAAGGTAATGGCGGAGATGGGAGAAGAGAGAAAGTTGATACGGAAGATAAAGAGAAACCGACTTGGCTGGTTGGGACATATTCTACGTAGGACATTATACGGGTAAGGAGAGGAAGGGAAAGACCTAATAATAATGTTTGCCTAGGCATTGGAAGCCCGTTACGTCGGTCAAATGCCACCATAACAAGTCAAAACGGCGCTCTACCAGACCTCGTCTATAGAAAAATAAAGGGGGGGGGGGGAGTTATCATCTATTGAAGCCACATGTTTCAGGGATGGCCTCTCCTGCCCTTCCAGCCAGCTGGTTGGATACCCTAAGCACTTTGAACTGCCTTGAGAAGGATCTGGTGAGGTGGAACCTCCTGATCCGTCTGACAACATGTCCAAACAGGGAAAGGCGACGACGGTCCAGAACTTCTGATACAGTTGGGAGGTTAGTCATAGTAGTGACCTCGACATTTTGAACCAGATCGTACCAACGAATTCCAAGAATACACCGCTGATTGCGCACGTGAAAGGACTCGAGTCTTGAGATGTAATGGTTTTGGCTCCATACATTAGCACTGAAATCACATACGACTTGCAATACGCAGCTTTGAACTCAGGGATAATCTACTATTGTTCCACACGCGCGGAGGAGGTCGTTCATCACCGAAGCAGCGAAACTAATCCGTCTTCACATATCTGAGCTACTGCGTCCGTCAGATGACATTGTGCTTCCGAGATATGAAAGCTCATTTACGCTCTCCGCTGTGTGACTGACCGCAAACTACTATGTTCTAAAACCTTGTATCAGAGCCAGAAATACCTAGACATACCTTTTTTGTCTCAGACTTGCGGAGCTATGACAGTAAAGATGTATGCTAAGCTGAAGACGGCTGCAGAGGATAGGCAGAAATGGAAGGACAAAATCCATGAGCTTATTGACCAGTAATATGACTGAATGATCTGATGATGATGAATTGTTTTGTAATCTGTGGTAATATTTATACAATTTTGTGGGTTATCATTAACTCTCTTGTCGATGTTTTGACTTGAGTTTGAATGGCGGTGGTATTCCATTATTGTAACCTTGCTTTCAGGATATCGAGGAAAATTGGTTAAAGCTAAAATTTGTTGGCCACATCAAACGTGATAATGTCCTGGAGAGAACATTACTTGAGGGTATGGTGCCTGGAAAGCGGGGTAAAGGCAGACCGAGGAGAAGATGGACACACCGATGTCCTGAAGTTGAGAGCGACAAGGGCGGGAGTTCTTGGTTAGATATCGAGAGTCTTACAGGCCGTCTGTTGTGAGAGCAACGTTCTGCAAAGGATATGCTACATGATGACGTTCTCGGAATGCATTATTTCCATTGTAACGCTTGAGGAAATCGTATGCTGGATACTGCAGTCAGGTATAATGTGTATATAGAATTCATTGTGCTTTGAGTACAAAGTGTGTCACAACGTTAGGTCCTGCTACTTCATATCATATGATGGACGCATCTGTCCCTATATAATGTCAAGGTGGATATGAGTAGCTGTGTCCGCTATGCACAACCTCCGACATGTGTGGAGTAATGGCAAGATCTCCATTGGGACAAAAACCCGCATCTATCGGTCCTACGTGGTCCCAGTCTTGCTTTACCGCTCCGAAACCTGGACAATGCTGAAACATGATTTGTCGAGACTGGAAGCCTTTTATATGCGCAACCAGCGGCGTATCCTGGTCTCCGATTGCATAACTACATCCGCAACTTAGAGGTCTCTGCTAAAACAGGCTTTTACCCAATCTCAGAAATACTTTGCCAGCGCCGAGTTTATTTGTTCGGTCATGTTGTACGGCTGGAGCAGGAAACCTCTGCCCACAAGTTACTATACAAGTCGTTCTTCGGCGCCAAAAGTCTTCAGACAGCTAAGCGAACATTATTATTATTATTATTTGAGTACGTTTATATGAGGTTGAGTGGACAGATCGCTCCTTCAACTTTTGTAACGGTAAGTTTGGTATGCATTGATAGCTAGATTAACTGGAGCATGCCGATAACGGGGATAACCTGGTACCTTTGCCATGAAAAGCTATAGTTCGACCACTCTGCTACTCTTTTGACACTGTCTAAAACGTATCGTGAGATTGTCTACAACGTATCGTGAGACTGTCTAAAATGTATCGTGAGACTGTCTAAAACGTATCGTGAGACTGTCTAAAACGTATCTAAGTGCTGAATCCTCGACACGTTTTGTTTACTGTTACTATTACCTCTGTTACTGTTACGTCTTGTGATTTGATGTGGCAGAGTGTAGGTTTCGCTGAGTAGTTATTCATCTAAAGAGTTACAACAATTATCCACACCACGACACGACTACACACATGAAAATTCAGTAAACACTCTCTTGTCACATATAGCATATTTAATAACATCACATTCAATCAAATACAATATTAACAAAAGAAATACAATGCATCTAAACTATATAATCATACTGTATTAATGTGTACTACAACGGAGGTTTTAAGCAATAGCTTTTGTTAACTCCTCCAAACTACCTAACCCAAGATTCTCGTCCCTATACGCCCCTTATCTGCACACTGAACACCCTCTCTCACAAACTCGCCATCACGATTATACTACGTACTCTGTCGTTCTCTGAATTCACACACACTCAGATCCCTTTACTTTCAGTCAGGTGATCTGTACATCAACATTCATTAGATTCACGCACCAGGTCGATCTGTGCATACACATACCTCAGACCACACATCGTTCCAAAAGTGTTCTGCACAATACCACATGCATTCAGACTTACTTAATCTCTTCACGTATTCTTGCGTTAATCTGTTATTAGCTCACGCATCGTTCACTCGGTGTCCTGCACGTACGACACACATTCAGATCTCAACACACACTTATAGAGCGACTGGCCGAAACTCGAAGGTGCATGCTGGTTCAGTCACCCTGCAAACTCCTTTTAAACTCTAACTCTCCTAGTCAGCCTGCTAGCTTCTAGCAGCCTATCCATCTCTCTCCTAGCCAATCTCCTGAGTTCATCTCAGTATTTTGGAGTTTAAAGTAACTGCATAGCTGTAAATTGACTTCTGTTGGTTGTCTGACTTAGCAATCACTCTAATTTGGATTTACCTCCAACTAGTTGTTATTTGACGAACAATCCGAATTCCTGTCACTTTAAATGTCGTAGCAGGTCGTGGCGGCCTCTGATTGTCACCAACTACCCACTACGCTAAATCGGAACGCCAGAGTGGTCAGCTCCGAACCCCCACCTATACTAGACACATTCTTCCCCCTAACCCCTCGTTTCCTTTGTCAACTTAGTGTCGAGATGGTGATTGAACTTGGCATACATTCAGGTAGCCTTTGTTCCCAGAGTCGCCACCGCCATCTCCCCTGCACTAAGCTCCTATGATCCAGCTGGAACTGTTACATTGATATGAAAAATTGTATGGAAATCTCCAACTGGTATTTGTATTAATAAAATCAGATCTAACTCCCTCTCACCACTTTATTATATTATTTTGCCCTGCATTTCATCAGTATAAAAGAAAAAAAAAAGAAAAAAACAAAAACAAAACAAACTTGTTTACGATATTGTCGAAAGGCGCGCCAAAGATAAATAATTTTTAAAAAAAAATATGGCGTATGCACTATTCGGGTTTTAGTGCGTGTTTTTTTAATATTCGTAAAAATGAAAGCGACTTGCTGAATGTTGCTCATAAACAAAAGTACGGACAAAATGTTGTTGTCGTGGTACGGCAGGTATCAATATAAGAAATGTCAATAACATTACAATATATACAATTAATAAAATAACAAAAAATACTATTTCAGGACTAAAATGTAAGTCTTCAAAGAAGAAAAAAATGAACAAACAAAAGCAATCAATGTAGAATTAGAACAGATGATGGCTAGAACAGATGAGATCTTGAACAGATGAGAGCTAGAACAGATGAGACCTAGAACAGATGAGAACTAGAATAGATGAGAGCTAGAACAGATGAGAGCTAGAACAGATGAGACCTAGAACAGATGAGAACTAGAATAGATGAGAACTAGAACATATGAGAGCTTGAGTGGATGAGAGCTAGAACAGATGAGACCTAGAACAGATGAGAACTAGAACAGATGAGAGCTTGAGTAGATGAGAGCTAGAACAGATGAGACCTAGAACAGATGAGAACTAGAACAGATGAGAGCTTGAGTAGATGAGAGCTAGAACAGATGAGAGCTAGAACAGATGAGAGCTAGAACAGATGAGAGCTAGAACAGATGAGAGCTAGAACAGATGAGAACTAGAACAGATGGGAGCTAGAACAGATGAGAGCTAGAACAGATGGGAGCTAGAACAGATGAGAGCTAGAACAGATGAGAGCTCTAACTGATGAGAGCTAGAGTGAATGAGTGCTAGAACAGATGAGAGCTAGAACAGATGAGAGCTAGAACAGATGAGAGCTAGAACAGATGAGAACTAGAACAGATGGGAGCTAGAACAGATGAGAGCTAGAACAGATGGGAGCTAGAACAGATGGGAGCTAGAACAGATGAGCGCTATAACAGATGAGAGCTAGAGTGAATGAGTGCTAGAACAGATGAGAGCTAGAACAGATGGGAGCTAGAACAGATGGGAGCTAGAACAGATGGGAGCTAGAACAGATGAGCGCTATAACAGATGAGAGCTATAACATATGAGAGCTATAACATATGAGAGCTAGAGTGAATGAGTGCTAGAACAGATGAGAGCTAGAACAGATGCGAGCTAGAACAAATGAGATCTAGAATAGATCAGGGATAAATAATATAAAAGCTAGAACAGATGAGATCTAGAACAATATAGAACTAGACCAGATCAGAGCTAGAAAAGATGAGAGCTAGAACACATAGGAACTGCAACATATGAGAATTAGAATAGATGAGAACTATAGTAGAGAGCTAGAACAGTTGAGATCTAGAACAGAAGAGAGCTAGACCTGATGAGAGCTAGAACAGATGAGAACCAGAGTGGATGAATGAAAGTACAGATGAGAGAGAACAGATGAGAACTAGAACAAAAGAAAACTGGAACAGATGAGAGCTCGAGTGGATCAGGTTTAACTGTTGAGAACAAGAACAGATGAGAGCTAGAACAGATGAGAGCTTGAGTAGATGAGAGCTAGAACCGATGAGAGCTAGAACAGATGAGAGCTTGAGTAGATGAGAGCTAGAACAGATGAGAGCTAGAACAGATGGGAACTAGAACAGATGAGAGCTAGAACAGATGAGAGCTAGAACAGATGGGAACTACAATAGATGAAAGCTTGAATAGATGAGAACTAGAACAGATGGGAACTACAATAGATGAAAGCTAGAACAGATGAGAGCTTGAGTAGATGAGAGCTAGAACAGATGAGAGCTAGAACAGATGGGAACTAGAACAGATGAGAGCTAGAACAGATGAGAGCTAGAACAGATGGGAACTACAATAGATGAAAGCTTGAATAGATGAGAACTAGAACAGATGGGAACTACAATAGATGAAAGCTAGAACAGATGAGAGCTTGAGTAGATGAGAGCTAGACATTGAATGCTCGAGTAGATAAACTAGAACAGAGAGCTAGAACAGATAAGAGCTAGAGTAGATGAGAGCTAGAACAGATTCAAACTGGAACAGATGAGAGCTTGAGTCGATTAGGTTCAACTGATGAGAGAAAGAACAGATGAGCGCTAAAACAGAAGAGAGCTAGAATGATTGAAAGCTAGAATGATTGAGAGCTAGTGAATAAGAGCTAGAACAGATGAGAGCTAGAAGAGAGTTAGAACCGAGGTGAAAATGGACAAGGAACATTCTAGAGGCTCTGGGGATGAATGAGGCGAAGTAGCTGGTCAGGAATCAAATGTCTTACACATCGGCTTTCCATGAAAACGACGTTCTGCAAAGGACATGATATACTTATACTCTCCGAATGAGAGTTTACTGAAAGGACTTGCTCTTTTTTCATGGCCCATGCTTTACGCTACGACAAGAAATAAAGAAGAAATTCAATGTTAAGGAATTGTTGTCATAGATAATTACAACATACGATTTCAGCCAAACGGAAGAAACACAACCTCAACAAACAACACAGAAGATACGACCCAGACGTATAAGCAACACACTTTTCGGACAAAGCAGCACAATAAATGGGATAGGCATCAGGGACTATGATTTAGGTTTTGAAAATAAGGGCTTACGAAGAATCCATTAAAATAAGACCACTCTAATCCTAGTTTAATTCCCCAAATCAGGTTTTTCTTTTCAGAAGACCGCATCCTAAATATGGATGTCCGCAGTTCCAATTCGCTCAACTATGGCTTTACTCACGTACTTTTCTGTTGTCTGGTGTTGGGTGTTTTCTGTTGTCTGATGTATGTGTTTTCTGTTGTCTGATGTATGTGTTTTCTGTTGTCTGATGTATGTTATTTCTGTTGTCTGATGTATGTGTTTTCTGTTGTCTGATGTATGTGTTTTCTGTTGTCTGATGTATGTGTTTTCTGTTGCCTGGTGTATGTGTTTTCTGTTGTCTGGTGTATGTGTTTTCTGTTGTCTGGTGTTGGGTGTTTTCTGTTGTCTGGTGTATGTGTTTTCTGTTGTCTGGTGTTGGGTGTTTTCTGTTGTCTGATGTATGTGTTTTCTGTTGTTTGGTGTATGTGTTTTCTGTTGTCTAGTGTATGTGTTTTCCGTTGTCTGGTGTATGTGTTTTCTGTTGTCTGGTGTTGGGTGTTTTCTGTTGTCTGATGTATGTGTTTTCTGTTGTCTGGTGTATGTGTTTTCTGTTGTCTAGTGTATGTGTTTTTTGTTGTCTAGTGTATGTGTTTTGTGTTGTCTAGTGTATGTGTTTCTGTTGTCTGATTTATGTGTTTTCTGTTGTCTGATGTATGTGTTTTCTGTTGTCTGGTGTATGTGTTTTCTGTTGTCTGGTGTATGTGTTTTCTGTTGTCTGGTGTTGGGTGTTTTCTGTTGTCTGGTGTATGTGTTTTCTGTTGTCTGGTGTATGTGTTTTCTGTTGTCTGGTGTATGTGTTTTCTGTTGTCTGGTGTTGGGTATTTTCTGTTGTCTGATGTATGTGTTTTCTGTTGTCTAGTGTATGTGTTTTCTGTTGTCTAGTGTATGTGTTTTCTGTTGTCTGCGTTTTCTGTTGTCTGGTGTTGGGCGTTTTCTGTTGTCTAGTGTATGTGTTTTCTGTTGTCTAGTGTATGTATTTTCAACAGCAAGAGAGAGCTGGAAAAACAAAACCGAAAGCCTCAACCTAGACAAAGAAGGGAACAAGCTATGGAAGCTAGTCAGAGCCATGAATGACGAAACCCCTTCAAACAAACAAATTACCAGGAAACTGCTATCGGTCCTGAACCAAAGCTGGAAAAAGGGAATTGTACCCCAGGCATGGAAAGACGCAGTACTTGTACCAGTACCAAAGAAAGGAAAGGACAAAACAGATCCAAATGGATACAGGCCTATCAACCTACTGAGCTGTGTCGGCAAACTGATGGAACGTATGATAAACACCAGACTGATGTGGCATCTGGAAGAAAAACGAATACTAATTCCACAGCAAGCCGGCTTTAGACAGCACAGATCCTTCTGAGGACCAGGTCATCCTCATAGCCCAGGAAATAAAGATGCCTACCAGGCACAGAAACACACAGTAGCGGTTTGGGTGGACCTGGAAAAGGCATTTGACAAAGTCTGGAAAGACGGACTTAGAGTCAAGCTAAGGAGAAGTGAAGTTTGTGGGAGAATGTACAAGTGGATCAACCATTACCTCAAACAAAGAACGGCCAGAGTCCAAGTACAAGGGCAATGAGCAAAAAGTGACACTCGAGCAGGGAGTACACCAAGGGGGAGTACTGTCACCCACACTCTTCCTGGTGTATATAAACGACATTACAGAGAATATACCAAGAAGAGTCCATAGCTCAATGTTTGCAGACGATCTGGCTATGTAGACCTCTGAAAAGATTCTCACCGTAGCAAGAAATCGGATGCAGCAGGCCCTAACATCGCTGGAAGAGTGGGCGAACTCATGGCTGGTCAAAATAAACGAGGAGAAAACCACATGTACAATATTCTTGCTTTCAATCAAACCCCAAAACACCAAATTAAGTCTAAATGTCAAATTCCTGCAGCCAAACGACAACCCAAACTATCTTGGAGTCACATTTGATCGGCGCATGACATGGAAAAGTCAGATCGAGAGAAACCGAATGAGAGCCAGAGAAAGAATGGCAATCATGAGGAAACTTGCTGGCACAAGCTGGGGAGCAGACGAAAGTATACTAAAGAAACTGTACACTGGAAGAGTGAGACCAGTTCTCGAGTATGGCATTGTGGCATGGACAACAACAGCAAAGGCGAACTTCGATAAAGTTAACAAACTTCAAAACCAAGCCAGGAGGCATGAAGTCAACGCCAATTGTAGAACTTGAAAAGATTACAAAGCTGCAACCCATGACCGATAGAAGAGACTGCAGAGCCCAGCTGCAGTCAGAGAAACTCCGAAGACTGACTGACCACCCAATGCACCAGAGACTAAACAATTTGGGAAATGGGAAACTAAAGCGGAGAAACTTTGCAGAAATAGCCAAAGCAAAGATGCACGAAGATCCCATAAACGCACAAACAACACCAAAGCCCATCACTACTGTACGAAAACCTACCTTGAGGCAGGATATATTTCCAGAGGTGGTAGAAAATATACCAGGAATTGGAAGCAAAAACTGCCAGACTGAAAAAGAAAGGAGAGATACTACTCTAAGCTTTATATCGAAAAACTACCCAAGCATGGACTGGACCCATGCATACACCGACGGTTCTATAACAAACACTACACAGATCGGAGGGGCAGGAGCATTCCTGAACCTATCAAATGGCAGAAAAATAACAATGTCATTCGCTACTGGTAAGTACACAAGCAATTTCAGAGCGGAGGCAGAGGTTACTGAGGGTGGCAGTGGAAGAAATGGTGACACATAAAGAAAATGAAAGCCATATAGTCCTGCTTACAGATGCTCTGGCCGTAGTCACAGCGCTAAAAAGCCAGAAAAACACTGAGCTCAATGACTTAAGAGCAGCACTCTGTCAACTATGCCAGCAGTCCGCACCAAAAAGGGTAGTGGTACAGTGGGTCCCATCACACTGCAACATCCAAGGCAACGAGGAGGCAGACAGACTGCCAAAAGAAGGTGCAAGACTCCCACAAACAGATACTAGTATGACGTACGAAGAGTCAAAACGGCTTATTAAAGCCAGATACATGACCAAATGGGAAACTGAACATACCGGCTACACCAAAAACGATGCCTATTACCAGTTGAACAGAAGAGAGCAGGTCGTTGTCTTCAGACTTCACACTGGCCACAATAGACTGAGGTACCACCTATTCAACAAATTGAAGATAGGTGGTACCGACGAATGCCCGTGTGGTACCGAGAAAATGACCGCTGAACATCTGCTGCAGAACTGCCCGACATACGAGGATCAGAGAGAGCAGATGTGGCCATCACCAGTGGAACCACAAGACAAGCTCTATGGCAGTGTCGACAGCCTCAGGATGACCGCCGCTTTTTTCGAAAAAATAATGGTTACTGTCTGACTGAGTACGATGAAGAAGAAGAAGAAGAAGAAGAAGTATGTGTTTTCTGTTGTCTGGTGTATGTGTTTTCTGTTGTCTGGTGTATGTGTTTTCTGTTGTCTAGTGTATGTGTTTTCTGTTGTCTAGTGTATGTGTTTTTTGTTGTCTAGTGTATGTGTTTTCTGTTATCTGGTGTATGTGTTTTCTGTTGTCTAGTGTATGTGTTTTCTGTTGTCTAGTGTATGTGTTTTTTGTTGTCTAGTGTATGTGTTTTCTGTTGTCTGGTGTATGTGTTTTCTGTTGTCTTGTGTATATGTTATCTGTTGTCTGGTGCATATTGTATCTGTTGTCTGGTGCATATGTTATCTTTTGTCTAGTGTATATGTTTTCCTATTACACACTTGTCTCTGCGACTGTTGTTGCTGCTTTGTTTATTGATTTACCTCATAGTTTTCATTTCTTTTGCAAAATATATAGAATGACAGAATATATAATGGTTCGGTCATCTCACGATAATACAAACTATTCAACTACCATTGTCCACATATAACACAAGGAGATGTTGTTACAAGGCTCGAATAAGCTTATGTGGCAGACAGAAAATATAAATCTTACATCACTTGCTTATGTAGATTGACCCGAAAAACTTGCTCTGAGAATGACAACTTCAGTTCGCAAAATCGCTTAATCAAGTCAAGTCAAGACATCATGTAACCAGTGAGGTCGTTGGTTCACACATAAAGACACCCCAACAACTCTACCTCACCTCACTCTGTCAGTGACCGCTGCCTGTGCCTCCTCTGGTTGGAGATTTGTCCATTATTTTATGTTGTTTGCCTATCTCTTTTGGGACAAACTCTTCGTCGCCCGTCTGGCGTCTTTCAGTACAGAATCATATTTGCCAGACCATTTCTTCTTCTTCTTCTTTTCTTCTTCTTCTTCTTTTTCTTTGTACGCTTTCAGACGTCAACTTGTATTTGTTCGAAGAAAGTAGCTGTCATCCTGAGGCTGTCGACACTGCCATAGAGCTTGTCTAGTGTTGCCACTTGTGATGGCCACACGTGCTTTCTCTGGTCCTCCTACGTCGGGCAATTTTGCAGTAAATGTTCAGCGGTCATTTTCCCTGTGTCACACGAGCATTCGTCAGTGCCACCTATCTTCAATTTATTGAATACATGGTACCCCAGTCTGTTGTGGCCTGTGCGGAGTCTGAAGATCACGACCTGCTCTCTTATGTTCAGCTGGTAGTAGGCATCATTTTTTGTGTAGCCAGTCTGTTCTGTTTCCCATTTGCTATGTATCTGGCCCTAATAAGCCTTTTGGACTCTTCGTTGGTCACATTAGAGTCTGGTTGTGGTAGTCTTGCACCTTCTTTTGGCAGTCTGTCTGCCTCCTAGTTGCCTTGGATGTTACAGTGGTATGGAACCCACTGTACCAATACTCTTTTTGGTGCGGACTGCTGGCATAGTTGATAGAGTACTGCTCTTAAATCATTAAGTTCAGTATTTTTCTGGCTTTTTAATGATGTGACCACAGCCAGGGCATCTGTGAACGGGACTATTTGGCTTTCATTGCTTTCGCCAGGGAGCATTGCCTTCAGTGCCTCTGCCTCCGCTCTGAAATTGCTTGAGAATTTTCCAGTTGCCACTGACAGTATTAATTTTCTACCATTTGGTAGGCTCAAGAGTACCCATGCCGCTCCATTCTGTGTTGTGTTTGTTACAGAACCGTCGGTGTATGCATGGGTCCAGTCCATGCTTGGGTAGTTTTCCGCTATGTACCTCAGGGTTCTGTCTCTTCTTTCTTTTTCAGTCTGGCTGTTCTTGTTTCCAATACCTGGTATATTTTCTACCACCCCCGGAATGATATGCTGCTTCCATCATGTGGGTTTGCGTACAGTAGGGATGGGCGTGGGTGTTGTTACGGTGTTCATAGGGTCTTCGCTCATTTTTGCTGTGGCTATTTCTGCAAAGTTTCTCTGCTTTATTTTCCCATTTCCAAATCTCTTTAGTCTCTGATGCATTGGATGGTCTGTCAGTCTTCTGAGTTTCTCTGCTTGCTGCTGGGCTCTGCAGTCTCTTCTGTTGGTCATGGATTGCAGATCTGTAATCTTTTCAAGTTCTACAATTGCCTCCTGTCATGGATTGGTTTTGAAGTTTGCTAATTTTATCAAAGTTCGCCTTTGCTGCTGTTGTCCATACCGCAATGCCATACTCGAGAACTGGTCTCACTCTTCCAGTGTACAGTTTCTTTAGTATTCTTTCGTTTGCTCCTCAGCTTGTGCCAGCAAGTTTCCTCATGATTGCCATTCTTTGTCTGGCTCTCATTCGGTTTCTCTCGATCTGACTTTTCCATGTCATGCGCCGAACAAATGTGACTCCCAGTTAGTTTAGGTTGTCGTTTGGCAGCATATATTTGCCGTTAAGACTTATTTTGATATTCTGGGGTTTATTTGAAAGCGAGAATATCGTACATGTTGTTTTTTCCTCATTTATTTTGACCAGCCATGAGTTCGCCCACTCCTCCAATGATGTTAGGGCCTGCTGCATTCGATTGTTTGCTACGGTGAGATTTTTTTCAGAGGTCCACATAGCCAGATCGTCTGCAAACATGGAGCTGTGGGCTCTTCTTGGTATATTCTTTGTGATCATGTTTATATACACCAGGAAAAGTGTGGGTGACGGTACCCCCCCCCCCCACACCCTTGGGGTACTCCTTGCTCCGGTGTCACCTTTTTGCTCATCTGCCCTTGTACTTGAACTCTGGCTGTTCTGTTTTTGAGGTAGTGGCTGATCCATCTGTACATTTTCCCACAAACTTCACTTCTTCGTAGCTTGAATTTAAGTCCTTCTTTCCACACCTTGTCAAATGCCTTCTCTAAATCCACCCAAACCGCTACTGTATGCTTTTTCTCCTGGTAAGCATCCTCTATTTCCTGGGCTATAAGAGTGATCTGGTCCTCAGTGGATATGTGCTGTCTAAAACCTGCTTATTTGCAAGACCGTTTGATTTCGATATGTGGCCGTACGAAACGAGTTTTCGTCTTTTGACCGTTGGTAAGAGGTCTTCAAAATCTGTTCTAATTCGTCCTCGTATTTCATCATTTGTAAATCGGTCTTTGTATGTGACGGTTATAAGTCATCGGAAACATCTCATCTCGTAGGCATGTATCCTCCGCTGCACGCCAGCTGTAATTGTTCATGTCTAACAAGCATATAATAATATTGGCAGAACCAGTGTACGCATTAATCTGATCTTCGTGCACATGGCTAACCGTTTATCTTGCTAGATTTTGTTGTCTTCCTAACGGCGCTATTATATGTGCTATTTCTCCCATTTTGATCCTTCATCACTGGCAATTGAACCCATATATTAAAAAAGGGTCGACTACTTCGAGTTCCTGGCCATTAGCCTTTACCCTACTGTTGAAGCCCTTGGCGTTGGTGGTCATTAATTTGGTCTTCCCAATGTTAATCTCCATACCATAGTTAAGAGCTGTTTCAATGGGTTTTCTTACTCATTCCGCCTTTGTTCGTCAACCCGTCGATGTCATCTACAAAACGAAGGTTGGAAATCGTTCTGTGCCCTCCCTTGACAATTCCAACATGACGACACTAATAAACGGGCATGTTACATGTTGTAAGTAAACACATGTGATTCAGAACTGAAAGATCAAGCCAGGATTCAAATACAAAACTCGAAAATGTCAAAGTGTTATCAAATGATTCTAAATCGCGTCTGGACTTTACGGACTTGAGATGATGCAGTTTTCCGTCTCTGCATCGAAGGTTGATTACAATGGATCTCCAACACAATCTGAATCTTGTTTTGATGGTTCATTACGGCATACTGTTGTCAGTCTATGTCTTGATGTCCTTTGACTTAAAACGCCGTTTTCCTCTTTCTCACCTGCCGCTGGCCTTTCACTTTAGGAATGTTTTCAGTGTTGTGTTGTATCAGCTGCAACAACGCTTAAACAACCTTAACTTAACTGCAGAAGGACAAAACATGAGAATCAACGTGAGAATCAACGTGAGTAACACTGGAACAAGGACAATAACAAGAACAGAAACAACCGTTAAGATCTACATAGAACAGAAACAACCGTTAAGATCTACATAGAACAGAAACAACTGTTAAGATCTACATAGAACAGAAACAACCGCTAAGATCTACATAGAGCAGCAACAACTCAAGCAAGTGAAGGATTTCAAATATATAGGAAGAATAGTACCATCTAATGGAAGAATGCAGGAAGAAATCGATCACAGATGCACCAAAGCAAAGCAAATGATTGGCCAGATGTCAACAATACTGAAGAACAAGCACGTAAAGATTGGCACAAAAACAGACCTGTTCAATACAATTTTCATGCCTACACTATACTACCAGTATCAAACTTGGACACTGACAGCAACAGATAAGAGAATAATAGAAACAACAGAAATGAAATGCCTGAGACGAATGTTAAATGTGACAAGATGGGACGGAATGTGTGAGGCGAATGTTAAATGTGACAAGATGGGACGGAATTAGAAATGATGAGATCAGGAAACAGATGGGCACTAAGCCAGTGCTAGACTTCATTAGAAAACAGCAAATTCAGTGGTTTGGCCACATGTCGCGAAAGCAACACAGCAGTGTCCCACAGATGGCTCTATCACTTAAACACAGCGGTGGCACAGCTAGAGGTCGACCCCGAAAAGATGGATTGAAGGAATATACAAGGAAACCCGTTCCATCTTTTATCAATCCCACACCAAGGCGCTGCCCAGATGTCACTTACACCCCTGACGCCGAAAGACAAACCAGGATCTGAAAATAGATAGATAGATAGATAGATAGATAGATATATATATAGATAGATAGATAGATAGATATATAGATAGATAGATAGATAGATAGTTGTATCTATCTGTCCAAAATATTTGATTTGATACTATTTTATTTATATCAGTAATTCTCTTCCCATTCACAGTCTCTTCATGACCTCCCTACGTGTTACTTTTTCTTCCACGAGAAACGCCTCTACTTGATCTATGAGAAGATTGCTGATTGTTCATGTTCCAGCACTACAGAGTATATGCGAATATATAACACCTGCCGACTCCTATTTTCAGTACATTTGTTATTTGTCTGATGTCAATATATTGTTCATGTTGTAAAATTTGGTTTAGGCTATTTCTATGATCTTTTTCTCCCCCGTCCAAGAAGAGATGACATCTGACGGATTGCGCACACATTGAAGGGCCATTTAATTTCTGTTGCGCAAAGAAGCACAAGAAAAAGAGTTACATGTAGGAAGACATACTCATAGAAAATAAGAGAGAATAACAACAAAAGGGACTTCAGAGAACAGGCACAGCATATAGAAACTGCGCAAAAAGTCAGACGAGAAATAAGAAAAGACAAGACAATGTTCATAACGGTCACATGTAAAACATTAAAGAAATACAACAAGCAGGAAGGGAGATGGCTTTAAGGAGATAGGAACAATGACAAGAGAGTTCCGACCATTACCACATGTCATCAATGATAAAGAGGATACAATATTAACATAAAATAAATATATATTGAGACAAAATGGAAGGAGTTCTGCAAAACCATGTAGGAAGACACCTTAAAGCACCCAGTTACAATAATATCGAACCAAGACGGAGAACAAGAACCAAAATTGGACTAAGTACGCTCGGCAATAAACTAAAACCAAAACAGGCAAGTCACCGTGTTTTGACATCCGAGCAGGACTAATACAAACGGGATGGGACACTGGTGTCTGCGTTTATCATGTGCTGTGCAAGAGAATCTGGCACAGCGAAGAGTGGCGAAAGGCTTGGAGGAAACCAATCCAAGCATTCACCACTGAATAAGATAATATTTCCTAATATCTGATCTGGACCTTTGTTTAGTTAATTTGTAGCTATTCCCTCTTCTTCTTGTAGGTGGTTGAATTTTGAAAAAAAAATGTTATAGTCAAATTTATCCGTTCCTCTGATCCTCGTTTAAACCTTTATTAAGTCAGCTCGAATTCTTCTCTTCTAGACACTGCAGGCCGGTTTTTCTGAGTCTTTCCTCACAACTGTCATTCTGGAGGTTCCTTCACATCCCTAGAATGCTGATGAAGGTGGACCGCGGTCCTCCAGGCAGTTGTGCTTTGCTTGGCGTTATCTGGATGGCGCTCACTATTATGGGGATCACATCTATTCCCAATCTCGCCAGCTAGTTTGCCTTGAAAATAGCCTGTTTCCAGGGAATGTTACATGGAAGAGAGATTGTAGTCTTGGTCAGTGTATTGGTGTTTCCAGGGAATGTTACATGGAAGAGAGATTGTAGTCTTGGTCAGTGTATTGGTGTTTCCAGGGAATGTTACATGGAAGAGAGATTGTAGTCTTGGTCAGTGTATTGGTGTTTCCAGGGAATGTTACATGGAAGAGAGATTGTAGTCTTGGTCAGTGTATTGGTGTTTCCAGGGAATGTTACATGGAAGAGAGATTGTAGTCTTGGTCAGTGTATTGGTGCTTCCAGGGAATGTTACATGGAAGAGAGATTCTAGTCTTGGTCAGTGTATTGGTGTTTCCAGGGAATGTTACATGGAAGAGAGATTGTAGTCTTGGTCAGTGTATTGGTGTTTCCAGGGAATGTTACATGGAAGAGAGATTGTAGTCTTGGTCAGTGTATTGGTGTTTCCAGGGAATGTTACATGGAAGAGAGATTGTAGTCTTAGTCAGTGTATTGGTGTTTCCAGGGAATGTTACATGGAAGAGAGATTGTAGTCTTGGTCAGTGTATTGGTGTTTCCAGGGAATGTTACATGGAAGAGAGATTGTAGTCTTGGTCAGTGTATTGGTGTTTCCAGGGAATGTTACATGGAAGAGAGATTGTAGTCTTGGTCAGTGTATTGGTGTTTCCAGGGAATGTTACATGGAAGAGAGATTGTAGTCTTGGTCAGTGTATTGGTGTTTCCAGGGAATGTTACATGGAAGAGAGATTGTAGTCTTGGTCAGTGTATTGGTGTTTCCAGGGAATGTTACATGGAAGAGAGATTGTAGTCTTGGTCAGTGTATTGGTGTTTCCAGGGAATGTTACATGGAAGAGAGATTGTAGTCTTGGTCAGTGTATTGGTGTTTCCAGGGAATGTTACATGGAAGAGAGATTGTAGTCTTGGTCAGTGTATTGGTGTTTCCAGGGAATGTTACATGGAAGAGAGATTGTAGTCTTGGTCAGTGTATTGGTGTTTCCAGAGAATGTTACATGGAAGAGAGATTGTAGTCTTGGTCAGTGTATTGGTGTTTCCAGGGAATGTTACATGGAAGAGAGATTGTAGTCTTGGTCAGTGTATTGGTGTTTCCAGGGAATGTTACATGGAAGAGAGATTGTAGTCTTGGTCAGTGTATTGGTGTTTCCAGGGAATGTTACATGGAAGAGAGATTCTAGTCTTGGTCAGTGTATTGGTGTTTCCAGGGAATGTTACATGGAAGAGAGATTGTAGTCTTGGTCAGTGTATTGGTGTTTCCAGGGAATGTTACATGGAAGAGAGATTGTAGTCTTGGTCAGTGTATTGGTGTTTCCAGGGAATGTTACATGGAAGAGAGATTGTAGTCTTGGTCAGTGTATTGGTGTTTCCAGGGAATGTTACATGGAAGAGAGATTGTAGTCTTGGTCAGTGTATTGGTGTTTCCAGGGAATGTTACATGGAAGAGAGATTGTAGTCTTGGTCAGTGTTTTGGTGTTTCCAGGGAATGTTACATGGAAGAGAGATTGTAGTCTTGGTCAGTGTATTGGTGTTTCCAGGGAATGTTACATGGAAGAGAGATTGTAGTCTTGGTCAGTGTATTGGTGTTTCCAGGGAATGTTACATGGAAGAGAGATTGTAGTCTTGGTCAGTGTTTTGGTGTTTCCAGGGAATGTTACATGGAAGAGAGATTGTAGTCTTGGTCAGTGTATTGGTGTTTCCAGGGAATGTTACATGGAAGAGAGATTGTAGTCTTGGTCAGTGTATTGGTGTTTCCAGGGAATGTTACATGGAAGAGAGATTGTAGTCTTGGTCAGTGTATTGGTGTTTCCAGGGAATGTTACATGGAAGAGAGATTGTAGTCTTGGTCAGTGTATTGGTGTGTCCAGGGAATGTTATATGGAAGAGAGATTGTAGTCTTGGTCAGTATATTGGCCCTGATGCGATATCCTGGTTAGTATTGTGTGCCTGACTGGACTAAGCTTCACAGTTTTCCACGCGTTACTTCTTAAATATATATCTGAAATATTAGTTTTACTCGGTAAAATTTAGATTTTATCTTGCGACATTTACTCAATATTGATCCAACCTTCACCCCCCCCCCCCCACTCACACACACACAGTACTGCACACTCACTGCACACACATACACACACACATACACACGCACACGCACACGCACATGCACACACACACACACACACATTACCAAATTTTGCCATTATAAAAACTAAAATGATTTGGAGAAAATCATAACGTTTGGGACTAGATATAGTATGAGAAATATTCTTTCATCCAGGGTGCTTCAACCTTTATCTATCGTTCCCTGGCGGGCGATTTTAGCTTTCGGGTAGTCGATAGCAATGTAATTACATGATGTATTTACAACATACAAAATATACCGACACAATGGACTACCACGGAATCCACTTCTATTTAGATGTTGGTAGGCGGTAAAGAAAATGTACACTCTCGTCAGTTATAAATAGTGACTCCAAGTAATAAAAGGTTTGAAGAGCACTGCTTTAAACCAAAAGAGACAAATTAACAGGCAACGACCAAACGCAGACTTTAGATCATAAGACATCCATCGAGATTAGAATATGTATGAGCTTCAGACAGGCGTAGACAATAAAGTCTTCTTCCCAATTATTTACCAGAGAGGACGAGTCCTTCTCGCATTATTCTTCCCTATCACATTATGATGATGTCATTTTCAGAACATTCTTTCAAACACAGAAAGCCACTCTACTATCGACATGATTTTGGTCTCAGTAACTAACGGCTTGTGCAATGTTATGAGTCAAAGTGTCTTCTTCCGTGGACAGACTAGATCGCATGGTTAGTTACGTTTTACATGTTGCTCTAAGTGGGGCAGAGATCCTATCCTCGTCTCTGTCCCCCACAATTAGATCGTACCGTTACAGGAACAGATGTTGAACAGAAGTGGGAGAGTTTTAAAACAGTTCTAGAAACGCTAAAAGAAGAATGTTTTCCATGTAGGGAGGTAGACCCCAAGCGTAAAAAGTGGATAACTAGATTTGTAGTTAAATGTAGAAAGGCTAAAAATAAAGCATGGACAAAATATATAGAGGCGGGTAAATTAAAAAAAACAAACATTTAAAATATTTGGACAAGCAGAACATATCTCAGTTAAGTTAAGTTACCTGCCCCTTAAATGTTGCTCTAAGGATGGCAGGGAGACAGCGATCCAATTTTAGTCCTTTCTCCGCCCAACTAGTCCACTCTGTTAGTTTCCTCTTACATGTTGCTCTATAGGAGACAGGGATCCAATTCTCATCTCTTTCCCACACAACTAGATCACTCTGTTAGTTGTGTGACAGTTCCAGCTAGAGCATGGGCGTTAACAAAGGTTACTTTGGGAACAAAGGTTACCTGAATGTGTGCCAATGTCACTTACCGTCTTGACACTAAGTCAACAAAGGAAACGAGCAAAGACACGGAGTGAACGATGTGTGTTCTGAAGTATGTGTATGCACAGATCGACTGCGTGTGTGACCACAAGTCATTACGTGATTCCGACTATAAGTGACGTGATCTAACTTCATATGAACGCACAGATTCACCTCAATATACGTGAATCGTTCGAATGTGGATGTACAGATCACCTGACTGAAGGGATCTGAGTGTGGGTGAATGCACAGAACGACAGAAGACAGAACACGACGATTATGTAGGGAAATGTGTGATAGTGTGTTGGGTGTGTAGATAAGGGGAGGGGAGTCTAGCGGCTAGAACTGGGTTTTATTAGTTAGAGGAGTTAACAAAAGCTAGTGCTTAAAACCTCAGAGATAGTTTGAATAATTATATATAATATATGATCATTTAGTTCAGATGTATTTTGTCCTTTTTGCTAATATGGTTTTTTGTGTGCTGATATTCATGTAATAAATCATATATAGGGTTTACTATGTTATTGACTGTGTTATTTACTGTGTTATTTACTGTGTTATTGACTGTGTGAAGACGCGCCGGGGAATAGATACAAGTTGCAACATTTTAGATAAGTAACTACTCTGCGAAACCCAGAGTATGCCACAGTTGTCTGTTACATGTTACTCTAAGTTTGACAGGGATCCAACTCTCAACCATGTCCCACGCAACTAGAGCACTCTGTTGTCTCCTAC
The DNA here is from genome assembly GCA_036924085.1 of Ariolimax columbianus. Classification (NCBI taxonomy): domain Eukaryota; kingdom Metazoa; phylum Mollusca; class Gastropoda; order Stylommatophora; family Arionidae; genus Ariolimax; species Ariolimax columbianus. Next base: position 33,783,879 of record JAVGWX010000008.1, on the reverse strand, counting down.
CTGCTGCTCTAAATGTGACAGGGATCGAATTCTCGGCTCCGTCACACAAAGTCACGATGAAAACCCCTCAGGCAAACATTGTTAGTTGGATCTGTATAAACCTTTCCGTCAGATATCAGACAGACGAAGACATTTGGCTGACGAAGATATTGGACAGACACATAGAAACAGATCGACCGAAGATCAAACAACATTTTTCTCGCAGGAGAAGGATGCGTATCAACAGACCAAGAAAACAATGGCAGTTTGAATATATCTGGAGAAAGCTTTTGACGGACTATGGAAGAACGGACTTAAACTATTGAAAATTGGTGTATCCAATAACATGTACACATGGATCAGTGATAACGTGGATAACAGAACAGCAACAGCACAATTGCAAGGACAGCTCAGAAAAAAATTAGAAAATAAAACAAGGAATATCAAAAGGTGGAATACTCCCATACATTCTGTTCTACAAAGATATAAAAGGTGGAATACTCCCATACATTCTGTTCTACAAAGATATAAAAGGTGGAATACACTCATACATTCTGTTCTACAAAGATATAAAAGGTGGAATACTCTCATACATTCTGTTCTACAAAGATATAAAAGGTGGAATACTCTCATACATTCTGTTCTACAAAGATATAAAAGGTGGAATACTCTCATACATTCTGTTCTACAAAGATATAAAAGGTGGAATACTCTCATACATTCTGTTCTACAAAGATATAAAAGGTGGAATACTCTCATACATTCTGTTCTACAAAGATATAAAAGGTGGAATACTCTCATACATTCTGTTCTACAAAGATATAAAAGGTGGAATACTCTCATACATTCTGTTCTACAAAGATATAAAAGGTGGAATACTCTCATACATTCTGTTCTACAAAGATATAAAAGGTGGAATACTCTCATACATTCTGTTCTACAAAGATATAAAAGGTGGAATACTCTCATACATTCTGTTCTACAAAGATATAAAAGGTGGAATACTCTCATACATTCTGTTCTACAAAGATATAAAAGGCGGAATACTCTCATACATTCTGTTCTACAAAGATATAAAAGGTGGAATACTCTCATACATTCTGTTCTACAAAGATATATATAAAACAACACTAACTCTGGGAAGGACAGAGGTGGACAGGTTTGGATCGATTTTATCCTGTCAAAGAAGACACTACTTGGTTACAATCCAGTTAACGACCGCGTCATTATGATTAGGCTGACGAGAAAGAAAAGAAACGCAACAATAATACAAGTCTTCGCACCAACATCTACATGAGATGATTGCGACATTGAGCAATTCTAAAGCACCTTACAGGATACACAAGGAAAAGCAGAACGAAGAGGCATATTGATTATCACTGGAGATTTCCACGCGAAAGTTGGCAAGGATTGTACAATGGAGGAGAAAAGTGTGAGATGACCTTTGGATTTGGGACACTATTGCGCTAATAAACCAGGCTAGCAAGATCCTCTTCCGGATTATTTCAAGGAGGAAAGTGAACAAATTTAAACGCGAAATCCATGAAGTGCAAACGGACTTCAAGAAATACAAAGGGAAAAGAGATAACGTACTTAATATGAGGTACATCTATGAAAAATGTAAAGAGTGTACCGTCGATCTGTTTACATGCATTGTCAATTACACCAAGGCTTTTGATTGTGTACAACTTAACAAATTTAGTAAAATCGTGATAGACATATGGCATCGAGTACATCTAATCCAATCATTATATCAGGAACAATACGCTGCTGACAGAGTCTCGGATGACACATAAGATTGGTTCGAAGTAAAAATGGGAGTACGGCAAGGATGTATCCTCTACTCATACATATTTAACATGCATGCAGAGTGCATGCTGAGGAACGTTAGAGAGGATGAGAATATCGGATGTTACGCTCTCTTTACAATTGGCTGATACAAGATCCCAGAGCTAAGATAAGCAGACGATGCTGTGATACTATCAAGAAGTGCAGAAGGGTTAGAGAAGCTAATTGAAGCCGTATGAAAATCTAGTGAAGATAAAAAAAACATGTAAACATAATAAAAAGATAAAGGCCATCCACAAAATAATAAATCAACATAAATTCAAGTTCGGAAGTGGGAATAGAACATGTCAGAAACTTTCAGTATCTGCGCTCCAGAATTGATAACAAACTAAATCAGAAGGAGTTTGACAATGACAAAAACCGTGGTTTTTTTCCGGTGGCAGCATACGACTGCAAAACATGGACAGTTACCCAAACATCAAGAAAGATAATCGAGTCAGTTGAGTTAAAACGTTACAGAAAGGTCCTGAAAATACTTTGGACAGAAAAAAAAGAAGAATGCAGACATTCGACAAGAGTTGGAGAAATGGTTCATAAATTCCATAATGAGCATAAAATTGAAATACTTTGCCACATCAAAAGACACAACGGTCTTGAGAGAAAGGTAATAGAAAGTATAGCGCCGGGCAAGAAAGGCATAGGCAAACCAAGACGGCGATGGCGCCAAGATATCATGATGTGCTTGTGCATGGTTCAGGAGCAGGCCGGGGATTTGACGAGAGATCGAGTTTCTTACAAGCGAGCTGTGATCGGACAGACATGATCGCCACGAAGAAGTCGATTTTCACTATCAATGAAGAAAACAACTGCCAATTTAGATATTTGTTACCGACCTACGATTTTACAAGATGTGGCCATTTTCAAAACGATATTACCCATTGGCTACATGTATGTGTGTGTGTCTGTTATGGGGTAGGGTGGGGTGGCCTTCTTGAAAAAGCTGTCGCAGTGGGGAAATGGAAGATTTGTATCGCTATGAGTAGCACGTGTGTGACCTACTTCCGTTTTGGTAATCGCAGAGTGTGGTCTCACGTAGGTTTATAAGTGTGGTCACCTAGGTTTTAGAGTGTGGTCTCATGTAGTATTTAGTCTCACGTAGGTTTCAGAATGTGTTCTCACGTAGGTTTTAGAGTGTGGTCTCACTTAGGTTTTAGAGTGTGGTCTCACGTAGGTTTTGGACTGTGATCTCACATAGGTTTAAGAGTGTAGTAAGGACATACACCTGTATGCTAGTATTCGTATGGGTCATACATGATGGTAGCAGTATGATGCAAACACACATTTGTTTGATGGTAACAGTACGGTACACACACCTGTATGATGGTAGCAGTACGGCACAAACACCGGTATGATGGTAACAGTACGGTACACACACCTGTATGATAGTAGCAGTACGGCACACACACCTGTATGATGGTAGCAGTACGGCACACACACCTGTATGATGGTAGCAGTACGGCACACACACCTGTATGATGGTAGCAGTACGGCACACACATCTGTTTGATGGTAGCAGTACGGCACAGACACCTTTTATGATGGTAGCAGTACGGCACACACACCTGTATGATGGTAGCAGTACGGCGGCACACACACCTGTATGATGGTAGCAGTACGGCACACACACCTGTATGATGGTAGCAGTATGATGCTCGGATATAGCAATGTATAAAATGGGGAGCGTGTAGCCTAGTCAACAGTGAGCTGGCTTGCTAAGACCTGGAGCGTGTAGCCTAGTCAACAGTGAGCTGGCTTGCTAAGACCTGGAGCGTGTAGCCTAGTCAACAGTGAGCTGGCTTACTCAGACCTGGAGCGTGTAGCCTAGTCAACAGTGAGCTTGCTTGTTAAGACCTGGAGCGTGTAGCCTAGTCAAAAGTGAGTTGGCTTGCTAAGACCTGGAGCATGTAGCCTAGTCAACAGTGAGCTGGCTTGCTAAGACCTGGAGCGTGTAGCCTAGTCAACAGTGAGCTGGCTTGCTAAGACCTGGAGCGTGTAGCCTAGTCAACAGTGAGCTGGCTTGCTAAGACCTGGAGCGTGTAGCCTAGTCAACAGTGCGCTGGCTTGCTAAGACCTGGAGCGTGTAGCCTAGTCAACAGTGCGCTGGCTTGCTAAGACCTGGAGCGTGTGGCCTAGTCAACAGTGAGCTGGCTTGCTAAGACCTGGAGCGTGTAGCCTAGTCAACAGTGAGCTGGCTTGCTAAGACCTGGAGCGTGTAGCCAGACAGTGCTCAACGATTGTCACTTCTTGAAAGAGGGGAGCAACTCTGTAGGACGACGACGAAATCAACTCCTCCGGATATATAAATGGTTTTGTGTGCACCGATATATCCTCCAGTTAGGTGCACATGGTCAATAACGTATGTTTAGTCAGTCTTACGATAGTTTGTAACCACAGGATTACAAAGAGCAATGTCCATGTACTTTTGCAATGCAATTAGAAACGATTTAGAGTGATGTAATGCAGCAGAATAAGACCTTCTGAAGTTGTCAGTAACCGGCCACAAAATACTATCTGTCAGGAAGACTAGCCATGAACAGAACCTACCTCCTGTCGTAGCCCGAATCATATACCCATGGAACATACGGGCATATCGTCATTATTTACAAAGTAGGCCGTCATCTTGTTGTATGCGAAGTATATATACATATACACATACATATATACATACATATATTCATACATATATACACAAAATAGCTCTCTGAGCTGGGGCTTCCTGTATGTGCAATTCAGCTGGGCGGTCGATACGCAACTTGCGCGTTCAGAGAATCTGTTAACTTCAAGCGGGTATAATTATCAGGATTATCTCCCCATCCAATAGTGACGTCACAAGGTGGCAAGTGCCAAGTTCAGCTCAGATATGTCAGGGGTCTCACACTCGCGACCCGTGAACCGCAAGTGGGCCACAACACTGTTTTCTGCAGCACACAACAAGATCATCATCATATCCTGCAACTAGTGTTTACAAAGTGTGGGGAAGGTTACTGTAAAAAAAAGGTAGGGCACAGTTTTCCAAGTTAGAAATAATGTCTAGCTAGAGAGAAGCCATCGACTACCGAACAAAACAGAAACTGAAAGACCTCTTTTTTTTGTTAAAAACACCACAACATAGTGTCTCAGACACAAGGATAAACATTGAAAAACACGTGAAAATAATGTTTTAGTCTCGCTACTGGGAGAACACGAGAGGCTGACAAAGGATATCATGTACGGACAGCTGCCCATTGGAGCTAGAAAAATCGGCCGTCCCACACTGCGATTAGACAAATCGGCCGTCCCACACTGCGATTAGACAAATCGGTCGTCCCACACTGCGATTAGACAAATCGGCCGTCCCACACTGCGATTAGACAAATCGGCCGTCCCATACTGCGATTAGACAAATCGGCCGTCCCATACTGCGATTAGACAAATCGGCCGTCCCCCACTGCGATTTAAGGACATGTGCAAGAGAGACATAAAGGCATATTACATCCCATCCGAGTGCTGGGAAACAATTTCTCAGGATCGAACTGTTTGACTGTTTGGAGACAGTCAGCTGGAGGGTGCATAGTGGCTGCAGACGTTCGTAGACATCTTCTGGCTTCAGAGAAACGAGAAAGATTGAAGAGATACACAGTCAATGTTCCTTCACATAGACCACTTTACTAACACCACTTTACTAACACCACTTTACTAACACCACTTTACTAACACCACTTTACTAACACCACTTTACTAACACCACTTTACTAACACCACTTTACTAACACCACTTTACTAACACCACTTTACTAACAGTATATGTGTACATATTCTGTATTAGGGATCTTGCATTAGTTGCAATTATATTAACGTTTACTAACTCTGAGTAATGAAGATTACATTATAAAGAGGCTGGAATTTGTTTGTATTAACTTTGTCTTCATCGCTCATTCTCTTACATAGGTCACCGTTGTTTGTACGGTTGTTTTATCTCAGCACAGCTTGTATCTCTTGTCTGTTCCACTAGGTCAGTACTGACCGTTTCTCTCAAAATGCTGGTATTCAATCAAGCACGTGTGTCTGATGTCAGTAGCCAAATGTTGAGTAAACTCATGTTGCTCTTTGGTCTTGATGTACCATGTTGGGTCCAAAACTAGAGACAACGACACCCGTAACCCGTTCGTCCCTCTTACCCTCCCCCATCCCACGTCACCTAACCACACAAGTGGATAGAACTAGAAGAAATAGTAGAAAATGACACTGGAATCTATTGTGTCCAGTTGTGTGAAGACGACGACTTTCTCTTACTTATAGAGAAACCCTCTTTTCTGAAGCGAGGGTGTTGATCTGCCTGTTTTTCTTTATAGTTTACGTTGTTATCTTTGACTCATTTTTATACACGAAGCCCAGATCTGTTTGTGGGGAAGCTGCTCCACACTTTTCTTGTCTTCTAAATGATAGTAACTCAACTTTACGTCTTTATACTGGTTTGGAAGTCTGTATACAACTAGTGAATGGCTAAGCTTTGATGTTCAGCTGACGGATATGTCAGGGAGTACACGCTTGGCTTGAGATCATCTTATTGTTGATTTAAAGCTGCTTTTACAGACGAGGCAACAGTTAGGAATACTATGTTTCCTTGGTGTATATCTTCATCTTGGATTATTAGCTCAGCCTTCGGTACCTCTGCTTCCGCACGAAAGTAATTAACGTTAATTATTCTTCGCTCTTTAGTCTGTAATAGACCCTCTGTCTTCGTTAGGGGTGGCTTTCAAAGCCATCTGTATAAACATGTATCCATGTCTCAGTGGGGTAGCGCACTGAGTAATACATGCCTATCTTTAAAATACTATATCTTGACAATTGTAAAATATAAATAAATAATATATAAATGTTTAGTTTATATAAGATCGGTTCTATATCACATATTTTTTTACAGTCACAACAAGTAAATAGTATGCATTTTGCTTATTTGGGGTAAATAAAAAATATAAATTTTTTGCTTGATAGTATTTTAAGAGTTTGGAATATATTTCTCACTCCTCTTGAAGCATGACTTCCGTGACCAGGATGGTAGTATATTCGTTTATTCTGGTAATAATTTGGAGCCTATTCAATGCATAAAGGTTGAAAGCCAAGATCAGAATAAACAGGGTGCTGATCAGAAAACTGCTGTTTACGGATGATGCCGCAATGTCGACTCATTGAGAGGAGGAACTGGAAAGCGTAAACTATCAGCATTTTCTAAAGCCTGTTGTGGACATGGATTAACAATCAGCAAAAAAAAGAAAACACGTTATGGTCCAGGGTGCAAAGAAGGTACCAGTAATCTCTATTGATGATGAGGATCTCGAGGTAGCAGATCACTTTACATACCTGGGATCCTCAGTCAATAATAGAGTGTCCCTAAACCAATGCATCAATACCTTCTTTGTATTAGGATAGGCAGGGGAGCAACAACAATGAGCAGATTCACAAAAACAGGATTTGGGGTAACAAGAAGCTCACTGTTAAACAAAAATACTTGTTTACCAGGTCTGTGTTCTCGGCACCCTTCTTTTAATGGCAGTGAAACATGTCTGCTATAGACTGTCCATGTCTCACGTGCAAAAAAAGAAGGCTCGTTAGCATAACAGCACGATGCACGTTGAACTTGGGAGAAACACTGATTCCTTTCCTGTATCAAATGTTTTCTGGTAGTCTTCCCGTCTTCGTAGTCTGATCAGTATATGTTGCCTGACCAGACGCAAGTCTCATCTTCCCTCAATGGTGCCATTAAGCCATGGAACTTCGATAATCATGTAAAACCTGTTCTCTGTTACGTAATGAGAAGGAAGACTAACGTCTGGTCAGAAACAACATACTGATCAGACATGTTAGCCAGGGTCAGGCAAAATGTACTGGCCAAGACTCTCACCTCGGCTTCCTCGTAGCCCTCTCTTGAAACGGGCTGTTTTAATGGCAGCCTGGCAACGGGGTGAGGGATCAACGTGATCCCCTTAGTAGTGAGCGACATGCAGATTATACCAAGCATAGCACAACCGCCTGGACGACCCTGGTCAACCTTCATCAGCACCCTCGGGATGTGAGGAAAGCTATTGCAACCCACCACTTAACGTCTTTTTCAGGGCGCAGATAAGAATAAACGTACTCATTGTGAGCAACAAAAACAACAATAGCTGTTACATGATGTTCGAATTCCTGTAATTGTCACGTGCTTTGTCGCTCTCAGTAACACCCATAATATATTGATTTCGGAGCATCGAGACCTCTCCGCAATGGCCGACTAAGCGGAACGCGATGTGGATAACTTTCATAGAATGTCTTCGCCTACTTGGATCTTAATGTATCAGTTTCATTCCATTTAACGCTCAAAGTGACATCATCAGTAGGACCTTCAGAAGAAGACAGTATCAATGAAGTGCTTTACGAATATGTGAATGAAATTGCCAGCCCCCAAAACAACCCACTTTAATTTCATGTACGACGAGTTCTGAAGGTTACGATGGAGGTCTTTTTATGAACGACTTGGGTCATAATTTGTGTTCTTGTCACAGGTAAAGTAGTTTGGGTAACTTGGATCATAACTCTTGTTATTGTCACATGTAAAATAGTTTGGGTAACTTGGATCATAATTGATGTTCTTGTCCCAGGTAAAGTACTTTGGGTAGCCTTGACGATAACTATTGTTATTTTTTCTGGTACGGTAATTTTTGTAACTTGGATCATAACTGGTGTGATTGTTAGAGGTAAGGTAGTATTGGTAATTTGAGCGATAACTCATTTTATTGTCACGTGTAAGACTGATTTAGTTAATTAGTCAGACAATATTCTGAGGACATAGTGTAATAGTCTCTCAGCTTTGACAGCACTGATTGACCCAGGCGCCGAGGTAGGCTTAGATAGATTTAACTTCTCCACATAGACCAAAACTCTTTAGTCAAAGCAATCTTGTGAACCGCAGGAAGTGACGTTACTGGATAAAATGCCTCATTATGTCGAATGAATGGATCAAGGACAGCACGACCACAAATAAGCTATCCAGCGGTCACCAAGACGACAAATTATCGGATGAAGGGCAACAGGACGACAAATAAGCCGGTGTAGGGCAACATGACGACAAATTAACGGACGAATGGCAACATGACGACACATTAACGGATAAGTGGAAACATGATAAAGAAGAGGAGTATAACGAAAAATTAACGGACGAAGGGGAGTATGACGAAAAATTAACGGATAAAGGGGAGTATGACGAAAAATTAACGGACGTAGGGGAGTATGACGAAAAATTAATAGACGAAGGGGAGTATGACGAAAAATTAACGGACGAAGGGGAGTATGATGAAAAATTGATAGACGAAGAGGAGCATGACGAAAAATTAACGGACGAAAGGGAGTATGACGAAAAATTAATAGACGAAGGGGAGTATGACAAAAAATTAACGGACGTAGGGGAGTATGACGAAAAATTAATAGACGAAGGGGAGTATGATGAAAAATTAATAGACAAAGAGGAGTATGACGAAAAATTAATAGACGAAGAGGCGCATAACGAAAAATTAACGGACGAAGGGGAGTATGACGAAAAATTAATAGACGAAGGGGAGTATGACGAAAAATTAACGGACGAAGGGGAATATGACGAAAAATTAACGGACGAAGGGGAGTATGACGAAAAATTAACGGACGAAGGGCAGTATAACGAAAAATTAACGGACGAAGAGGAGTATGACGAAAAATTAATAGACGAAGCGAGAAGGATGACAAATTAACGGATAAAGGGAAGTATTACGATACATTAGCGGAGAAGGCGGAGAATGATGACAAATTAACGGACGAAGGAGATTATGACGAAAAATTTACATACGAAGAGGAGTATGACACAAATTAACGGATAATGAACAGTATGACACAAATTAACAGACAAAGGGCAGTATGACACAAATTTACTGAAAAGGGGCAGTAGGGCGACAAATTAATAAAGGAAACGGAGAATGACGACACATTAACAAACAAAGAGCAATATGACGACAAATTAACAAACAAAGAGCAATATGATGACAAATTAACAAACAAAGAGCAATATGACGACAAATTAACAAACAAAGAGCAATATGATGACAAATTAACAAAAAAAGAGCAATATGATGACAAATTAACAAACAAAGAGCAATATGATGACAAATTAACAAACAAAGAGCAATATGATGAGAAATTAACAAACAAAGAGCAATATGACGACAAATTAACAAACAAAGAGCAATATGATAACAAATTAACAAACAAAGAGCAATATGATGACAAATTAACAAACAAAGAGCAATATGACGACAAATTAACAAACAAAGAGCAATATGATGACACATTAACAAACAAAGAGCAATATGATGACAAATTAACAAACAAAGAGCAATATGATGACAAATTAACAAACAAAGAGCAATATGACGACAAATTAACGGACGAAAGGGAGTATTAGGTTACTAAAACGATAGATGAAGGGGAGCCAGTGGAAGATGAAGGGGAGCCAGTGGAAGATAAAGGGGAGCCAGTGGAAGATGAAGGGGAGCCAGTGGAAGATGAAGGGGAGCCAGGGGAAGATGAAGGGGAGCCAGTGGATGATGAAGGGGAGCCAGTGGAAGATGAAGGGGAGCCAGTGGAAGATGAAGGGGAGCCAGTGGAAGATGAAGGGGAGCCAGTGGAAGATAAAGGGGAGCCAGTGGAAGATGAAGGGGAGCCAGTGGAAGATGAAGGGGAGCCAGTGGAAGATGAAGGGGAGCCAGTGGATGATGAAGGGGAGCCAGTGGAAGATGAAGGGGAGCCAGTGGAAGATGAAGGGGAGCCAGTGGAAGATGAAGGGGGGCCAGTGGAAGATGAAGGGGAGCCAGTGGAAGATGAAGGGGAGCCAGTGGAAGATGAAGGGGAGCCAGTGGAAGATGAAGGGGAGCCAGTGGAAGATGAAGGGGAGCCAGTGGAAGTTATTTATCTAGATTTTACAAAAGCCTTTGATAAAATACCTCACAAAAGATTATTTCGAAAGTTAAAATCCCATGGAATAGGTGGGGAAGTTGCCATGGATTGAAAATTGGTTAACGCGAAGAAGGCAGAGAGTGGACATAAATAAGGAGTACTCTTAGTGGTGTGAAGTGAAAAGTGGTGTGCCACAGGGCTCGGTTTTGGGACCAATTTTGTTCTTGATATATACAAACGATTTGGACATCGATATGGGATCCATGATTGCAAAATTTGCTAATGATACAAAACTATGCAGTAGTGTCTCGTCTAAAGCAGAAGTGGATATATTGAGGTCGGATTTAGATAAAATTCGAGAATGGTCTGTAAGCTGGCAAATGGAGTTTAATATTGATAAATGTACAGTCATCCACGTGGATAGATCCAATATGGAACATAATTACAGAATGGACAAGAACAATATTAGAAAGATAGATAAGGAAAGGGACCTAGGGGTTATAATAGATCATACAGGTAAGGTAAGTGAGCAAGTTCAGGTAGCAGTGAAAAAGACACATGCAATGTTAGGTATGATAAAAATAAATATTAAACATAGGAGCAAGGAAGTGCTAGTCAAACTGTATAAAGCATTGGTTAGACCTAGATTGGAGTATTGTGTACAGGTGTGGAGTCCTCGTCAAAGAGGGGATACAAACATGCTGGAAAGAATACAAAAAAGAGTGACAAAGCTGATAGTGGTATTCCAGAAATAAAAGTTATGAAGAAACTCATAAAACCGGTCTACAGTGTCTAGAAAGGAGAAGAGTTCGAGGTAACTTAACACAGATTTGAAAGATGATCAGAAGAACGGAATAATTAGACTAAAGTTTTTCAAAATCCAACCACCTACAAGAGCAAGAGGTAAAGCAACAAATTAACTAAAGACAGGTCCAGATTAGAAATTAGGAAATATTTTTTTAGTCAGAGAGTGGTGAATGTTTGGAATGGATTACCACAGGAGGTAGTGGAGGCAGGGACAATTAATGCATTTAATAATACATTGGATGCGCATAGCTTTTTAGAGCAAGGTAATGTAAATGAAACTGGTTGTATACAGACTCTGCAGAGGCTTCTAAAACAGTATAAAGACGTTAAGTTAAGTTAAGTTAAGCTAAAGTTAAGCTACGACGACAAATTAACGGACGAAGGGGAGTATGACGACACATTAATAGACGATTTTGAGTATGACGACAAATTAACGGACGAAGGCCAATATGACGACAAATTAACGGATGAAGGGTATTATGACGACACATTAACGGACGAAGGGGAGTATGACGACACATTAACGGATGAAGGGCATTATGACGACAAATTAACGGACGAAGGGCAAAATGACGACAAATTAATGGACAAAGGACAGTATGACGACAAATTAACGGGCACAGCTCAACATATTCTCCGGTTTAGATGACTAACTAATTCATTTATTGAAGATTTCACCAGTTTCTGTTTTAGGCGTTAACATGTTTATTCGAAAGAAAATCTATAGAAACAATAACTAAACTTTAAAACGTTTCTTAGTTTTTATTAATGTTTTATTTTGCCAAATCCTTTAGGTTATTTGCGACCCCGGTGTGAAGATGCACACACATATGAAGTAACTGTATGTTTTACTGTAGGGTAAAATCAGAATGCTTATGAACCAGTAGTCATTAGAGGCAACGTTGGATATAAGCCAATATATAGTCGTATGCAAGTACAAGGATTATCTCCAGCATTTGGCAACACCGAGAATATCAGACATAATCACTGGGTTTGGTGTAGAAAGCTCTTGCATTAAGTCCTAGACTTTAGGGTGCACAATTAGCGTAGTGGTAGAGTATTGCCTTTCATGACAAAGGGAATGGATTGTTGATGTTGCTATTGTTGTTGAATGCCCACAGTGAGTAAGATTGCTCTTTTGTACATTTGAAAAGGGCGATAAGTGACTATTTGGAGTAGCTTCCCTCATATCCCGAGAGAGCCGATGAAGGCGGAATTGGGTCCTCCAAGCAGTTATGTTATGATTGACTACATCCGCTTATCACTAACTGCTACATCGACGTCGGTCCCAAACCTCATTAGTGCCCCAAAGGTACAGGGTACGAATCTCGCTTTTGATACTTTCCAGTTGAGCCAGCTGTAAACAAATACCTGGCATCAGACCTGAGGAAAGAAACGGCACACCCTAGCTAATACAAGCTGTGTATACTGATGTCTCTAACAACTTTATTTTGGTTTTGTTTTGTTTGTTTGTGTTCGCCTTATTTCTCTAATCCCGAAGGCGGTGTGCGTTGCACTGCGTTTTTATTTTGCGCCTGTCAGCCCAGTGCATCCGACTTCAGCATGCATTTTATGTAAGGGTCTGCTTCCTCCTGCATTTTCTAAGGGTTTGCTTCCCCGGGGTAACGGCCGGTGCTGTGATGGGGATCGAACCCAGCACCTTCTGGTTGTGAGCCGTGTCACGTAACCACTAGACCACGCCGTCCCCCTCTAACAACTTGATTCCCCAACAGGAGTGTAGCTATTATGTGACAAACCTTTACTGAAGTCTCTAACAATTTATTCCGCGACATTAGTGTAACTACTATGGGACATACCTTTACTGAAGCTTCTAACAGCTTTATTTCCTGACAGTTGTGTAACTACTATGGGACAAACCTTTACTGAAGCTTCTAACAGCTTTATTTCCTGACAGTAGTGTAACTACTATGGGACAAACCTTTACTGAAGCTTCTAACAGTTTTATTTCCTGACAGTTGTATAACTACTATGGGACAAATCTTTACTGAAGCTTCTAACAGCTTTATTTCCTGACAGTAGTGTAACTACTATGGGAAAAAATCCTTTACTGTAGTCTCTAATAACTTGATTCCTCAACAGTAGTGTAACTACTATGGGACAAACCTTTACTTGAGTGTATAACAACTTCATTCCTCGACAGTAGTTTAAATTACTATTGTACAAGCCTTTACTGAAGTCTCTAATATCTTGATTTCCCAACACTAGTGTAACTACTATGGGACAAACCTTTACTGAAGTCTCTAATATCTTGATTTCCCAACACTAGTGTAACTACTATGGGACAAACCTTTACTGAAGTCTCTAATATCTTGATTTCCCAACACTAGTGTAACTACTATGGGACAAACCTTTACTGAAGTCTCTAATATCTTGATGATAAGATCAATTTGGGGTGTATGCAGAACTGATCTATCTGATTCCATATTTTGCCATCTGGCAAGTTGATTGTTATTTTGTCTATGTCTTCATGTAGAAGATTGTTGATTTGATTTGATATGTCTTAGGCACCAGGTGAGACATCATGTTTCCAATTTTGGCCACGTATGTTGCCTTAATAGTTGACGCTCAAAATGTCATCCATATTGCATGTTTCCAAATGGTTTCGGCAGATCATCAGGTAGACTTGATCTTGTGTTGCTCCACAGTCACATATCTGATCATTCATGTATTCTAACCTGTTTAAAGTATTTCTGCATCGTGCTATACTATTCTGGAGTCTATTTTGTAACTTCCATGTAAAGTAAAGAAGTGCTCTATAGGAGCATGTATCTCTCGCAGTTCGATCCAGGGTACCGTGTGGTACCGGCAAAATGACCGCTGAGCATTTGCTGCAAAACTGCCCGACATACGAGGATCAGAGAGAGCAGATGTGGCCATCACCAGTGGCAACACTAGACAAGCTCTATGGCAGTGTCGACAGCCTCAGGATGACGGCTGCTTTTTTCGAAAAAATAATAGTTACTGTCTGACTGCGGACGATGAAGAGAAAGAAGAAGGTTGATGGCCGATGCACCTCTGGGTGATAGAAGGCAAAAGTGAGTTGGTTGATGGCCGATGCCCCCCTGGATGATAGAACGCTAAACAAGAATAAATGAGACTGGCTGGAGGACATCAACCTTTATTTTTTCGAAAAAAGCAGCGGTCATCCTGAGGCTGTCGACACTGCCATAGAGCTTGTCTAGTGTTGCCACTGGTGATGGCCACATCTGCTCTCTCTGATCCTCGTATGTCGGGCAGTTTGCAGCAAATGCTCAGCGGTCATTTTCCTGGTACCACGGGCATTCGTCAGTGCCGCCTATCTTCAATTTGTTGAATAGGTGGTACCTCAGTCTATTGTGGCCAGTGCGAAGTCTGAAGACCACGACCTGCTCTCTTCTGTACAACTGGTAATAGGCATTGTTTTTTGTGTAGCCAGTATGTTCGGTTTCCCATTTGGTCATGTATCTCGCTCTGATAAACCGTTTTGACTCTTCGTATGTCATACTAGTATCTGGTTGTGGTAGTGTTGCACCTTCTTTTGCCAGTCTGTCTGCCTTGGATGTTGCAGTGGGATGGAACCCACTGCACCACTACCCTTTTTGGTGCGGATTGCTGGCATAGTTGACAGAGTGCTGCTCTTAAATCATTAAGTTAAGTATTTTTCTGGCTTTTTAGTGCTGTGACTACGGCCAGGGCATCTGCAAGCAGGACTATATGGCTTTCATTCCTTTTACCTGTCACCATTTATTCCACTACCGCCCTCAGTGCCTCTGCCTCTGCTCTGAAATTGCTTGTGTATTTTCCAGTAGCGAATGACAGTGTTATTTTTCTGGCATTTGGTAGGTTCAGAAATGCTCCTGCCCCTCCGTTCTGTGTTGTGTTTGTTACAGAACCGTCGGTGTATGCATAAGTCCAGTCCATGCTTGGGTAGTTTTTCGTTATGTAGCTCAGGGTAGTATCTCTTCTTTCTTTTTCAGTCTGGCAGTTTTTTTTTCCAATACCTGGTATATTTTCTACCACCTCTGGAAATATATGCTGCCTCCAGGTAGGTTTTCGTACAGTAGGGATGGGCTTTGGTGTTGTTAGTGCGTTCATGGGGTCTTCGTGCATCTTTGCTTTCTGCAAAGTTTCTCCGCTTTAGTTTCCCATTTCCGAAATTGTTTAGTCTCTGGTGCATTGAATGGTCTGTCAGTCCTCTGAGTTTCTCTGCTTGCTGCTGGGCTCTGCAGTCTCTTCTGTCGGTCATGGGTTGCAGTTTTGTAATATTTTCAAGTTCTGCAATTGGTGTTGACTTCATGCCTCCTGTTTTAACTCTCATGGCTTGGTATTGGAGTTTGTTAATTTTAAAGAAGTTCGCCTTTGCTGCTGTTGTCCATGCGCAATACCATACTCGAGAACTGGTCTCACTCTTCCAGTGTACAGTTTCTTTAGTATACTTTCGTCTGCTCCCCAGCTTGTGCCAGCAAGTTTCCTCGTGATTGCCATTTTTTCTCTGGCTCTCATTCGGTTTCTGACTTCCATGTCATGGTTTCCATGTCATGCGCCGATCAAATGTGACACCCAGGTAGTTTGAGTTGTCGTTTGGCCGCAGGTATTTGCCGTTAAGACTTAATTTGGGTTTTTGGGGTTTGTTTGATAGCGAGAATTTTGTACATGTCGTTTTTTCCTCATTTATTTTGACCAGCCATGAGTTCGCCCACTCTTCCAATGATGTTAGGGCCTGCTGCATCTGATTTCTTGCTATGGTGAGATTCTTTTCAGAGGTCCACATAGCCAGATCGTCTGCAAACATTGAGCTATGGACTCTTCTTGGTATATTTTCAGTGATGTTATTTATATACACCAGGAAGAGTGTGGGTGACAGTACTCCACCTTGGGGTACTCCCTGCTCAAGTGTCACCTTTTTGCTCATCTTCCCTTGTACTTGAACTTTGGATGTTCTGTTTTTGAGGTAGTGACTAATCCATTTGTACATTTTCCCACAAACTTCACTTATTCTTAGCTTGACTCTAAGTCCCTCTTTCCAGACTTTGTCAAATGCCTTTTCTAGGTCCACCCAAACCGCTACTGTGTGTTTTTGCTCCTGGTAAACATCTTCTATTTCCTGGGCTTTGAGGATGACCTGATCCTCAGTGGATCTGTGCTGTCTAAAGCTTGCTTGCTGTGGAATTAGTATGTGTTTTTCTTCCAGATGCCACATCAGTTTGGAGTTTATCATGCGTTCCGTCAGTTTGCCTACGTAGCTCAATAGGCTGATAGGCCTGTATCCATTTGGATCTGTTTTGTCTTTTCCTTTCTTTGCTACTGGTACAAGCACTGCGTCTTTCCATGCCTGGGGTACAATACCCCTTTTCCAGCTTTGGTTAAGTACTGATAGTAGTTTCCTCTTTGCTGTTTGGCCCAGCCCCATCAGCATTTCGTTTGTTATCCCGTCTTTTCCGGGAGATTTCCTTTTCTTTAACGTTCTCATGGCCTCTTCCATTTCATTCATTGTTAATTTGGCCATCATTTGCTCTTCTGGTGCCATATTGATGTACCCCTTTTGCTCTTCACTAATGTATGTATGCCTATCTGCTGGGACATCAATGTGGTTTGCTCTGGCATAATGTTCGACAAAGTCGTTTGCTGCTTTTTTTCCAGTGAGCATGTTGTCACCCTGTTTGATTGTGATTTGTTTGTTTAATGAAGTTTCGTCCTTCATGGCTCTGACTAGCTTCCATAGTTTGTTCCCTTCTTTGTCTAAATTGAGGCTTTCTGTTTTGTTTTTCCAGCTTTCTCTTGCTGTTTGGTTTAGAGTGTATTTGTATTTTGCCGTGGTGGCTTTGATGGCGATATTTGCCTCCATAGATTGTTCTCGCTCTGCCATGTTCCTAGCATTTGTGACTGCGTCTTCCGCTGTCAGCAAATCATCATTCCAATAGGGCTTATAGTTTTTTTTTGCCGCTCTTGGGATGGTTTCAGTGGCAGCTTGCATTATTGCTTTGCTTAGGCTTTCCACCATGGGCTTCATTTTGTTATTCCGTGTGTTGATGGTTTCACAGCCCATCTGTCAGGCTTGCAAATCTGTCCCAGTCGGCTCGTTTGTAATTCCAACGTGGGAGCGGTTTTGTTTCCTGTGGGCCTACTTCCATATCAACTTCTAGCCTAATTGGTCTGTGGTCGCTACCTGCCAATTGGTTTAGCACCTGGCGGTCTATTTTATGGTGAATGTCCACCGTGGAAAAGGCCAAATCTGGAGTAGAGGTGGTATGCCATGTTCTAGAAGGCCATCAACCAACCCTCGTTCGTCTTTTATCATTCAGAGGTGCATCGGCCATCAACCAACCCTCTATTGCCTTCTATCACCCAGGGGGCATCGGCCATCAACCAACCCTCTTTTGCCTTCTATCCCCCAGGAGTTCATTGGCCATCAACCAACCGTCGCAGATTATGTTTATGAGCTTTTGAGGAATTCCATATTGCCTCAGTAGTTTTCAGAATATATCTCTGTCCAAACTATTGAAAGTCTTCATAATCAACGAAATGGATGCACAAACTCGAATTCCATTTCAATGATTGCTCCACAGTGTGGCTTTGTGGTCAATGCATGATCTATTCTGCTTGAAGCCCGACTGCTCAACTCTTAACTTGTTATCCACTGCCTTTTTCAACCTTTCTAGTATTACTCTATTTAATACGTTTCCCGGCACTGATAATAACATTATTTCTCTATGGTTTTTGCATTCCTGTAAATCTCTCTTAGGCAATTTCACTAGGTATCCCTTTCTACAATCTTTTAGTCAGCTTTCTTGCTACCAGATGGGGCTTATCAAGTTGTGGAGCATGATAATAGATCCGTCTGCTTTTATGGCTTCCGGTGGTATCCCATCAGGTCCTTATGTGTTTCCGTTCCTTAAAAACTCTATTGACCTTCTAATCTCTTCTTTACCTGAATTATCACAGTTGATCGGCAGGTCCTTCTCTGCTGGTGGGATATCTGGTGGGTTGTCTGGTGCTGGTCTGTTCCAAAGCTCTTTAAAGTATTCTACCCATCTTTTCTTCTGTTCTTCAAGGTTAGTTATCTTTTCCCCAAGTTTATTTTAAATTGGTAGACTTTGTTGTTGATACTTTCCCGATAGTTTCTTGGTAGCCTCATAAAGACTTTTCATATTTTATATTTCACTTTACCGCAGTCTCTTTCGCTTCCTCAGCCGGACCATCAATGTAACGTCTTTTGTCCTTTTTGATGTTCTTTTTAACCTCCTTGTTGCTCTATTTCTGTGCTTATTATACTCATATAATGTGCAGTTGATAATGTTCCGCGTCGCTTCCAGTTTTTGATGAGATTCCTATCTGGTACACGGTTCTAACATTATATTATCTTATTTTCAGGGCATTTGGTCCCTAACAGGGCAGATCGTTTGGATATCTGATAAATTTGTCTTTTCGAGTTTTGATCTTGGTCTCAACATAGATGGCGAGATGCAGTCCCCCCTACGTTTTGTTTTGCTGATGACATTGTCATCTCCAGCTACAGCATGACAAAAGTCAAACAAAAACCGAAACGAGCTGAATAAAGCAGGCAAGTCGATTGGGCTGAACATAAATAGAAAGTAGGTTCAATTTCTACTGAACACTTTCTGACCTACTTGGGAACTGAAATACGAAAATAGGCTTATCGAAAATGTAAATGTGTATGTATATCTAGGCCAGAAAATCAATACCAGCCACAATATTGATAAGGAGATCAAAGGCAGGATGGCTTTAACGACATTAAACGGCACTCAGGCAGATGACGGACGTCAAGGCTACGGCTCACACTTTCAATAGTATGGCTATCCCAGCAATAATATATGGATGTGAGGTTTGTAGTCAAGCGCAGAGTAGCGGTGTATTACCGAAGGAGAAATGTAGCGAAGAGTCCTAAATATCTCCATAAGAGACCACAAACTGAGTTCCGGGATATCGTCGGCTCTGCATCAATGTGAAAGTATAGATGGACCGGCCATGTGGTCCGCATGACTGACGATAGATGGACCGGCTATGTGGTCCGCATGACTGACGATCGATGGGCGAGGAGGGTGTCTTTTTGGTGGCCATACAAGAACAATCGCAGACCAACGAGATGGAGAGAAGACCTGCACCACGTCTTTGGACCATAGTGGTACTTCAGGGCGAGGGACAGACATATATTCAAGTAGCTTTTGGCTACCTGGCATTAGGCAACATTTCTTGATTGAATACCTAGATTCAGGTATTAAAGAAAGCTTGTTAGACCATATCTCAGCTCTTATGTCCAACTTGTATATTTCCGGGTCCTGTTACCGGTAATGGACTCTTCGATGTTTTTACATGATGACCGATGTTGTTTATATTTCTTTGGAACGTACATTTGGTTACTTTTATCGAACAAATACACCAAAAAACCAACTCTATCTGTTTCTAAGAATCGACTTCATTGCACTGCGGGTAAATCCATTAGTGCTCAGTCTATCTCAGCAAATAGCACAGTGTCTGGAAGACCCCAGTAGCTCGGTGGTTGAATACTCTCCTGATATGTCCTCTCATGTGCCCAACTGCGCTCGAAACCCGTAAACTGTAACAAATTTGCAGTCTGTGAATTGCTGATTCCTCTTTTCCAATGTCTTCATTCAACATTCGGCCATTGATGGACCTCAAAATGCCTTCCCCTTTCCATCACCAATGACACATGATGGAAGCTATGTTAGCTAGTTCGCTGCCCTGAACTATAATTATATATGGTTTTACTCCCCTTCCGAACAACACTACATCTTAGAACATCCTATAATCCTAATGGTACAATAGACAACATGAACAATCCTGATAGAACATAGCCCTCGTTCTGGTTAACACCCAAACTATTTCATGAGGTCAAGTAGCAGGATTATCTGCGCCAAGTAGCTAGAGCTCACTAAATCTCAAATAGGATAGCTGGGACCAGAATTTCGAACGCGCACTCCTCGAAATCCTGGGAATCCTGAAAATCTCAATCAGAGCTCTTAGAGACCGTTTCAGCGGTTCCCCGACTTAGGACGCACTGAGACTCCTTCGGGGGTTCATAGTGATCTCTTTCCTGGCTCACATAGATACATGTTCAATGGTTCTCAGATACTACTTCAAGGGACACTCAGAGACATCTTAATTTGCTCCAATAAATACCATTAGGGTCTCACAGAGACCTCTCCAATTGCGCCCAGACATGTCTTCAGTGGTTCCAAGTGATGTCTTCATTGACTTCAAACAACATGTTCAGAGGTCTATAGTAGCATCAACAGTAAATCTCAGTGACCTCTTTAGCTACTCACATAGACTTTCTCGGGGGACTCCAGGAGCCTATTCTTATGCCCTAGTAACCTCTTCAGTGGCTCCCAATGACCTTTGTTGTGGCTCTCAAAGATTTGCCTAGTGAATTCCCAATGTGTCGTCACTGGCTTTAAGTAACATTGTCAGTGGTTCCTAATGAAAACCTCAGGAACCCCTGGTGATTTTGTCGAGGGTTTCCTTACATGTCTTCATGTTATGCCGATGATATCTATCTTCTAATTGCCTGATATGTCTTTATGAGGGTCGGAAAGACCTGTTCAGTGGCTACCAAAATACCATCAGTGGTTAACATAGACTTCTTGAAGGCCCCTAGTAGTTTCTCCGGTGGTTCCTTAAGTCCTCATCAGAGACACACTATGGGACCTCACTAAGGCCACTTCAACACGTTATTGCAAATTATGAAACCTCGTCAAATGTGATTCGACATATCTTAAGGTGTTCTTTGAGACATCAAGCGCGCATCGACACCTTAGTTTAGTTTAGTTTAGTTGAATACGTAACGTCATTGCACACAGTTTAACCCGGAAGTGCTTTGTTCTTCTCCATATTTGTTGGAGAGTCTCAGCACAATGCATGAACTCCGTAGCACCGGCTAGGATTTAGTAAAAGCTTGGGCAGATTTGGAACATAATCGACACCTTATAATTCTCTTTACGGGTCAATTTCGTTTTATAACCATCTCCCTCAGGACTTCCTTGTTTTTCTTTTTCTTAGAACTGTCAAGTAGTATTTTTTATCTCGATTGACTCTTCTTCTTCGATCATTGCTTATTTAGATTGGGACCGGATTCTTCAATAAATTCTGCTCTCTGTTGCAGGGTCTCGATACCGTCGGACAGGATTCGTTCAGGGGAGTCGACGTTGGCGTATCCTTCTCCCCAGATCAGTGTGCTGAGAGCAGTCTTGAAGTACATGCCCTGCTGTCATGTTTACTATGCCGCAGTAACATAGGCTGTCAGTACCTATTTTGAATTTGGTGTACAGGTGGTGTCTCATTCTTATGGGGTCATTTAGGAGACGCGGTCTTTTGGTATTTTCTGGAAAATTGATAGTTTCCATCATCTGCATGGTTTTTGGGGTGTTCTTTCTGCCAATATACATTGTATTGCTCCTTTATTATAGCGTTTGCTTTTTCATAGTGGTCCATATATTCTTTCTCTATCAGTTTTGTTTCTTTGGCTAGACTGTCGGCCTTCTCGTTTCATCTGATGTTACAGTTCGATGGTATGCGCCATATCACAGTTTTTGTTTAACCAGTGAGACATTTTCACCAAGGCTGTCCTTAATTCAATTGTTCTTCTTTAGTGTATGCGTGATTGTCGACGTTTTGCATCGGTATGTTGCGACAGGAAAGATGGAATGTTTGCAGTAATTGTGTGTGGCTTACTTGTCTGCCATTCGCTGATCTTTATATTGGACACCTGCGGTGTTGTCATGGGCATTCTTTTTCTGACTTCTTTTTGTTAGCATATATCGATAATGGCGCCGAGATATTAAACATTTGTGACGGTACGATTTTTTCCCCTTTCCTATGGGTTTGTTTATCTAGATTGATGGTCCTAACGGTGGCTACACTGATGTTTAGGACAATAATGTGTTCAAGCGATGTCTCGTTTAACTGACCGTGTGTCACGTTTAACAGATATGGCCGTGTGTCAGGTTTAACAGGTATGGTCGTGTGTTACGTTTAACAAATATGGCCTTGTGTCACGTTTAACAGATATGACCGTGTGTCATGTTTAAAAGATATGGCCGTGTGTCAGGTTTAACGGATATGACCGTGTGTCTCAGTCCCTCCGCGCTGATTCAGATTAGGACTGTGTCATCTCTGAATTCTACTGCTTCTGTTTCAGTGATTGTAAGCCTGTCGAACTATTTGAAGTTACATTAAATGTCTCTTACTTTGTTTTCATTGACCAAACTTCACAAATGTACAAACAGGCTGACAAACCTAGCATCCACTACAGTCATAACTTACTTAGGTGGGGACGGCGGGGGCTAGTGGTTAAGTGACACTGCTCACATCCGAAGGTGTTGGGTTCGATCCCCATCACTACACGGGCCGTTACTCCGGGGAAGTAAACCCTTAGAAAACGCAGAAGTCGGATGCACTGGACCGAAAGGCGCAATATGAAAACCACAGTGCAACGCACACCGCATTGGGGAAAACATAACTGACACTTGACTTGCTCACAAAGTTCCGCCCTTTTTCCTATTTGGGAAGTCTGCCTGGGTCTTTGTGTATGTATAGGCACGATTATAATCACTGCCCCACAGAGAGCATACCGTAAGAGGCGACTAACTGTGTGACCTGGCACAGTACCGGCATGGTTAAGTGGTTTGTTATGAGCAGTTCGCCATGGCGCCAAACAGTCTGTGGGTCTACTTTGCTCTAGTGTTTAAGTCTATTAAGATGGACTCACACAATGACACTTATCCCAACGCAGCAGAGTAATATGCTGCTAGATCCTAGTCCGCTAAGCAGGGAATCCTTCTCCTGGCACTATATACAGCTCACGCCATAGTTGGGAACCTGCACAATGGCATCTGCCCCTGCAGAAGTACAGGTCGACTAAGATTATGTGTAACTTCACCTGTGATATACTTTGAGGCATTCATGATAATAATGCATTGAATGCATTTTTCTTTTTTTAATGTTTTTCTTCCCAACGATCGTCGAAATAATGACGATATGAAACATATAGGCTAGGCTCGAGCAGCTCATCACTCCGCTTCATTGGGTCAAGTGCCGCGAAGGATGGTTAACTGACGTGCATGTCACCTTAATAGACTCAAACACTAGAGCAAAGTTTACCTGTAGCCTGTTAAGCGCCATGGCGAACTGCTTATAACAAACCGCTAAAACCATGGCATGTGTTATACCGTGTCACACAGTAAGTCGCCTCTTACGACATGCTCTCAGGTAGGGCAGTGGTGCTATTCTTGTAATTGTTATACATCTGCAGCCACTCGGATAAACTTACACATCGAAGGTATATGACAGGTAATTCAACAAAACGAAAGTGTTTCATAGGCGAGGTTACAAAATGAAAGCTAATAGGTGAAATTATAAATCAAAAGTATATCATAGGTGAGGTTACAAATTGAACGTGTATCATAAATGAATTTACAGATTAAATGTATATCCCACGTGAAGTTACAAATCGGAAGTATAGATGATAATGGCATGCATATTTAACAATGGAAGGCTTTGACTAATTGATGAGAACAAATGACAGAACATCAATGCCTAATGTTGAAAGGTTTTGTTTGATTTATTTGAACAAATGATAAAAAAATAAATGGCGAACGTTGCAACAGGAGACAGTAGAATCATCAGGAGGTCGCCAGTTAATCTTGTCTTCATAACTGTGTAGATTAAAAACAATTTAATATTAACAAATGTTCAGGTCAGATCAGGTCAGGTCATCCCGTAACCGGTAAGGTCGTTGGGGCACACATGAAGACATCCTCACAACTCCACGCCATCCCTCTCTGTCAGAAGCCGCTGCCTATGACTCTTCTGGTCGAAGACTGGTCCATTCTTTTATGTTGTCTTCCCATCTCTTTTTGGGCCGGCCTCTTCGTCGTCTACCATGCACCTTCTCGTGGAGGATTGTGTTTGCAAGACCATTTGATCTCGATATGTGACCGTACCAAGTGAGTTTCCTTCTTTTGACAGTTGCCAAGAGATCTTCGAAAGGCCGTATTGCCGTCGTAATTCTATTTCGGATTTCCTCGTTTGTAACTCGATCTTTGTACGTGACGTTTAAAAGTCTTCGGAAACATCTCATCTCCAAGGCCTGTATCCTTCGTTGAAGGTCAGCTGTAACTGTCCATGTCTCACACGCATAGAGAAATATTGACAAGACCAGTGTACGCATTAGTCTGATTTTAGTGCTAACCGTTTATCTTGCCAGATTTTGTTAAGCCGTGCAAGCGCCGCTATTGTCTGTGCTTTTCTGGCCAATACTTCACATTTTATATCCTTCCTCACTGACAATCGACCCAAGATATTTAAAACGGTCAACTACTTCGAGTTCTTGACCGTTTGCTTTTATCTTGCTGTTGAAGCCCGTAGCGTTGTTTGTCATTAGTTTTGTCTTTCCAGCGTGTATCTCTATACCATAGTCAAGAGCCGTTTCATCGAGACTTCTGGCCCATTTCTGGAGTTCTGCTTCTGAACCCGCCAACCCGACGATATCATCTGCAAAACGAAGGTTAATAATCGTTCGGCCCCCCTATCTTGACAGTACCAACGTGACCTCCAAGTGCCTCACTCATAATTCCTTCAAGGAATATATTGAAAAGAGTTGGAGAGAGTGTACACCCCTGTCTCACACCAACTGATGTGCGAAACCAGTCTCCTCGCCTCCCATTCACAAGAACTGCACTAGACGCCTTGTTATACAGGTGTTCAAGGACCGTTATAATATTTCCGTTGATATTATACATCCTCATGGTTGCCCAAAGCGCTTTATGCCATACCCTATCAAACGCCTTCTTAAAATCCACAAACACATGATACAGTGTTTGCTGCTGTTCTAGATATTTCTCGCTTAGCAGCCTTAAATTAAATATCTGTTCTGTAGTGCTTCTTCCCTGTCTGAACCCTGCTTGCTCCTCGGCAATAATGTTCTCTGCTTGGGGTTTCAATCGGTCGAGGATTAATTTAAGCATGACCTTGCTAGGGTGGCGAATGAGGCTTATTGTTCTGTAATTTTGGCACAGATTTAGGTTTCCAGACTTATGTAGCGGTATAACTATTGATTTCGTCCATAAGTCCGGCCAGTTTCCTGTCGCCCATATTTTGTTACAGATGTGTGTCAGGCCTTCCACCACTACCTCTCCACCTGCTTGTAAGAGCTCTGCTGGTATATTGTCCACGCCGGCCGCCTTCCCTCTTCTCAATGTCTTTACCGCTGCAATTACCTCTTCCTTCGTTATCATTTGGTTATCCTCTATATTTGTTGGAGTTGGGGGGAATGTTTTCTCAGGTTTGTTTCGCCCCTCATAGTTGTATAGCTCGGAACAGTACTCTGTCCATCTTGCCAGTACATCATTTCCCTCAATGAGACACTTGCCGTTTTTATCATGAATCATAAGGTTCCTGCTTTATCTTGGTGTTACCAGTTCTTTGACCACCTTGTATGCTCCTTTAGCATCATTTCTGTTTAGTCTCTCTTCGATGTTTGCGTATTGCTCACATATCCACGCTTTTTTCTCCTCTCTAATCTTTTGTTGTATGGCTTTCTTGATCTCTTTATAACTGCCGACCTCCTCCGGTGGGTGATTGTGTTTTTTCAGTGACCTTCTTGTATCACACAGATCTAAATGTTCACACCGTTCATATTACGAAGGTCAAAGTGTAATACCATTGACTATATGAAGTTATGCAGCTATGGCGATGTTAGCTGGTAGTATAGAGTGATGCATGCTTTAAAGGATAGTAACTCCACAAAATTTTTATAGGAGCCATATGTCTCATGGACCTTTATAGCTGGCAGAACAGTGCGGTGTACACTTTTGAGGTTGATGACCTCACAAACTACGTATAGCAGTCCTGTTTCGTTCAGGCATGTCCTGGATAGCTGGCAGAATATTGTGATGTAGACTTCTAAGTTTAGTGACCCCACAAAGCTTTGATATAATCCCATGTTTCATGCATCCATTCCAGTTGCTGCAACATACTAGAAACCATTAATTTTGGCGTGAACACTTCTCTAACGTTTCCGTTTGGTCTTCCAAAGTTATCTCTGCTAGTCTACAAACTTCTACTGGAATCTTGTGGTCGAGATCTCCAATAACATTGTAACTAAATGTGTTGAAACTGTTATTCTGATCTATCTGTGTTGCATTAATGAAACCGAGAGACTTCTAGACCTGGTTTTATGATCTCCCCGTATCATATTTAAGCGAAACCTTGCAGGTATGTGTTGTTCAGGTTCTCATAATTTCATGCACTGAAAATAAAAAAGAATGCAGATATTCGACAAGAGTTGGACATAGAGGTAAATTAGTTAATAGATTCCATCATGAACAGAAACTTGAAATAGTTTGGTAATATCAAAAGACACAACGGTTTTTAGAGAACGGTAATAGACGGTATGGTGCTGGGCAATATAGGCAGATCCAGACCAAGAAGGCGATGGAACCAAGATGTCATGGGATACATAGGCATGCCTCTGGAGCAGGCTGAAGATTTGGCAAGAGATCCAGTTTCTATCTGACGCGCTGTGATGGGATCGACGTTCTAAATGATGCAAAGGCTACATGATGCTACATGATGATGATAGGAAGACAGATCATTAAGCAGTTTGTTTGTGATACAAGAATGTCTCGAAAATTTCAGCAGCTGGAGCATATAAAAATAGACAGCGTGACTTCAGAGACTGTGGGGGACAAAGATGGTGTTAAAGACACACTACAGATGGCACATGCAAGAAGATTACACATTCTCCTGTCACCTAACGAGAAAGTGAAGAGGTGACAAGATCACAATCATAGATCAAGCCTACTTTGCTGTATGAACTCAGGATATGGTACCTTTTATAATCGCGTATATTTAGTTTGAATCGTTTTAAATACAATCGTTTGATAAAGGCTTTGTCATTCAAGACAGTATACATCATTCATCAGACTAGAGTGAGAATCGCTAATATATATTAACTTTACTTCTGCTCAACTGACAAATATAATCTACTTATAAATGAGTCACCGAATAGCGCGATTTCGCGCCAGTTATAAAAAGGGATTATTAAACATACCGTAGATTATCTCAACATGTTGCTTTAGTCAGATAACATCCAAACTGGCATAGAAAAAACTAAGGCAGTAGTTTCCAATCTAGGGTGTGTGGATTCATGGGGACCCACGAAGAGAAATACATGGGTCTGAAAATCACATTTATATATCTAAACATTTTTGTTAAAGTAGGTTTTAATTTGACCAGGTGGGATGGGAGAAAGTTGGGACATAGTATAGGGTCGAGCTGAATTATCACTGGCTTCAGGAGTTGCGCGATTTGGAAAAGACTGGCGACCACTGAGTTAAGGCCTCATACTAATGAGAGTGAGACGTTGTCAGTCACCTTTTACGGATCTCAACTCTTTAAAACGTCTCTGTCAGCAACAAACAACAAACTCTATGCTAGTTTATTTTTACATTATAAATGGCGGTCGATGGCACATAGTTTAAGATTGTGTTAAATGGCGGAAGTTTGTTGCTGCACTGGAAGACACCATTCACTGCTTGAATTATTAGTCATCGATCATGGATCCTTCTTCTTCTTCTGCGTACACAGTCAGACAGTAACCATTATTTTTTCGAAAAAAGCGGCGGTCATCCTGAGACTCTCGCCACTACCATAGAGCTTGTCTTGCAGTTCCACTGGCAATGGCCACATCTGCTCTCTCTGATCCTCGTATGTCGGGCAGTTCTGCAGCAGATGTTCAGTGGTCATTTTACCAGTACCGCACGGGCATTCGTCGGTACACCCTATCTTCAATTTGTTGAAGAGGTGGTACCTCAGTCTGTTGTGGCCAGTGCGAAGTCTGAAGACAACGACCTGCTCTCTTCGGTTCAACTGGTAATAGGCATCGTTTTTGGTGTAACCAGTATGTTCGGTTTCCCATTTGGACATGTACCTGGCTTTGATAAGCCGTTTTGACTCTTCGTACGTCATACTGGTATCTATTTGTGGTAGCCTTGCACCTTCTTTTGCCAGTCTGTCTGCCTCCTCGTTGCCTTGGATGTTGCAGTGTGACGGAACCCACTGTACCACTACCCTTTTTGGTGCGGACTGTTGGCACAGTTTGCAGAGTGCTGCTCTTAAGTCATTAAGCTCAGTGTTTTTCTGGCTTTTTAGCGCTGTGACTACTTCGAGAGCATCTGTCAGCAGGACTATATGGCTCTCATTTTCACTGTGTGTTGCCATTTCTTCCACTGCCGCCCTCAGTGCCTCTGCCTCTGCTCTGAAATTGCTCGTGTACTTACCAGTAGCGAATGACAGTGTTATTTTTCTGCCATTTGGTAGGTTCAGGAATGCTCCTGCCCCTCCGTTCTGTGTAGTGTTTGTTACAGAACCGTCGGTGTATGCATGGGTCCAGTCCATGCTTGGGTAGCTTTTCGTTATGAAGCTTAGGGTAGTGTCTCTCCTTTCTTTTTCGGTCTGGCAGTTTTTGTTTGCAATACCTGGTATATTTTCTACCACCTCTGGAAATATATCCTGCCTCCAAGTAGGTTTTCGTACAGTATTGATGGGTTTTGGTGTTGTTAGTGCGTTTATGGGATCTTCGTGCATCTTTGCTTTGGCTATTTCTGCAAAGTTTCTCCGCTTTAGTTTCCCAGTTCCCAGATTGTTTAGCCTCTGGTACATTGGATGGTCCGTCAGTCTTCGGAGTTTCTCTGACTGCAGCTGGGCTCTGCAGTCTCTTCTGTCGGTCATGGATTGCAGTTTTGTAATCTTTTCAAGTTCTACAATTGGCGTTGACTTCATGCCACCTGTTATGATTCTCATGGCTTGGTTTTGAAGTTTGTTAACTTTATCGAAGTTCGCCTTCGCTGCTGTTGTCCATGCCGCGATGCCATACTCGAGAACTGGTCTCACTCTTCCAGTGTACAGTTTCTTTAGTATGCCTTCGTCTGCTCCCCAGCTTGTGCCAGCAAGTTTCTTCATGATCGCCATTCTTTCTCTGGCTTTCATTCGGTTTCTCTCAATCTGACTTTTCCATGTCATGCGCCGATCAAATGTGACTCCCAGATAGGTTGGGTTGTCGTTTGGCTGCAGGATTTTGCCATTTAGGCTTAGTTTGGTACTTTGAGGTTTTAATGAGAGCGAGAATATTGTGCACGTGGTTTTCTCCTCGTTTATTTTGACCAGCCATGAGTTCGCCCACTCTTCCAGCGATGTTAGGGCCGTTTGCATCCGATTTCTTGCTATGGTGAGATTCTTTTCAGAGGTCCACATAGCCAGATCGTCTGCAAACATTGAGCTATGGACTCTTCTTGGTATATTCTCTGTAATATCGTTTATATATACCAGGAAGAGTGTGGGTGACAGTACTCCCCCTTGGGGTACTCCCTGCTCGAGTGTCACCTTTTTGCTCATCTGCCCTTGTACTTGGACTCTGGCCGTTCTTTGTTTGAGGTAGTGGTTGATCCACTTGTACATCTTCCCACAAATATCACTTCTTCTTAGCTTGACTCTAAGTCCATCCTTCCAGACTTTGTCAAATGCCTTTTCCAGATCCACCCAAACAGCTACTGTGTGTTTCTGTGCCTGGTAGGCATCTTCTATCTCTTGGGCTATGAGGATGACCTGGTCCTCAGTGGATCTGTGCTGTCTAAAGCCGGCTTGCTGTGGAATTAGTATTCGTTTTTCTTCCAGATGCCACATCAGTCTGGTGTTTATCATCCGTTCCATCAGCTTGCCGACACAGCTCAGTAGGCTTATGGGCCTGTATCCATTCGGATCTGTTTTGTCCTTTCCTGTTTTTGGTACTGGTACCAGTATTGCATCTTTCCATGCCTGGGGTACAATACCCCTTTTCCAGCTTTGGTTCAGGACTGATAGTAGTTTTTTCTTCGCTGTTTGGCCCAGCCCCATCAGCATTTCGTTTGTTATCCCGTCTTTTCCGGGAGATTTCCTTCTCTTTAGTGTTCTCATAGCCTCTTCCATTTCGCGCATTGTTAGTTTGGCCATCATGTGCTCTTCAGGAGCCGTATTTATGTTTTCGTGCCCCTTTAGCTCTTCGCTAATGTCTGTATGCTTATCTGCAGGGACCTCGATGTGGTTTGCTCTGGCATAGTGATCGACAAAGGCGTTTGCGGCTTTCTTACCTGTGATCAAGTTCTCGCCTTGCTTGATAGTAATTTGTTTATTTGACGGGGTTTCGTCGTTCATGGCTCTGACTAGCTTCCATAGCTTGTTCCCTTCTTTGTCCAGGTTTAAACTTTCCGTTTTATTTTTCCAACTTTCTCTTGCTGTTTGCTTGAGAGTGTGTTTGTACTTCGCCGCGGCGGCTTTGAGGGCGATGTTTGCCTCCACGGATTTTTCTCGTTCTGCCATGTTCCTAGCATTTGTTACTGCATCTTCCACTTTCTGTAACTCATCATTCCAGTAGGGCTTATAGTTTTTCCTAGCTCCTCTTGGGATGGTTTCAGTGGCGGCTTGCATTATTGCCTTGCTTAGGCTCTCTACCATGGGCTTCATTTTGGTGTTTCGTGTGTTGATGGTTTCACACAGCCCATCTGTCAGGATTGCAAATCTGTCCCAGTCGGCTCGTTTGTAATTCCAACGTGGGAGCGGTTTTGTTTCCTGTGGGCCTACTTCCATGTCAATGGTTAGCCTGATCGGCCTGTGGTCGCTACCTGCCAGTTGGTTTAGCACCTGGCGGTCTATTTTATAGTGTATGTCCTGTGTGGAGAAGGCCAAATCTGGAGTCGAGGTGGTATGCCATGTTCTTGAATAGAAGCTAGGGCTATCCTCCGGCCTATTGATTAGGGAGAGATTTGCATCTATCTCCCAATCTTCCACTTCGTCACCTCTGCTGTCTGTGTCAGAGTATCCCCATCTCTCCGAGTGGCTGTTGAAATCTCCAACCACTATGCAGTTGGAGTCTCTGACCTCCATACTCGAGAGCGATAGGTCTCTGTTTGGTGGTCCGTACAGATTGAAAATGCGGAGCTTCGTCTCTTGAGCCATTATGTCAACTCCTACAATTTCTGCTTGTCCGGTGTGATTGACAGGTACCGCGCTACTCGGTATGCTGTTTCTGGTCAGTATCAGGACCCCTCCTTTGTGGCCTTCTCTATCTAGACGGAAAGTCTGGTATCCTCTGATTGAGAATTTATGGTTATTGTTGAGGTGCGTTTCCTGGATACATGCCACGTCAATCTTACCTTCATGCAGGTGATGTGTTAGGGAAAGTTTTTTGTTAATGACTCCCTCCGCATTCCACTGTAATATTCTGAGGGTCTTGAAGTTTTGGCCAATAGTCGTTTCCCCATAGCCATGTGCCTTGACTCCACGACACATGGGTGGGTGACCACCAGTAGTCAAGGGTGGGCCCCTTCGAGGCGTGGGGCCCGGCGCTATCGCTGCCTGGCGGGTCTCCTCAGGATGAGCGCCATACGTTTTTCGAATAGGTTGTGCTGCCATCATACTGTGATTTACGTTGCACTGTTTTGTTAGGCTTGCGGCCCCGTGCATCCGATTTCAACAGGCGTTTCTGTAGGGATGCCCTCCTTAGCCTTTGGCTGTCCCCAGCCTATCTGCAAGGCAGCAGTTGTTTACGATCAGAGTTTTCTCTCCTATGGAAGTTGTCTTACCAGACTATCGAGTCTTCACTACTCGTGTCTATAGGGTGCAATGATGGTATGTGATATATGAGATGGACTGGTTTACCCGGAAGAGAGGCAGTCCAGTGTGTCTGTATCCCAGGATCGTCACGTCCTGCCAGAAACGTAGCATTTGCATGTGAGTGGGGTATCTCTTTTTCCCTTTATTTTCTTGGCTTCTATGCAGGGATTGTACGCCTAGCATTCCCCGCCACCTGGGGTGTTGACACAGTGGGGCAGGTGTGCAATGTCCGCTGGTCTGCATCTCTTCTGCGTCCAGCATGATAGTTATGGCTGATAACGTACAGAGGTAGATATCGTAACCGGAGTGCATTTAGCCAGAGGACAAGCCTGGTAATGTCACAGAGATGTTGATCGCCTGGTGTGCGGACAACTCTCATGGTCAGTGGTTGAGTCTTGACAGTTCACAGTGTGGTGGCTGCTCTACTGTTTTCGACACCCCGACCAGGTTCTAAGTCTTTGGTTGGTGTTTTTCGCACCCCATCGCCGTATAGGGTGAGTATCAAGCAGTTTTCCGCCCGCTTTGATTAGCGGGCGGCAAGGACCTCTTACTGTGGCTCTACCTGATAGGGCTGGGGCGCAAGCCCCAGGTCCCGAGCATGTAGGAGCCTCCCATTGCAGTGGTGCTGAGATTTTGGGCGGGATTGCGGCTTTCAAGGGTTCGGCCGTAATCCCCCACATGGTAGCCTCGCGCCCTTGGCTTATCAGCCTGGTACGTGAACCAAAGTGTCTGCGGCTCCTCTCGATTTGAGCTGGTTTTCCGTAGCAACGCCCTGTCATTTGTAGGGTAAAACTGACCTGTCTTCAGATCTATTTCCAGCACCCGTTCACTATTTGGTCAGACGAATTTATTGAGGGCTTTTGTTTGTCAATGACCAGGTATTTGAAATCTGCGGAGTTAAACACGATTTCCGTAGCGTTCTTTCATTTGAGCTGACTTGTCGTCCGTGAGTCTAATACCAGCGTACGTTCATTATTAGACCCAAACGGCAGTGCTCTCAATTTGTCAGTTGTTCTACAGTATTGGCGTGTTCAGTCAAATTAAGCCGCAGGTTCCACACCTGGTGGTGCCCTTCCGTCAATTCCCTTAGCGAGTTTCTTAAAGGGTAGCCCCAAAGATTTTCGAGGGTCTAATTCCAGCACATGTTCTCTATTAGACCCCACTAAGGTGTACTTTTTGATAGTCATTCTGCAGTATTGGCGTGGTAAGTTAACTTAGGTCTCAGGCTCCACTCCTGATAGTGCTCTTCCGTCAATTCCTTTATCAAACACTGGATGCAGACAAAACCGAGCCACAGGGGACATAACCCCAGATTTCTGGGGGTCTAAGTCCAGCACCAGTTCCATATTAGACTCCAGAAGAGTGGTCTCGGCATGTCAATCATTTCAGTGTTGGCCGTGTTGAGTCAAATTAAGCCGCAGGCTCCACTCCTGGTGGTGCCCTTCCGTCAATTCCTTTAAGTTTCAGCTTTGCAACCATACTTCCCCCGGAACCCAAACACTTTGGTTTCCCGGAAGCTGCCCGCAGAGTCATCGAAGCAACTCCTGCGGATCGCTAGTCGGCATCGTTTATGGTCAGAACTACGACGGTATCTGATCGTCTTCGCGCCTCTGACTTTCGTTCTTGATTAATGAAAACATTCTTGACAAATGCTTTCGCAGTAGCTCGTCTTGCGGCGATCCAAGAATTTCACCTCTAACGCCGCAATACGAATGCCCCCGTTTGTCCCTGTTAATCATTACCTCCAGTTCCGAAAACCAACAAAATAGAACCGAGGTCCTATTCCATTATTCCATGCACCATTATTCAGGCAGCCGAGGCCTGCTTTGAACACTCTAATTTTTTCAAAGTAAACGCGCCGGCCACCCAGGACGCTCAGCGAAGAGCACCCGTGGGAGAGAGCCGGCAGACGGTAGGGCAGGAGACAACGGGCAGTGAACCGGCGCGAGCCGGACCGCCCGCCTGCGCCTGAGATCCAACTACGAGCTTTTTAACTGCAACAACTTTAATATACGCTATTGGAGCTGGAATTACCGCGGCTGCTGGCACCAGACTTGCCCTCCAATAGATCCTCGTTAAAGGGTTTAAAGTGTACTCATTCCAATTACGGGGCCTCGAAAGAGTCCCGTATTGTTATTTTTCGTCACTACCTCCCCGTGCCGGGAGTGGGTAAGTTGCGCGCCTGCTGCCTTCCTTGGATGTGGTAGCCGTTTCTCATGCTCCCTCTCCGGAATCGAACCCTGATTCCCCGTTACCCGTTACAAACATGGTAGGCATGTCACGTACCATCGACATTTGATAGGGCAGACATTTGAAAGATGCGTCGCCGGCACATGAGGCCATGCGATCAGCACAAAGTTATCCAGAGTCACCAGTGGGGACGCCGCAACCCCGCGAGGGGAAACGACGATTGGTTTTGAACTAATAAAAGCGCTCTTTCCGCGAGGGTCGGAGCTTGGTAAGCATGTATTAGCTCTAGAATTGCCACAGTTATCCAAGTAGGATCGTGTCATCTAAGGAACCTCGACTGATTTAATGAGCCATTCGCGGTTTCACCGTGAGACAGTGTGAACTTAGACATGCATGGCTTAATCTTTGAGACAAGCATATGACTACTGGCAGGATCAACCAGATATCTGTCGGAGACGTACGTACTGCGCACACCGGTCGGCGGAGGAAGGGTGTGTAAAAAGCCTCACTGGGACGGCCGCAGGGACCGACTGACGGGACGGACGGACGGTTGTTCCACCCGTTCCTCACTCCGTCGACCTAGGACCGCCTGACAGGGGCCTCCCACACGCACCAGACGACCGACCGACCGGGCTCGCTCGAGGAGGGATGGCAGCGCTCTGTGCAGAACGGATCCCAACGACCTCGGCGACGAATTTCACTGGGACTAGAGACACAATTTGGCCTGCCCTTCTCCGTAGGGAGAGAACGCAGGGCCTCGAGGCAACGATTCCTGCTTTCCATTTGCCGGTCACAAGCTCTTTGCGAGAGTCGGACCACCAGCGAGACGTACTGTCGAGCTCTGCTATAAGCCTTAGATAAATCACCAGGGACGGACCACCTTTCCTGATACGGACCAGACTAGCGCACCTCGGTGGAGGAGCCACTACCACAAACCGCAGTAGCTCGGTAATAGACGGTATGGTGCTGGGCAATATAGGCAGATCCAGACCAAGAAGGCGATGGAACCAAGATGTCATGGGATACATAGGCATGCCTCTGGAGCAGGCTGAAGATTTGGCAAGAGATCCAGTTTCTATCTGACGCGCTGTGATGGGATCGACGTTCTAAATGATGCAAAGGCTACATGATGCTACATGATGATGATAGGAAGACAGATCATTAAGCAGTTTGTTTGTGATACAAGAATGTCTCGAAAATTTCAGCAGCTGGAGCATATAAAAATAGACAGCGTGACTTCAGAGACTGTGGGGGACAAAGATGGTGTTAAAGACACACTACAGATGGCACATGCAAGAAGATTACACATTCTTCTGTCACCTAACGAGAAAGTGAAGAGGTGACAAGATCACAATCATAGATCAAGCCTACTTTGCTGTATGAACTCAGGATATGGTACCTTTTATAATCGCGTATATTTAGTTTGAATCGTTTTAAATACAATCGTTTGATAAAGGCTTTGTCATTCAAGACAGTATACATCATTCATCAGACTAGAGTGAGAATCGCTAATATATATTAACTTTACTTCTGCTCAACTGACAAATATAATCTACTTATAAATGAGTCACCGAATAGCGCGATTTCGCGCCAGTTATAAAAAGGGATTATTAAACATACCGTAGATTATCTCAACATGTTGCTTTAGTCAGATAACATCCAAACTGGCATAGAAAAAACTAAGGCAGTAGTTTCCAATCTAGGGTGTGTGGATTCATGGGGACCCACGAAGAGAAATACATGGGTCTGAAAATCACATTTATATATCTAAACATTTTTGTTAAAGTAGGTTTTAATTTGACCAGGTGGGATGGGAGAAAGTTGGGACATAGTATAGGGTCGAGCTGAATTATCACTGGCTTCAGGAGTTGCGCGATTTGGAAAAGACTGGCGACCACTGAGTTAAGGCCTCATACTAATGAGAGTGAGACGTTGTCAGTCACCTTTTACGGATCTCAACTCTTTAAAACGTCTCTGTCAGCAACAAACAACAAACTCTATGCTAGTTTATTTTTACATTATAAATGGCGGTCGATGGCACATAGTTTAAGATTGTGTTAAATGGCGGAAGTTTGTTGCTGCACTGGAAGACACCATTCACTGCTTGAATTATTAGTCATCGATCATGGATCCAAGAGAAATCAGTAGATGATGGGATATTTAATGCCCTTGTTTATTCCTGTATTTGATTATTTATTTTGGAATGGTTATTTTACGTGAACAGCTGATGCCAGGTAAGAGTACACACTTCCTAATCTTCATTATAGACAGCATGTAGAGCTTTCAAGAGACAGAGCGG
Source organism: Ariolimax columbianus (assembly GCA_036924085.1). Classification (NCBI taxonomy): domain Eukaryota; kingdom Metazoa; phylum Mollusca; class Gastropoda; order Stylommatophora; family Arionidae; genus Ariolimax; species Ariolimax columbianus. Next base: position 33,747,134 of record JAVGWX010000008.1, on the reverse strand, counting down.
TTAGGAAGCTCATCTTTCACAGTCAAATGGAAAGAATACATCAACCTTTCACTGAACGCTGAAATTGGACCAAGAAGTAAATTCTTCCTGGATTTAGAGATGCCTAGTTAACAAATTGGTCACATCATTTCACAACAGCCAATACCTGGTACAGCCTGTCTATAACACTGCATCCCCAACGGTGTACTACTGTGGGAATACATTTATTTTTGAACAACAAAGATCGTGCCGGATTGCAAAATATTCTGGAGATAATTTACTAGCAGCCGAATTTCACAGACCTAGAAAATAATGTTTTGGTCAAAGAAAATGACCCCCAACTACAATCGAACTCTGTTTATGATGCTTGTGACTTATTTTATTGATGCCATTCGACGTTGGCATTCAATTATCTTCGTGGCTTCTAGCTTGGATAAAGTAAGTAGCATTTTTATTTTGCAGAACGTCACCTATTTGGCTATTATAAGTTTTCATGGCAGGTATGCAGTTCAGTAGGTTTCCATTATTCTCCGTACGTGGACGATCAATCGCACCGATGCACATCTGTTTCTGCCAAACGACACGGTGGAATTCGAGCCAGGTGCGTTGGTACTGTATTGTGCACCTTAAATAATTAATATTTTGAGACGTATATATATTTCCTTGAAAACTCTCTTTCTTGAACTAGTTATCATTAGACAGCCGATAAATAAAACCACTGTTAGTAGCATGCACAACGTTAGTCAAGAATGTATAGAAATATATCTCAGTTGTTTTAATATTATCTAATGATTTCTCGTTAAATTAAAGTTGAGATTTACAGATGGCTGTGACTGTGATGCTCTTTTAAATTACCAAATCGTTAGTGGTTAAATGCACTGACATTCTAATTATTTATATAGTCAATTCATTTTGGTGCCTTAGCAACGCGATGGTTGGCATTTTCGGTTTGAAAGGGTTCAGCGTAATACTGAATACATTTTGCCATAGTGGACTTGTTATATTCTATCGGTAGAAAACAAGTAAAAAAAAGCTCAAACACGGAAGAACTTCTTTGGGGTCTCCTGAAGTGGTTTTATATAGAGAACCAAGAAACGTGTATGCCAAAATCGTTCTTATTCTACCAAATGATTAATGGAGCCGAGAACGTGAAGATTTTGTTCAAATGAACAAATGTAATCATTTAATCAAACACATATTTTTGTAACAAATAAATCCAGCTGACATCTCGTGAGATTATGTCAATAATTTCCATCTACGTACGCTACTTCAGGCTAAACAACTAAGTCTGCTACATCAATACAAACAACTAAGTGTGCTACTTCACTACCAACAACTAAGTGTGCTACATCACTACCAACAACTAAGTGTGCTACATCACTACCAACAACTAAGTGTGCTACATAACTACCAACAACTAAGTCCGCTACATCACTACCAACTAAGTCCGCTATATCACTACCAACAACTAAGTCCGCTACATCACTACCAACTAAGTCCGCTACATCACTACCAACCAAGTCCGCTACATCACTACCAACAACTAAGTCCGCTACATCACTACCAACTAAATCCGCTACATCACTACCAACAACTAAGTCCTCTAAATCACTACCAACAACTACGTCCGCTACATCACTACCAACAACTACGTCCGCTACATCACTACCAACAACTACGTCCGCTACATCACTACCAACAACTACGTCCGCTACATCACTACCAACAACTACGTCCACTACATCACTACCAACAACTACGTCCGCAACATATTTACCAACAACTAAGTCCGCTACATAACTACAAACAACTAAGTCCGCTACATCACTACCAACAACTAAGTATGCTACATCACTACCAATAACTAAGTCCGCTATATCACTACCAATAACTAAGTCCGCTACATCACTACCAACAACTACGTCCGCTACATCACTACCAACAACTACGTCCGCTACATCACTACCAACAACTACGTCCGCTACATCACTACCAACAACTAAGTCCGCTACATCACTACCAACAACTAAGTATGCTACATCACTATCAAAACCTAAGTCCGCTACATCACTACCAACAACAACGTCCGCTACATCACTACCAACAACTAAGTCCGCTACATCACTACCAACAACTACGTCCGCTACATCACTACCAACAACTACGTCCGCTACATCACTACCAACAACTAAGTCCGCAACATCACTACCAACAACTAAGTCCGCTACATCACTACCAACAACTACGTCCGCTACATCACTACCAACAACTAAGTCCGCTACATCACTACCAACAACTACGTCCGCTACATCACTACCAACAACTACGTCCGCTACATCACTACCAGCAACTAAGTCCGCTACATCACTACCAACAACTACGTCCGCTACATCACTACCAACAACTACGTCCGCTACATCACTACCAACAACTACGTCCGCTACATCACTACCAACAACTACGTCCGCTACATCACTACCAACAACTAAGTGTGCTACATCACTACCAACAACTAAGTGTGCTACATCACTACCAACAACTAAGTGTGCTACATCACTACCAACAACTAAGTGTGTTACATCACTACCAACTAAGTCCGCTACATCACTACCAACAACTAGGAGTGCTACATCACTACCAACAACTAAGTGTGCTACATCACTACCATCAACTAGGTGTGCTACATCACTGCCAACAACTAAGTGTGCTACATCACTGCCAACAACTAAGTGTGCTACATCACTACCAACAACTAAGTGTGCTACATCACTACCAACAACTACGTCCGCTACATCACTACTAACAACTAAGTGTGCTACATCACTATCAACAACTAAGTGTGCTACATCACTACCAACAACTAAATGTGCTACATAACTACCAACAACTAAGTCCGCTACATCACTACCAACAACTACGTCCGCTACATCACTACCAACTAAGTCCGCGACATCACTACCAACAACCAAGACCGCTACATCACTACCAACAACTACGTCCGCTACATCACTACCAACAACTACGTCCGCTACATCACTACCAACAACTAAGTCCGCTACATCACTACCAACAACTACGTCCGCTACATCACTACCAACAACTACGTCCGCTACATCACTACCAACAATTAAGTCCGCTACATCACTACAAACAACTACGTCCGCTACATCACTACCAACAACTACGTCTGCTACATCACTACCAACAACTACGTCCGCTACATCACTACCAACAATTAAGTCCGCTACATCACTACAAACAACTAAGTCCGCTACATCACTACCAACAACTAAGTTCGCTACATCACTACCAACAACTACGTCCGCTACATCACTACCAACAACTACGTCCGCTACATCACTACCAACAACTACGTCCGCTACATCACTACCAACAACTAAGTGTGCTACATCACTACCAACAACTAAGTGTGCTACATCACTACCAACAACTAAGTGTGCTACATCACTACCAACAACTAAGTGTGCTACATCACTACAAACAACTAATTGTGTTACATCACTACCAACTAAGTCCACTACATCATTACCAACTAAGTCCGCTACATCACTACCAGCAACTAGGAGTGCTACATCACTACCAACAACTAAGTGTGCTACATCACTACCAACAACTAGGTGTAATACATCACTGCCAACAACTAAGTGTGCTACATCAATGCCAACAACTAAGTGTGCTACATCACTACCAACAACTAAGTGTGCTACATCACTACCAACAACTAAGTGTGCTACATCACTACCAACAACTAAGTGTGCTACATCACTACCAACAACTAAGTCCGCTACATCACTACCAACAACGATACCAAAAGGCCCTCGTCAGGAACACAAACTGATCAAAACAGCACCAATTGGCATAGACGCCATTAAAGACATTTTAGAAAGAGGGTACCGATGCTCAGAAATATGTGAGAAACAATAATTACATAACGCACGCACTTTGGACCACACAAGCACAGCCTACTGTAGATATAGGCCTTCTAACTCACGGATAAATGTCTCTGAAACGTCGCATTCCATGGCTGAATAAATAACAAAACTTGCATATTTAATTAGCAGTGCAACTATAACAGCCTGTACGAAGATGGATATGCAGTTGGATTCAGGGCAGGATTCTGTGAAAGGATCACTCTCAATATTGTTTTGTATTATGTACCTTGGATTTGTTGTATTTCTCTGTGTGGAGAATGGATTGATTATAAACTTTAGCATAATATGGGTTCCATTATTTGGTGGGCGGTGGAATGTGACGTTTCAATGGGTTTTCCCGGTGAATCAGATAGCCAATCTAAAGTAGTTCATGACCCAAGTCTACATTCACAAAAGACCGTGACCTTGATAGAAAAACAGCGAAGCAGTAGCACGTGACACATATAAGCAAGCTGCGTTCATTTTACATCCTGTCATTTTTTTTCTTTATAAAAGGTTAAAGGTAGGTACTGGTAGATCGTTGTATCTTCATAACTTCTAGTTGGATTGCAACCATAATACAGTAATATAATATACATGTATAGCACTTACAAATATCAAAGAGTTTGATGACGTAAAAACGTCGGCCATATTGAATATTAATCATATTTTAAAATGATAATTCATATTTGTTTTCTTAAGCTAAGAGAGTCAAGTTTTGCTAGAGTATACTTTAGTGCATGTCAAAATTATATACCTAAGCTTTTTGTGATGTCTTAGTCTTAGTTGACCTGTACTTCTGTACTTCAACTTCTACTTGCACAGCCGCTGTGCAGATTCCATCTCTTATGTGAGCTGGAGGTAGCAAGGTGGGGGGGGGGGGATTTCCTACTTAGCGAGTTAGGCTCGTGTAGCTTATTAGTCCACTATCGAGGGTGGTTAACTTATGTGCGAATACATCTTAATAGACTAAAAAACTTGAGCAAAGTAGACCCGCTGTCTGTTAGGCGCCATCTTTGATGCTCTTAACAAGCCACCTAACCATGGCTGGTGTTATGGCTGGTGCCACACAGTTAGTCGCCTCTTACGACATGCTCTCTGTCGGTATAGACCACGGCAAACCATACCGGAATTTGTAATATATGGACTAAACTAATACTCCCTACTCTAATGTGACCAATGAAGATTGCGGCTCGAGTTCAGGCCGCGGGTATCCAAATATGGCTCGGTCCCTCTCCGCAGTACGGTATGCCGCCTGCCGAGAACATTGCCAGAAGCTCGAACTCCGTAACTCCAGCGATAAATCCAATGTTCTCCGGAAAAAATTACCATCACGAACGCAGTTCAAATTCAAACTCCGATCATCTGAACATAAGGCAAGCATCTTGACCACTTCGCCACAGAGACCCTCTTTATTTATTAAAAAAAATCTAGCTAAATTACAAAATACGGTTGAAATGCGGCATGTGACTTCAGAGAAATCAGACTGTAAATGGTGCTTCTCTTGTTGACTGCATTGGGCAGTTTGTACTGTAAAGTACAAGCGACTTGTTTGTCGCTCTAGTAGAGGCTGAACGGAATGTTATCATCTCTAGATTATGTGGAATTTTGTTAAATTAGGAGAAATAGAAGATCCACGCAAACTGATAGCGGGCATGTCCAGTTAAAATAAAGTTGGTTTAAAAACCCACTAGAGATCTTGGATATTGATAGCAATCATCTGTACGCAGGAGAAATAAGTATCTGCTCTGCATAGTCGTAGACACAACCATTGGCGCCATTGGTCTCAACCTTACATAACTCTTCGTAATGTGTCTTGTACTAATGTTACTTGTGTGAGTGTATGTTGTATACAGTATGTTGAGTATACCTTGTATATGTATATATAATACTTACTTGCCGTGTCATGAACACCATATCGGACATCATGTTTGCGTTGTTCAGTCACATGTAGGTTTCTAGCCCCATCAACATGTCATCCATATTGCATGCTCCAGAAAGTTTGGGCATGTTATAGGGTGGAGGGGGGGGGGGGGGGTCTGGATCATGTATTACACTACAGTCGCGTGTATCATCATCCCTGTGTAGCCATCTGTTTAAGTTATCCCTGCATTGTGATACACAATTTCGGAGTCTATTTAGTGACTTCAATGTTGCGTATCTCGAGTCGTGTCCATGTGTACGTTCCTACCGCAGTTCAATCCAGGGAATCTGCATCAGTTCATTTCATTTTTTTTCTGTGCTGCGTTTTCCTGAACTAGTTTGTAGAGGCTGTCTAGACTATAAGAAAACATTCGCCAAGATGTCAGTCTTGTGTACTGACTGCACCTAGTGGTCAAACACCTTGCCTGTTTATCTCTTTTAATTTATGAGGCAACACTTCTTCTGTCTCAAGTGGTGATACGCCGATTACGTGGCATATTGTTTGAGTTTGAGCAGATTTTAGACATCCTGTAATTTTCCGATTAGTCTCATTTACTGCATAGATGACGAAGAAAACGTCACCATTTAAAAAGAAAGAAACGGGGGGGGGGGGGGGGATAGAGGTGCCTTAAATGGGGTGGGTCTCTACTGTGTTAAATGTAGACTTGATAAAATGGCCCGCACCTGTACAGGAATTCACTTTGAATAATGAGATTGCATGGAATTCACTTTGAATGAGATTGCATGTATCAGACATCATGTCATCGATTAAAAAGAACGAACGTCCATTTCGAATTCCCGAGTGGGATCAAAATGCTGAGCTGTGCACGAGCTGTAGCTGCCAGCGACGCAAAGCTGCCATCCTCGATGACAGGGCAGACTTGCCAAGGAGAAGAGATTGAAAAGGCAAGGCTGACCCGGTACCTTAAAATTCCATGCCGGATGTGTCGGAACGACAGGTAGAAATATTGCAGTCAAGCTGTAAACCACGACACAACGCATTCTATTCTCCGAATTACATCCTGCTACATGCACATCTCTTTACATGACTTGGTAGCGCGAGTTTGAGAACGAAAAAGAGGAATAAGATGAAGCAGAAGAAGACGAAGAAGAAGAATAACGAGAAGAAGAAGAAGAATTATTCCCGAGTAATCGCTTATGGAACAATGCACACAAATGTTACCCATTTAGTGTCACCCCTGCGATGGTTTCAGTTCTTCTGGTTTACACCCTGCCCAACCCCATAGTGACGCGATTGGCCACATCATAATCAGAATAATAGATCCACTGAGCTGACGTCACACTTGGAGAGAAATGTAGATAGTGACTCAGATGAATGAAAGTGTGTAGTGAGTGAGTGTACACCCGTGGGACTGAACTGTGTTCAATAATTGATGTTCTGGAACTGATCTCCCGATATCCCAATTTCTTTGGCCTAGTGTGTGTCAATTCAAATGACAGGAGTATCGACGATTTTCGCTTCATAAAATATTCAAAGGTAAACTTCGGTTAAAAACATATTCTGCTGTTGATGATCTAATAGATGTCTCAATTTATGTTAGATGGGGGGACCTGTAACTTTTATCTCTGTCTTATGCTCATGAACTCTACAGCAGGATCAGGTACCAAGTCACATTTGCAGTGGCAGGCAATTGGTCTAAGCCACACTAACCTTATTATATTAGTTTACATTTTAAAAAGTGAAATAGTTAAAAGTGAGAGAGATAAATTATTATTAAACTAATTAAATGTCTTCTTTTTCTTCTTGGCTAATTCGTTGCACACTGTAATTACGATGTCTTTCTGAACGCTACATACAAATGTCCTCCAATTTCGTTCGATCCGCAGATATCTTCTGTAAGATACCAAAGTTCGGTTCAATAATTGTTATTTCTTCGCTAAAAGCAGCGAAAGAAGGGTGTACTTTCTCATAAATATTTTGAGCAGCTGCTTGCATTTCTCGGGGTGTTCCTTCAGGCCAGACGGGAACATCCATTTGTGTTTCAACATGTCAGACATGAACCGCAGTCATGTGGTTTCTATATTTAACTTGGGGGTTTCCAACTCAAACCTCTCTTCTTCATTTCGTCCATACAATTCATATCTTCAGTTAAGATTTTGGTGTGTTTTGGTGTAAACGATGTTTCTCTTTAGTTATGCTGTGTTTCTGTGTTTGACAAAGGTACATTCATTCTTTAATTGCTTTATATTCTTGTCTGATCTTAATTATCAGGTTATCAAATACTTAACTGCCAATAACGTCTCGGGGTCATATAAAACGACCTCTCTGGCCATAGACAACGATTATGTGAACCACATAAAACTTGTTCGCAGGCTAAGTGCAGCCAGCAGGTCACAGCTTAGACCGCAGGTCTTGGTGGTCTCTCAACACCAGCCCAATTAAACTAGACACATAGCAGAAACAAGAATTGTAGACAGAGTGTTCGAGAGACTTATTGTATGAGATCTCACCTTTTTTGTAAACTGGGCTGATGAGGTAGATTTCGCATTTCTTGCCTTTCCTAACTGTAAGTCAGGTTCCGATTTACCATTGGATATACTGAAACGTGAGACAACAGATGCACAAACGATGTTCCATTGTTGTGATAAACGAACGTTCTAATCGTTCAGTCCTGTTAACCTTCGAAAAAAAAACCCAAACAGAAGCTGCCGGAAAAGAGACATAAATTAAGACAAGGATTGCTTTGGCAAAATAAATCCTTCGGAGAAAAATAAATAGCTTTTTTCTAAGAACATCAGGACAGAACTGCTAAAACGAATAATTACTAATCATGTATTTTGAACTGCATGAGGCTAAAACATGAACTCTAGCGTAAAAGGATGAAAAAAATACGTGAAAGTTTGTGCTACCGTAGAATGAAAAAAGTTAGTTTGACAGAAAGAAAGACCAATGATACTGTTGTCTTCACTGAGGTGGCTAACAGAGACAATATTTGAAAATGAAAAAACAACGAGGATTGAGTTGGCTGGGATACAATATGTGACTGATCAACCAGAGGACTTATGAACCAGAGGATGATGACGAGGCTAAGGAATGAAAAGCCCCCATTTTCATTGGTTACATTACAGAAGGGAGATTGTGAACGGTTTATATATAGATGGCGTGACTGTCTCACAACCAGACTCAAATATACAGATGACGTGATTGTCTCACAACCAGACTTAAATATACAGATGACGTGACTGTCTCATAACCAGACTTCAATATACAGATGACGTGACTGTCTCACAGCTAGACTTCAAAATATAGGTGACTTGGCTCTTCTGTCTGACAACCAGACTTAATTATACAGATGACGTGATTGTTTCACAAACAAGACTCAAACATACAGATGACGTGGTGACTGTCTCACAACCAGACTTAAATATACAGATAATATGCCTTTTCTGTCTCACAACCAGACTTAAATACAAATAACATAAACTTCCTGAATGCTCACTGAAATTAGGCGTAAGGGTTGCGAGAGAAAACTAACGTCTTGTCACGAAAAACATGATGTGTTAGTCAGGCTCAGGTGATCATACTGACCTAGACTCCAACTCCCATCCATTTAGTTTTCTATGGAAACATGCTGTGTCATTGCAGTCTGGCTAGCGAGGTGTGGTTGGAGTGATCCAAGTAGTAGTGAACGACACGCAGATAAAGCAAGTATAGCTCAACAGCTTGTATGGCCTCGGTCAGACTTCATCAGCACCCTCGGGATGTGAAGAAAGCTACTGCAACCCGCCACCTATCGCTCTTTTGAAGGTGCACAAAAGAGTAAACTTACTCATCGTGGGCACAGTTAACAACAATGACAACAAGGTCTGATTGGACACGGAAAACACAAATACGAATAAGAATAAGAATAAGAATAAGAATAAGACCACCAATAAGATTGTACTGAAAGACACAGCGCTGCAAGAGGTACATTCGTTCTTATATCTTGGTAGCAATATGGACAGGGTCGAAGATCTCACTGCTAGACTAGAACGAGGGGTCTACCGCACTACTGTTAGACTAGAGTGGTCTACCACACTCACTGTTAGACGTGAAGGAGTGGTCTACCACACTCACTGCTAGACTTGAACGAGTGGTTTACCACACTCACTGCTAGACTTCAACGAGTGGTCTACCACACTCACTGTTAGACGTGAAGGAGTGGTCTACCACACTCACTGTTAGACTTGAGCGAGTGGTCTACCACACTCACTGCTAGACTTGAACGAGTGGTCTACCACACTCACTGTTAGACGTGAAGGAGTCGTCTACTACACTCACTGTTAGACTTGAACGAGTGGTATACCACACTCACTGCTAGACTTGAACGAGTGGTCTACCACACTCACTGCTAGACTTGAACGAGTAGTCTACCACACTCACTGTTAGACTTGAACGAGTGGTCTACCACACTCACTGTTAGACTTGAACGAGTGGTCTACCACACTGACTGCTAGACTTGAACGAGTCGTCTACCACACTCACTGTTAGACTTGAACGAGTGGTCTACCACACTGACTGCTAGACTTGAACGAGTCGTCTGCCACACTGACTGCTAGACTTGAACGATTGGTCTACCACACTCACTGTTAGACTTGAACGAGTGGTCTACCACACTGACTGCTAGTCTTGAACGAGTCGTCTGTCACACTGACTGCTAGACTTGAACGAATGGGACAAGGAAGACCGAGAATTGCAAGGACTACAGATCACAGTTCAGGGCAGGCCGTGGAATATAATTACTATCTATGTGGGGAACTGTTCCCATACCGGGTCCGATTACTGGTGATTCTTCAGCGAATTGGAGGACCTGCCAGGAGACATGAAATTGGTGTGTGGCGATTTCAATGCACGTAATGTCACTTGAGAAAAACCCAAACAATAACCCACATGGGCAGGCGCTTGGCCAGGTCCTCCTTGAATCTGGTCTGAATGTCCTCAACTGTGAAGTGAAAACCAGACCTGCCACTTGAATAGCAGACTCAGACTCTAACATTGATCTCACAATGGTTTCATATCACGGGGAGACATACACTAGGTGGTCAGCACTGACATATCACGGAAGTGACCATTTGCCATGTTCTGTTTCCATCAGGAAGTGACAACCCAGCAGACAGACCAAGATGCAACATGTTTTTAAATACATGCGCACCAAAGACTCAATTGTGGGTAGCTGGAGAAAATTGGCATGGAAAAGCGAGAGAGTCCGAACCAACACATATCAACCCCCTTGGTGGTCCGAGTAGATTGAAACCACATGGAGAAGCACGAAGAATGTCATCAAGGAATGATACCAGAAGATATTGCAAGAGATTTGATTGCACCGGTTCTTATGTCAAGAAGCGTCGCTTTAAAGTATGGTTCCTGGACGTCAGAGGTCAGAACCATAGCAAAGGGACTGTCTCAAGACTCTCCTCTGTCTCTTGTACGTTTTAATTTGTAAACTTGCAAAATTGCACATATAGAGGTGACTGGGTCCGGTAGGATCCTCACAAATGCGAACGACATAATGCTATACAATCAGGGCAAGGACATGACTGAAATTGTCAGGATGTGCAGAGCAAGCTGGACAAATGGTGCACCGACTACAACGCTAACATCAATCCAGCTAAGGCCAAGATTGTCTGGTTCTCCCTAAACATCAGGTTGATCTCAGATATACTACCAGGGACCAGGTGCCTGGGCACCATCATTGAGAGAGGATATGCCATTAAATACCTGGGTATCACATTTGACAGAAGTCTCTCTTTCAATAAATATGTTGACAATGCGATTCTGAAAGCAAAGACACGTACCGATGCCATCAAAGTCATGGCGATCTGTCTGTCTGTCAGTCCGACCGTCCATCCGTCCAACCATCCATCCATCCAACCATCCGTCAGTCCGACCGACTGTCTGTCTGTCTATCTATCTAACACACACACACACACACACACACACACACACAAACACACACACACACACGCACGCACGCGGACGCGCACACGTACACGCACACATACACATACATACACACACATACACACACACATACACACACACGCGCGCACGTACGCACACGTGGACGCAGACGCGCACGCACACGCACACATACACGCACACATACAAACACATATAGACACACATACACATACACACGCACTCATACACACATATGCACACAAATACACACACATACATATACACACATACATACACACACATACATACATACAAACATACATACACACATACATATACACACATATACACACACATACATACACATACATACACATACATACACACACATACATACACACACATATATACATACACATATACATACACATATACATAAACACATACATATATACATTCAAGGAATGTGCAAGTTTAGGCTCATAATAACTTGGAGTCAATATTGTCAACTTTGGAGAGATTATGTTTTTGTTGGATGACGTAAAGTAGCTAAATTCATCTTAAAAGTTTCAGTTTTTAACTGAGATGTTTGGAAATGCCTTCAGTTCAAGGGCTGGGAAAGTTATAGTTTGTGAAATAACCATTTGATATCAACAACAACAATGGCAGCAGATGTCTACTTTGCATATTCCGTATCAGATGAAATGAGTAATGAAACACATTTGCAACAAAAACTAGAAATTGGGTAATAAAAATAGGTTAAGAAAGAGTACATACGCCAGAGAATATATCGAATGGCTTACGAGTGTAACAGATGTGAAACATTTGGTACACAAAGAAGAATGAGGGAAGACAAGACGAACGTGCAGAATAATGTAACTTAGGGGAAACCAAAGAAACTGGAACTTGTGTGCGAGTATGGAAAGTGTTACTAAAAATATGAATCTGTAGCGAGAAACTACACTCTCGCACCGGTCTCCCAAACATATACACTATCCTTAGTTAGCGAAGACTGTTATGGTTTGGTCCTATTAGTCGCATCCCCAAAGACAGAATATATGACCTATTGGTGGATGGCAAAAAAAGATAGCTGAGGTTCAAGATTGAGTGTAAGCGTGATATGAAGGCCCTGGACAGGAGCCTTACTTCCTGGAAAGTCCAAGCTGCAGACTAGTCTAAGTGGATATGTACCATGAAGAGCAATCTCATACTCGGAGAAGTAAAGCGTCAACGTCGCAAGAAAACCACAAATTCATGATGAGAGTTTCCACTGAAAGGTCGCATCATCAGTCGTGTTGAAAAGTGCTATCAACGAGAAACGGTTACGCCCATGGTCCACTGTGTTCGAGCATGACCGATGGATGAATGATGATTAGACTTATGGTCCACTGTGTCCGAGCATGACCGATGGATGAATGATGATCGCGATAATTCAGAGATTCAGCGATATCGATATAATTGGATAAGGAACGGGTTGTTAAGCACCTGCCTTTTAGTGCGAATGACACAGGTTCTAATCCAAGTATGACTAAAAGTATTTTTTTTTCTATTTAGGATAAAACTACAAACCTGGTCTGCACTGCTGTAATGTAAATTGTACAGGTATATTTATAAATGTAAGAATACTTGGAATGAAGAAACGTGTGTAGATATGGTCATTGTTCAAGCCAATATATAAGCTCTTCGGCTTTGTAATAAATGTTAGAACCAATATATCGACATTACTGAGAGAATCAGTTGAATTACTTAAACCTTCTAATTCATATCCACATGCATTGAGGAAGTCTGGAACAAGTATCAAGCTATTTATACCATGCTCACGCAATAACGGAGGATGGCACATGCGAAAATAAATCATTAAGAGAATTGCAACGGTATAGAATACATTAAACAGCATGACACACTTCTGTACAGACAAATATCTCAGAAACTAACAATGAAAGTCATTCAATGGTAGGTGCTTTCAATTTTATTGTATGGAGTAAAACATTGGACCCTCAGAAAGAAAATGGAGAAGAGCTTTGAATTCTTTGAAATGCGGGTTTTCAGAAGACTTGGACGAATTCATTGGGAAGATAAGAAAATAAATAGTGAGGTCCTTGAACAACTCAAGGATAAGAAGACGCTTTTGCGAGTAAAAAGCATAAAAATAAAATATGTTGGTCACGTCAAATTCTTAGACACGACAATTTGCTGAAAGAGGAAAGAGTGGAGGACAAGGAAAGCAGATGACGGCAGACGTACAAATGGACAGACAACATCAACATGTGGTCCACAGCCATTCTAAGTGTACCGACCTGACACGGGAAAGAGACAGCTGGAGATCCTTTACTGATGCGGAGGCGGCTCATGATGGTCATGATGATTATGATGAGGAGGAGGAGGAAGATAATGATGAAGGACCTAGTCTCTAGATCAACTTTGTATTAATAGTAAATATCGTGATATTGATCTTGATGACCCATTCCTCAGCGTAGCTGCGGGTCCCAACTTCATTTCCAGCGGACCTTATCTTAGGCCACGGAAGTCCAGTGCGTGGTAAATGCTCCTCTAGAGTCATCTCGGATGCTGCTGCATACAGCAAGGAAGTCAATCTTTTCTGCAGTCTCTTCTTTCCTCGAGGGTACCAGACTGCTGTGGCTGTGCTCCATCGATCATCGTCTCGTCGCAACATGTGACCTGCCCATCTATGTTTTGCATTGTCTGCTTGGATTACCGCATTGTCACGAGGGACAATCATCTTATGTCAAAATTGTGGAGACCTTGCATGCGTTGGTTCCGGAGAGGGATTCCGACCAAGCGTCTCTCAGAGGTGGCCTGGGTAACTCTCAATGTATCCTCTGGTGTTAGTGTCCACGTCTCGCCACCGTAAAGCACATTGGAGGGAGTGGAGTGGAAGTGAAGAGGGAGGCTTGAAGAAGTGAATATTCAATGCTGCGATGGCAATCTTGGTCCTTACTAGAAGCACATAAGCGAACGATCCAGGTATGTAAGATGCGCTGTGTTAGGAGTGCAGCCGAAAAGACAATCTGGAACAGAATCCTCAATACCACACTGTGATAGATGTTGGGAAACCCCCAGTTAGTGCCCGCATTGGCGCACAACAAAGCAAGTGGTTTCATTTGTTTTGACATATACATCATGACTATTTCTTCTTGAGTTTGGATATGGTCCTCTTAATTTCTATATCACTTGATGGATTGCTGTCCAAGGTCAGGGTCACCTCTGCTGGTTGGATGTTTGGTGCTTCTTGTGGTGCAGGTCTGTTTATACTTTCTTTGAAATACTCAACCCACTGTTTCTGTTGTTCCTCCGATGGCGTCAATATCATGTCTTCTACTTCTTTGATTAGTTTGTCTGTCTGTATATATATATTTGCCATTTTCTTTGTTAATGAGAAGAGCTCTCATATTTCCTCTCTCTGCTGCCTCTTCTGCCTCCTGTGCCAACTTGTCAATATATTCCCTTTTATTTGTTCTTATACATGTCTTGACCTCTTTGTCTCTAACAGTATAATTACTCTGTGCTTCTGCTTTAGTGTCTTGGGTTCGGTAATTGTTGAGTATAGCTTTCTTCTTTTTCCTTACTTCTTTTTTTTGTAATGTCTCTGTTGTGATCCATTCTTTGTGTTGATTTCTCTTGAATTTCAGTTTCTTCCCACATCTCTCTAGCCTGGTCCCACATACTATTAATGTCCTTTTATTCATCCTCATATATATCTTGTAGCACTTGGTATCTGTTATTAAGTTTTAAGCTAAATTCTGTCTTCATCTCCTGGTGTTGCAATAAGCGTACGTTATATCTTGTTCACCGTGCTCCCTGTACTGGGTACTTTTTTAGTTTGAGCTGCAAAATACCCAGCAACATGTGGGGGTCTGACGCAACATCTGCAACTTGCGTTACTCTTACATCTTGTAGTGTACTACTGAACGCTTGACTGACACAGATGTGATCAATCTGATTCTCCGTTACATAGTCTAGAGATCTCCATGTGGCCTTACATATCTTTTTATGTGCAAACATACTTCCTCCAATTATCATTTTGTGTAGCGCACATTGTCCTTTATCTATCCCGTTCCTTGTCTGACCATAATATGTTTGTAAACTAGGTTGACTGCTCCAACGTTAGCATTGAAGTCTCCCATTAAAATTAAGAGATCTTTCTTTTTCTACGTGTCAAGTACCACTTTCAGCTTATTGTAGAACTCTTGCTTTTTATCATCGTTGGTCTCGTTATTTTGGGACATAGCACTGAAGGATGACGTGTTTGTTCCTCGTTTTAAAGCTTGCGCTCATGATTCGATTGGTAATAGCCTCCAACTTTATGAGCGCCCGCTGTGCTTCTGTGGAGACATCAGTGCCACTCACTCTGTATGCTGTGCATCAGTTCCCTCATGACATGCTCTTACATGGAATCCCAAAGGGAAAATAGAGAGAGGGAGTACCAAAAATACACGGAGAAGAGAATGTGTGCAGCAGTTAAAGTTAAATAATAACACCTAGATATATAGCAGTCCAGGACCGTGCACGCTGGCGAGATGTTGTCGGTGGCCCATGTACCGAGAGGAGCGACGAGCTTTGATTGATTGATTATGACTATCCTGCAGCGAGAACATATACTTTAAAGTCTCCGGTCCACGTGCAAGGAGCCGCTCTCTACGTATGTGGGTCGAGGGTGTCTCTGACACACTCAGGAAGTTACACCTAACGATAGCACAAGCCTCCCACTGGGCAATAATAAGAAATATACGCATCCCGTGTCCCTGCGACGCCTCATAGTTAGGACAGCAGGACAAATGGGAGAAGTGTTGTCCGTCATTTCTACATGACGACGTTTATCCTCGACCAGTGTGGGCATCGAATGTGCGCCTCGGATGACGGCTTCATTTCACTGGAGCTTCTAGCCTGTCTTCTTTGTTCAACTGCTGATTGTAATGATGCCTCGCATGACGCTGCATCTTTTCGATGAGTTGTACGGCAGGCTGTTCGGTCTGACGCAACAGCTACCCAAGTTTTGTGGATTATGCCAAAGGCTTTCAGTGAAACTTTTCGCGAGTCTTTAAAGCGCTTCTGTTGTCAACCAATGGAATGTGCACCCTCCTGTATCTCGTGACACAAAAGTATGTGTAGCAGTACATGGACACGCATTTATACATAATCCATCATCTGTACACATTAAAAATATAGCATTCACAGCTGCATGCTCTTATATTTATGGAAATAGCTGTTATCTATAGATAAAATCGTATGAGGATGTCACCATCATCACTTACGATAGACAACTAACTAACTTACTAATTAGCTAACTATCTATCTGATTGACTAACTAACAAAAATTAAATCTATAATGATAACGATTAACTTTTGAGTAAAGTTTTAGCGTTTGTCTCTCATGGCAAAATAAATGGATTTAATTTATGGCTTGCCGTAGTTCACAAGGTTGTCAATTTCAACCTGACTTCCATTTGAGAAAAAGGGGTGGGGGTGGGGGGTGGGGCATAATTAACACAGAAACCGATTACCCAGTCTTACCATAAAAACGCTAAGATCATTTACAATGAGGTATAAAACACTTCATCTGCAGCGGCAGGGTTTGATGTGGGACTAACCTTCTTTTATCACTAAAGTATAGTAACACATTTCATGCACATTTTTTGTGTATATTATAACAGAGCCCATATAAGCATCGATTACACACTTCACAAAATATAATTCTTTTTATGAGATGTAATGTATGGTCAATTACACAAACACCTGCGCGTGCACCCACCCACGCATACGCTCAAGCGCACATCCATCTGTACTGGTAAACACCAGAAAATGCTACTATCAAATTATTGGATTGAGCGGGTACCACCCGTCAAGGAGTTAGCCAGATTAGAGTGTCAAAACATTGAGACCGGCTCTTGATGGTGCTTGTTTTTATTGTTGTTGTTTCGAATGCCCACAATCAGTAGGTTGACTCTTTCATACGCCATGAAAAGGACGTTAAGTGGCGGGTTGCAGTAGCTTTGCTTACATCCCGAGCGTGCTGATGAAGGTGGACCAGGGTTGTGCTATTCTTGGCTTCATCTGCGTGTCGTTCACTACTACGGCAATGACGTGGATCCCTCACCCCGTTAGCCAGGCTGTCATGAAAACAATCTGTTTCCATGGAGGCCTGCGAAGAAACTGAGGTGAGGGTCTTGGTCAGCATATTTTGCCAGACCCTGACTGTCTGATCAGTATGTTTTGCCTGACCCTGACTAATATGTCTGATCAGTATGTTGTGCCTGACCCTGACTAATATGTCTGATCAGTATGTTTTGCCTGACCCTGACTGTCTGATCAGTATGTTGTGCCTGACCAGACGTTAGTCTTCCTCCCTCTTGATGGTGGTAGCATCATCATAGAAAGGTTTATGCGAGCCGTTGAGAATCCTCGCTGAATGGGATATATGTTCACTTGACAAGCGATCATTATCTTCGTTGTCCCGTTAGCTCTACTTATTGCCCTCTAACAAAGTTCGCTCAACAAACGATTATTTTCTTTCCTTGCCGTCCGCTTGCATAATTGTCCTGTTATATTCACACAACAAGCGATATCTCCACTGCCCGCTTGAACTAATTGTCCTATAAACACAACTACTCATAAATTGTCCTATGCCCACTCTCCACTGCCCGCTTGAACTAATTGTCCTATAAACACAACAACTCATAAATTGTCCTATGCCCACTCTCCACTGCCCGCTTGAACTAATTGTCCTATAAACACAACAACTCATAAATTGTCCTGGTCAATAAGTACCATTTAAATATGTCACTGACCCATTTTGACAAAAACCATCGTTACAAAAATAGGGCAACTATCTTAAAA
Organism: Ariolimax columbianus; assembly: GCA_036924085.1. NCBI lineage: Eukaryota > Metazoa > Mollusca > Gastropoda > Stylommatophora > Arionidae > Ariolimax > Ariolimax columbianus. The sequence continues at coordinate 33,728,543 of JAVGWX010000008.1, read as the reverse complement.
CTATTTACCACTACAAACGAATTGGCAAAAAAATTAAACTTAATTCATTAAAAAAATCAGTTTATTGCAGTTGACATGCCATCAAAGGTCAGATTCAATGGATATCCATAATACTCTGTCTACTGCCGTAATGATGCAATCTGAGAATAGTTTGCCAGTCCATCTCCTGGTGGTATTTGTCCACTGATAATGTTATCTGTCTTTTGGACAACCTAACACCCTATTATTGTCGTCAACGTGGAGGTATGCCTTACCATATGGCAAAAATATCTTAACTGTCTAATCTTGATGTCGGTCATTATTTGTCTCCGCATTTGTTTTCTTCTCGTTTTACGATATGTAACCCAATCAACTATAAACCCCCATTTCGAATTCTCTTTTTCCAACTGTTGGTTCAGTTCCAATGTTTCTGCGCTATCAAGTAGTAACACCATAAAGTAATGCCGGGTATACATTACACCTGACAATTCTCATTTTCAATTTATGGTTTATCTGTTTGAATGTCAGTATGTGTCGCATGTTGTTGAATACCATTTTGGCCATACCTATTCTCTTTCTGGTTTATTTTTCGCTGCTGCCTTGTTATTATTTGACCTAGATAGAAGAAACTCTGCACCCTGTTCCAGTCTTTTATTTTGATCTTCATAAATTGCTTCTTGTAACCTTTCCCAATTACCATAGTCTATGTTTTCTTTATGTCTAATCGAAACTCTTGACTTATTGTGTACATTGTTGTCACAAGCTTCTGAAATTCTTGCTCACTTATGCTATGAAACCTGTATCATCTGCACATCTAAGGTTATTCATTGTCACTCATTCAATGACAAGCCCTGGCATCCCCGCTATATGTTTGAATATTTGTTCTGTGTAAATATTTAAAAAGATAAGGGGATAATACACCAGCCTGTCTTATTCCTCTTTTTTTACATCTATACTTGGAGAGTATAACTCTTCATTTTACTGTAGCAGTTTGTTCCAAGTACATATTACTGAGCAGTCTTATATTTTTACCATCTAAACCCATTTCTTCGAGATATTAATTTCACATGCCAGAATCTGTCAAAAGCCTTCTGGTAGTCTTTGCAGCAAATATAAATGTCGTTTTGTATCTCTATATACGTCTCTGTAACAGCTCTCAAACAGAAAATTGCTTCCCTTGTGGCATTATACTTTCGAAACTCAAATTGTTGTTCCGGAACTTCCCTTTCTACTTTTGCTCTTATTCTCTATTGTATGATCTTGAGCAGTATTTTCATTGAGTGGCTCACCAGCCAGATTGTTCTAAAGTCTGAACAATCCGTTGCCTGGAGATTTTTGAGTACTGTTACAAAGATTTATATTTTCAGGTTATTCGATTTAAATCCTGTATTGCACATTTCATTAAAGAGATCAGTGATTATATCGATTCCAAAGACATATATCTATCATTTCTTTGTCTATGAAATCATGGCCTGTGGCTTTCCCAGATCTCATATTCGTTTTCATGTTTTCCACTTCTGATTTGAGAATGATGGGTTTTTCATTATCATATGTTGATGGATTGACTCCGAGTCTGACCTTAAAGATGTCTTTACGGTCCTCTGCTCATCTGTTTGATGTGTCACTCTCATCCATCAAATTGATGCCATTCTAATCCCGGATCTGTTTGATATGTCACTCTTATCCATCAAATTGACACCATTCTAATCCCTAATCTGTTTGATATGTCACTCTTTTCCATCAAATTGACACCATTCTAATCCCTAATCTGTTTGATATGTCACTCTTATCCATCAAATTGACACCATCCTAATCCAGGATCTGTTTGATATGTCACTCTTATCCATCAAATTGACACCATTCTAATCCCGGATCTGTTTGATATGTCACTCTTATCCATCAAATTGACACCATTCTAATCCAGGATATGTTTGATATGTCACTCTTATCCATCAAATTGACTCCATTCTAATCCAGGATCTGTTTGATATGTCACTCTTATCCATCAAATTGACACGATTCTAATCCCGGATCAACCCCACACCGTTGACCCGTGTGTATTGTTTATTTTCATTATTTCCATGTGCATTAATCTTGTATTGTGTTTAAGCCACGTGTCTTATTATACATTCCTTTCTTATTATACCTTTCTTTCTAATTATACCTTCCTTTCTAATTATACCTTCCTTTCTAATTATATCTTCCTTTCTTATTCCAACTATTGTTCTTTGGCCTGTCCACACATTGTACGTATCTCTTTGTCTAATGATGTATATCATTGAGTATTATGAGTTTCAGCCTTCTTTCTTCTGCCAATTTAGCTATATAGGATCTGTCATCCATTCTTGGTTGATCCTGAGCTCTTTTGTTATAATGATTTATTTGCTGCTTGCATACAGGTTTTAGACATTCCAATTTAGCCTTTATTCTCTCTACTGTGTTTCGTTCTGTTTCTCATTGTCTTCTGATCGTAAGTTGTCACACTGGTTCTTTTTTGCCATCATCATCATCATGTAGCATGTCCTTTATAGAACGTCGCTCCCATCAAGTCTGTATACTTTATTGCCAGTAGTTTCTTTTGCCGCATATCTGGTTGTTTTAGCGTTAACATTTGTTGTATTCATCACGTAGCATGTCCTTTATAGAACTTCGTTTCCGTCACAGTCTGTCTGAAAGAAACTCGTTCCCTTGCCAAAGCTCCAACCTCTGCCACAGTCATACCCAGGCATTCCTGGATATCTTGGTGCCATCGTCTTCTTGGTCTACCCCTTCCTCTTTTACCTGGCACCATACCTTCCATCACTGTTCTCTCGAGACCATTGTGTCTCTTGATGTGACCATAGTATTTGCATTTTCTAGCCAAAATGGAATTGATAAACCAGTTCTCCCCTATGCTTAACTTCGCCGAATGTCTACATTTGTCTTTTTCTCTGTCCAGGGTATTCCGAGGACCCCTCTGTAACACTTTGACTCGAAAGACTCGATTCTTTGTCTGGAAGTTTTGGTAATCGTCCATGATTCGCAGCCATAAGATGCCACAGGAAAAACACAGGCTCTCAAGACTTTTACTTTTATCATTTTGTTGGTGCTCTGACATAATTTCTTCATCCTGTTCAGTCTCTGCATTGCCATGGCTAGTCTTCTTCTGATTTCTTTCGAGCAATCGCCATTTTTGTCAATTCTGGCGTCCGGAAATTCAAAATGCGTGACCTGATCTATTTCTTCCCCACCCAATTTATGTTTATGCTGACATTGTATTTTGTCGGTGTTCATTATGTTTGTTCTATTTATGTTTATAAACAGGTTTTGATCTTTACTTAAAGAACAAAGAGTTTGTTATGTTGTATTAAGTGCCTGTATTCCGTTTCTCTCCATAATCTTGAGTTTTATATGCAATTTTATACACGCATGATTGTGTTCTGCTGCTTAAAACACACATTAGCTTTTAAAAATACGAGCCTCTCAAAATTTTCTGCATAAAGGCAACATCCGTTTTTGGATTAAACATATTTTGCCTGCTGTGTATAACAGACATCCACACTTTGATGCTTGTTGGTGCGAGATACTATTGTCCACAGGGGCGGTGGACAAGAACCTGTCACGGGTGTTCTGATTCCACGACAATGGATCAATTTCCCACTACACACACGGCTCCTTGAGTGGATCCGTGAGTCCCTTCGTGGGGAGGAGAGAAGATGTATGTTGCAATTTCATGCATGTCACAAAAGACGAATAAAATCAGTTTTGTTTAGAGCAACCGACCTCATCATGTAAAACATATTGATACAAAAGCTATCCCTACATAAGCACACACATGGATCTGGCGCTGACTGCCTGATGGAGACCAACTGTAGTGGTAGCGTTATACTAAGCCTAGAGTGAGAAAAACAAAAACAAAACAAGAAGACAAACGAATCATTCATAAAAATGTTCAGTTGATTTTCAATAAAGTTGGAATGTCCGGTTTCTGGCATATTGTAAGAGAATTCTGTGACGAGCAATAATCATTGGATGTCATATTACTCTTTTGATGGGTTGATATCCATCACAAATGGATAGAATCAGAAACGAAGATATTAGGAGACAAGCTGGATAATCACACTATTTCAGACATCAAGGGATCAAGAATACAGAGAAGGGCGTAATGGATGGCAAAGATAGAGACAACAACTGGACAGGTGACCGACATCGAGAACAGAGACAACAACTGGACAGGTGACCGACATCGAGAAGAATGGTGTCACACTGGAAATGAAATGACGGTCACGCTGGCGATAGAATGACGGTCACTCTGGCGATAGAATGACGGTCACGCTGGCGATAGAATGACGGTCACGCTGGCGATAGAATGACGGTCACACTGGCGATAGAATGACGGTCACGCTGGCGATAGAATGACGGTCACGCTGGCGATAGAATGACGGTCACACTGTCGATAGAATGACGGTCACACTGTCGTTAGAATGACGGTCACGCTGGCGATAGAATGACGGTCACACTGGCGATAGAATGACGGTCACGCTGGCGATAGAATGACGGTCACGCTGGCGATAGAGTGACGGTCACGCTGGCGATAGAATGACGGTCACGCTGGCGAAAGAATGACGGTCATATTAGAAATAAAATGACGGTCACACTGACAATAGAATGACGGTCAAACTAGCGATAGAATGACGGTCACACTGGAAATAGAATGACGGTCACACTGGCGATAGAATGACGGTCACACTGGAAATAGAATGACGGCTACACTGTCGATAGAATGACGGCTACACTGTCGATAGAATGACGGCTACACTGGCGATAGAATGACGGCTACACTGGCGATAGAATGACGGTCACACTGGCGATAGAATGACGGCTACACTGGCGATAGAATGACGGCTACACTGGCGATAGAATGACGGCTACACTGGCGATAGAATGACGGTCACACTGGCGATAGAATGACGGCTACACTGGCCGATAGAATGACGGTCACACTGGTGATAGAATGACGGTCACACTGGCGATAGAATGACAGAATACCACAGAATCATCATAACCCTAGATAGGGAATGCAGAGAGTGGTGCAAAGTTAGGACAGAGATCGAAGTGAACATGATAATAGATGTGAATACACTAATGCAGAGGGTGGTGCAAAGTTAGGACAGAGATCGAAGTGAACATGATAATAGATGTGAATACACTAATGCAGAGGGTGGTGCAAAGTTAGGACAGAGATCGAAGTGAACATGATAATAGATGTGAATACACTAATGCAGAGGGTGGTGCAAAGTTAGGACAGAGATCGAAGTGAACATGATAATAGATGTGAATACACTAATGCAGAGGGTGGTGCAAAGTTAGGACAGAGATCGAAGTGAACATGATAATAGATGTGAATACACTAATGCAGAGGGTGGTGCAAAGTTAGGACAGAGATCGAAGTGAACATGATAATAGATGTGAATACACTAATGCAGAGGGTGGTGCAAAGTTAGGACAGAGATCGAAGGGAACATGATAATAGATGTGAATACACTAATGCAGAGGGTGGTGCAAAGTTAGGACAGAGATCGAAGTGAACATGATAATAGATGTGAATAAACCAATTCACAGTGATGTATGCGGCCCACTGTCGCCGAGAAAGCTGAATGGTTTAAGATTGAAACAGATGTAAAGCAGAGTTGCGTAATGTCCTGTCTGCTATTTCGAGTGGCAATAGACTGGGTTCTTCCATATACAACAGACAGTTCGACATTAAGTAGACAGATGATAAACCCCTAGAAGACCTGAAGAACCACAGAAAAAGATAGACCAACTCTTCAAAATATCCAAACAGAAAGAGCTTGAGATAAATGCCAAAATAATTTAAAAGCTTGAATCTCACATTCACGGGGAACGATATCCAGCGCAATGATGAAGTGATACAGAAAGTTAAGAAATTCACATATTTAGGCAATAAAATGATGCAAAATGGGAATGCTACACATGCAATTCTCACCCAAATTGGCTTGGCCTCAAATGCCTTCAACCAAATAACGAATATTTGGAAATCTACATAACTGAGTCAACGTATCAAGCTCAGGATACATAGCTCTAATGTCTTCCCAGTGGTCATTTATGGCTGAGAATACTGGAAAATGGCAAAGCCACTTGAAAATAAATTGAATGCATTTGAAAATAAATGCCTTAGAAGTCTATTGCGCATTGGCTGGAAATAATTCAAGACGTATGAGCGAATACAACTACAATCCAACCAAAATTGTTTTTAATGTAATCAAGAAAAATCGTTGGGCTTACATCGGGCATGTGTTCACGGTGAACAATAATAAGCTCCCGATACAGGCGATTATGTGGAAACCTAGCGGCAAAAGGAAGCGGGGTTGACCCAGAGAGACTCCATGTAGAGCTATCACAAAGTAGACTGCAACCATTGGGCTTGGGAACATGCAAGAGATACAGAGAGTAGCGGCGGGCCGATTGAACTGGACAATCTTGAGTTCTGCCTTATGTGTCGTCTTTGGCGATGAAAGACCAGAGAGAGAGCGAGAGAGAGAGAAAGAGAGGAGAGATAGATAGATAGATAGATAGATAGATAGATAGATAGATAGATAGATAAATAGATAGATAGATAGATAGATAGATAGATAGATAGATAGATAGATAGATAGATAGATAGATAGATAGATAGATAGATAGATAGATAGATAGATAGATAGATAGATAGATAGATAGATAGATAGATAGATAGATAGATAGATAGATAGATAGATAGATAGATAGATAGATAGATAGATAGATAGATAGATAGATAGATAGATAGATAGATAGATAGATAGATAGATAGATAGATAGATAGATAGATAGATAGATAGATAGATAGATAGATAGATAGATAGATAGATAGATAGATAGATAGATAGATAGATAGATAGATAGATAGATAGATAGATAGATAGATAGATAGATAGATAGATAGATAGATAGATAGATAGATAGATAGATAGATAGATAGATAGATAGATAGATAGATAGATAGATAGATAGATAGATAGATAGATAGATAGATAGATAGATAGATAGATAGATAGATAGATAGATAGATAGATAGATAGATAGATAGATAGATAGATAGATAGATAGATAGATAGATAGATAGATAGATAGATAGATAGATAGATAGATAGATAGATAGATAGATAGATAGATAGATAGATAGATAGATAGATAGATAGATAGATAGATAGATAGATAGATAGATAGATAGATAGATAGATAGATAGATAGATAGATAGATAGATAGATAGATAGATAGATAGATAGATAGATAGATAGATAGATAGATAGATAGATAGATAGATAGATAGATAGATAGATAGATAGATAGATAGATAGATAGATAGATAGATAGATAGATAGATAGATAGATAGATAGATAGATAGATAGATAGATAGATAGATAGATAGATAGATAGATAGATAGATAGATAGATAGATAGATAGATAGATAGATAGATAGATAGATAGATAGATAGATAGATAGATAGATAGATAGATAGATAGATAGATAGATAGATAGATAGATAGATAGATAGATAGATAGATAGATAGATAGATAGATAGATAGATAGATAGATAGATAGATAGATAGATAGATAGATAGATAGATAGATAGATAGATAGATAGATAGATAGATAGATAGATAGATAGATAGATAGATAGATAGATAGATAGATAGATAGATAGATAGATAGATAGATAGATAGATAGATAGATAGATAGATAGATAGATAGATAGATAGATAGATAGATAGATAGATAGATAGATAGATAGATAGATAGATAGATAGATAGATAGATAGATAGATAGATAGATAGATAGATAGATAGATAGATAGATAGATAGATAGATAGATAGATAGATAGATAGATAGATAGATAGATAGATAGATAGATAGATAGATAGATAGATAGATAGATAGATAGATAGATAGATAGATAGATAGATAGATAGATAGATAGATAGATAGATAGATAGATAGATAGATAGATAGATAGATAGATAGATAGATAGATAGATAGATAGATAGATAGATAGATAGATAGATAGATAGATAGATAGATAGATAGATAGATAGATAGATAGATAGATAGATAGATAGATAGATAGATAGATAGATAGATAGATAGATAGATAGATAGATAGATAGATAGATAGATAGATAGATAGATAGATAGATAGATAGATAGATAGATAGATAGATAGATAGATAGATAGATAGATAGATAGATAGATAGATAGATAGATAGATAGATAGATAGATAGATAGATAGATAGATAGATAGATAGATAGATAGATAGATAGATAGATAGATAGATAGATAGATAGATAGATAGATAGATAGATAGATAGATAGATAGATAGATAGATAGATAGATAGATAGATAGATAGATAGATAGATAGATAGATAGATAGATAGATAGATAGATAGATAGATAGATAGATAGATAGATAGATAGATAGATAGATAGATAGATAGATAGATAGATAGATAGATAGATAGATAGATAGATAGATAGATAGATAGATAGATAGATAGATAGATAGATAGATAGATAGATAGATAGATAGATAGATAGATAGATAGATAGATAGATAGATAGATAGATAGATAGATAGATAGATAGATAGATAGATAGATAGATAGATAGATAGATAGATAGATAGATAGATAGATAGATAGATAGATAGATAGATAGATAGATAGATAGATAGATAGATAGATAGATAGATAGATAGATAGATAGATAGATAGATAGATAGATAGATAGATAGATAGATAGATAGATAGATAGATAGATAGATAGATAGATAGATAGATAGATAGATAGATAGATAGATAGATAGATAGATAGATAGATAGATAGATAGATAGATAGATAGATAGATAGATAGATAGATAGATAGATAGATAGATAGATAGATAGATAGATAGATAGATAGATAGATAGATAGATAGATAGATAGATAGATAGATAGAGAGAGAGAGAGAGAGAGAGAGAGAGAGAGAGAGAGAGAGAGAGAGAGAGAGTAAAGTTATGCAATCAAATAAACTGATGGATCGGTGCTACGCAGTGAAATATCTCGTTGAGGCTTCCCAGAGGGCTGATTAGAGCGGGGCATACATAACAGCAACCTTCAGTTCGAGAATGAAGAAGGGGGCAGTTACTGCAGCTCTGAGATGGCTATCTGGGACCTTTACAACAGGTGTAGTCATCGTGTTAGACTCTCAATCCTTGCTTCTGAAGGTACATAAGGGCTGGCAAAGGCACGATTGAATGGTAGGTGTTGAGGCACCAAACCTGCAAGAGCTGGTGTGAATATTCTGCTCTTGTCATTCTTGAACGGAAGAGCTGACATACTGGCTTCACAGACTGCGATTACGGGTACACTAGATATGGATATAAATGACATTTGGAAGTCTATAAATCGCCTCTTGTTAGATGTCGCTTCATTTCATAAGTTAAGTTGAAACTATCGATCTAATCCTGCAAAAATACCAAACATTTCATAAGTTAAATTGAAACCATAAATCTAATCCTGAAAAAACACCAAACATTTCAGGATAAAACAGACCAGAAAGCTTGTTTTGTTGAGCTGATATAAATAATGCAGCTGACATAATTTTAACCCGTCATCAGATACAGCAAGATACAATGAGTGACTGGTAACACCTTGACCAACATTCATTTGCACCGCTGACTTCACACAAGGTTGTTTAAAGGACTTCAGCAATTTTTTATTTGTTTGTTTTGTCCGCGTTCGCCTTATTTCTCTAATCCCCAAGGCGGTGTGCGTTGGACTGTGGTTTTTATTTTTGCGCCTGTAGGCCCAGTGCATCCGACTTCAGCATGTATTTTATGTAAGGGTCTGCTTCCTTCTGCATTTTCTAAGGTTTGCTTCCCCGGGGTAACGGCCGATGCTGTAATGGGGATCGAACCCAGCACCTTCTGGTTGTGAGCCGTGTCACTTAACCACTAGACCACGCCGTCCCCTCTTCAGCAAATGAATTCCACTCAAGTTTTAGAAACAAACTTAGATTTTCTTCTAAAAAAATACGTAGAAATACCCATTTAAGCTTCAAATGCACGGTCTGTTAGTGCATTTTAAGCACAGTTAAACCACAGCCTACCTTTGAATAACTGCTTCTATTTTGTATAGTATTCTGCATTTCCCAATATTTACAATTATTTAAACATGATTTTTTATTAACATCTTACTATTAAGTATCAACTTTTGAAAACGATATATTTTAACAATAATGCATACTAGTAGAATTCACAAAAATGTTCCTCCAATATTATGTAACACTGATCATTGACAAATGTTAATAATCACTTGACAGCGACTTGACATTGACGTCAACAACTTCTTCGTCCTTGTCAAGAACATGCGCATGAATTGATGACGTGGAACCTTGAGTCAATGTTCTGTAAGTGCTATAACCGGTTCATAAGTCAGAAACCAGTGCTCCCCAGTTTAATCTGCGTGGGGCAGCTTTTTGCAGCTCAAGTATGTTACTTTTAGTCCATAATGGAACCCCCTCTGACAGTTGTTCTGTGGAGTGTTTTTTTCGGTCTTCCTCTTTTCCTGCTGCCAGATGGTGATCACTTAAATGCTTGCAGATGGAGTATGTTGCTGTCCATTCTAAGAACATGATTGTGGAGTAAAAAATATTTTTATATTTCTGGCCGCAACGTCCTTAACGCACATCTTCAACCACGCTTTTACTTGGATTTATCGTCATCATTATTGGCGTGTCCATGTGCGTGGCGCCCTGTCCCTGTGAGTTTTGCCCAGCCGTGTCTCATGTAGACCATGCGCCCGTGAGTATTGTCCAGCTATGTCTCATGTAGACCATGTGCCCTGTGAGTTTTGTCCAGCTATGTCTCCTGTAGACCATGCGCCCTGTGAGTTTTGTCCAGCTGTCTCATGTAGACCATGCGCCCTGTGAATTTTGTCCAGCTATGTCTCCTCCAAGCCATGCGCCCTGTGAGTTTTGTCCAGCTATGTCTCCTGTAAACCATGCGCCCTGTGAATTTTGTCCAGCCGTGTCTCCTATAAAAATATTTTGACAGAGTCTGCTATGACTGTAAAAGTCGATCCGCGAGTAGCAGTCACTGCTACAGATCGTACAATCATGCTGAGGCGCCTGGATTGCCGGTGTGTTCCTTGATCTCTTCAGTCTTTCTCCTTTCTTCGCAACCAGCAGGTCTCTACGAACGTCAGCAGCCACTATGCGCCTGCCAGCTGACTGCCTCAAAACAGCTCGATCCTGAGCAATCGTTTTCTAGCCTTCGGATGAGATGTCGCACGGCTTCATGGCCATCGCGCATGCGTGCTTGAATCGCAGTGTTTGACGGCCTATTCTTCTACCTCCAATAGCCAACTATAAATAGAAAATATCGTTTGGCAGTTTTTCATCTTCCATACGATAAACATGCCACAACCATATAATGTGTCGTTGGCTCAACAGCGGGTACATGCTGGGAGTGTTTGCTCGCTGGAAAATCATATAATGTGATTTTACTAGGATTAAACATATGATAAACTCCATACTTGGCAACTTGCTTGCAAGGCTGGTATTCGATTGGAAACTGTTTAATACAAAAGCTTGTTGGTTTGTTTAGTTTTCACTAAATTAACCTTTGAAAACACGCTTTCGACGCATGCTGAGACGTGAGGCAGTGCCATTCACGTGCACGTGAGGTCAACCAGAATATCAAATTTCTTCTCGTTATTAGCGTCTTTTAATAGTTGCAGTCCTAGCCAGAATGAGGGAGAATCCCCATCCACCAGGTGACCGAGATCTTTTCGGTACAATGCCAATTATAGCACCTGATCAGCAAAACGATCAAAGCTGTCTTTTGAAACAGCTGTTGGGAACTGCGTTGTTGATGGATTGATTGACGGTTTGTAGATATTGTGTACTTGCTTTGTATCCAACAGCTGCATCTGCACAAGAATACTGTTTTGTCCAAGTGGGAATGTGCTTCGTATTTGTGTACAAGGTTAAATCAGGAATGACAAAAAAACCTAACGGAGCTGACTTCTTTTTCTCCAATTTGTTGTCAGATTAACTGCGCCTTACATTGTCCATCCAGCACATTGTAATTCAGTTTTTGTTTATACGCACATCTGTGGGACGATAAGGCTAACGTATGGTCAGGCAAAACACACTAATCAAACATTGTTAGCCAAGGTCAGGAGAAATATAATGGCCAAGACCCTCACCTGACCTTCTCGCTGGTCGTCCTGGAAACGGACTGCTATCGAGGACAACAGTCTGGTTAACAAAGTGAGGTTCGATGTGATCCCCGTATTAGTGAATGACACGCAGATGAAGCTAGGCATTGCACAACTGCCTAGAGGACCCCGGTCCACTTCATCAGCACGCTCGGTATGTCAGGAAAGCTTCTACATTCTGCCACAAGTCCCGTCCTTTTCAGGGCACATAAAAGGGTTACCAACCCATTGTGGGCATTAGCAGCCAACCAACCAACCAACCATACCCGCATCTGCAGGACCAATGTCAGGTCGATGCTCTAATACTTCTTGTATAATAAACAGACTGAGAATAACACTACATTCTTGCTGCCCTTGTGAACTATGTGAAGACGTCAATTCTCGGACTGGGATGTAATGCGCATGACGTTAACTCTGCCTAGTTTCTAGCCATAAATAGAAGCACGTGCTTCGTGCCAACCGTGTTCATCGTCTGCAGGATGTGAAACAGGCCGTCCATTTTGTTCACTGGAGTTTAGAATTCGAAATACAAGTGCAGAGCCTCCCATTGCACAATGATTCTGTCAATGAGTGCTTGGACAATCAGCTTGACGTTGTAAATGTGAAAGTTAAAAGGTGAGGGGTAGGGTCATTTAGTGAACTCGAGGCCAGTGAATCGTAAACAATGTCATAACAGCGGATGGATGGATAAAGAACAGCGACATGTGAAAAGCAAAGAAGAAAATAAAAAGGAATATAAACGTAAGATTTAATTAGATAATGCTATTTTGTCCGGGCGCGTTTTATCTATTTTACGCATGTCCAGTCAATAATTGCATGTCTCTAGGAAAATCAACTGTTCGCTCTTGCGAGCAGGGTCTCGTGCAAAGGAAATTGGTTCTAGATCATTCTGTTGTTGTTGTTGTGGTAGTTGTTGTTGTTGTTGAAGTAATGCCCCTAATGAGTAAATTTACCCTTTTGTGCGCCTTAAAAAGGACGTATAGTAGCGGTTTGTTGTAGCTTTTCTGACATCCCGAGAATTTTGATGAAGGTGGACCGAGGTCCTCCAGGCGCTTGTGCTATGTTTGGCTTCATTTGCATGTCGCTTACTACTACGGGAATCACGATGATTCCTCACCTTATTACTTAGCCAGGCTACCATAAAAATAGATCGTTTCCAGGAAGGGCTACGAGGAAGCCAAGGTGACAGTAGTGGCCAATATATTTTTCCCGTCCATGACTAACATGTCTGATCAGTTTGTTGTGCCTGACCTTAGGTAAGTCTTCCTTCCCAGCTCTTTGTGTTAAATAAAGATACCTTCTCCACACGTATCAGTGTCTTAGCTTGTTTGAATAACAAGGAACTTAATGCTACGAGTTGAAAACCGGATTTTCATGAACATTAAGAGATCAACAAACCAAGTGAATTGCGTTATTCTTTGTTTATATTCCTGATGTTTGTTACTGTGTACTGAATTTACAAATGTAAAGGAACCTTTTCTCGATAAGAAATTGTGAAATAAATATTACAATGCATAATTTTGTTTTCTTGTTTCCTGTCCATTAATATAATTTGTGTATATCAAGATCTGATCAGAAAGGCATCATTAATTTGGAGATCTATTTCTCGATCATTACTTGTTTACTTAGTTGTTTGGGTTTGGAATAAGGACTGTTTTTCATCTTATATCATAAGCCGGTACTGTTAGCTGATTACGGAATGGACATCTCCGCATTGTCAAGATTATAATGCGAACTTTTAGAACGGATGACATTGGTTCTGTGATGGACTAGAGATGCGGTACTTGCTGGGACATGGGACTGTGACATGCAAATATTAACTGGAACAAACTAAAAACTCCATGCAAGTTACCACAGATTGGAGGCACCCACTGCGCATCAGACATCAAGGTGTTAAGAATTAAGAGAGGAGTGCCAGGGATGTCACATTCCGAGGGAACAAAAGGAGTGATGTGATGTTGATCCATCACATGTCCATCCGTGTGGACGGTCCTCTCTCTTGCTGTGCCCGCTGAAATATGTGACTTGCGCTGTGATTAACGAGAGGAAGAAACTGCGCCTTTTGTCATCCTCTCTCTGGTCCTGACCTTTGGCTAGTAGTACGTTTTTATCGGGACGACTGAAGATAGCAGATGATGCAGATTTTTCCTTAAGGTTTACTTTGCATGCCTTTCCAGCAAACAGGTATTCCGCAAGGTAGCGGATGGTGGAGACATCTAGTGTAATGTGTCGTGTCTTTCTCATAACCACAAGAGGTTGTAGAGACATCACTCAGAGTGAGTGATGTGTTGAGCATCTCTTCCGGATCGTGTTCTAGTCCATTATAGTCGTGCCTATATGTCATAGTCACACAAAAACCGACACTGTCTGCAGCTAGGGAGAAGGACGCCAATCTCGTGTAGGTCAGCCGTGTGAACTAGACAGTGAAAATACGACACAGGTTTAAACGTAATGCTAATTCATATAGCCGATGCTCAGGTCAGTATAATCGGAGGGAAGAAAACACAAAAAACGAACGATTTGACAAGTCCAAATCGAAAATAACGAGACGTTTCAATGAACACACTTGTAAGTCGTCGATTAGTGTGAATTTCCGGCAAATTCGTGTCCAGGTGGCATCCACAATGAACTAGCACATCAGAGCACAGTAGACCCGCAGCCGGTACGGTGCCAACTTTGCTGCTCTCTCTGACTTACAAAAGGAGTAAGTCCACACTGGTGATATAATTATATTTTACCACAGAGTCATCATAAACCTATGTAGGTAGTACAGAGAGTTAAGCAAATGGAGGACAGAGCTGGGGGTTAAACAACTTATAATGGATAACATTAATAACAATGATGCCTTCAAATATACCGATGGAACAGTGCAGCGAAGAGAAATATCTGGTTGGGGGTTCTATGTTAGAGTAAGAGGTCAGGATGTCGCTGAGCTGTACATCAGCCAGAGATGCCTATCTAGGACCTCTTTAAATAGGACATCGTGTCAGACTTCCAATCCTTACTTTGGAACTTTGGAAGGTACAGATAGGCTGCCGATGGCATGAGTGGATGGCGGCTGAAGACTCTTCAAACCTGCAAGGGTTGATGTGGATTTACTCTCCTGATCATGCCGAAGTTCAGAGCAACGGATGAGCTGACATACTGGCCTCACAAGCCCTAAATTACGGGTACACTAGATCTGGATAGGAGTGACATTTTGATAGCTTTCAATGACCTCATGTTGGATGATTACACCGCAATAAATGAATCAGAAATTCACAGACTGCAAATCTTAAAATCGAAAGAAGTTTGAGATGAGGTATTTGTTATAAAATGACGAGCAGTGAGAATATAGATCAAGCAAAAAAGAGTTAGTTGATATATAATAGCGTAGACTGAGCTTCAAAATAACTGCACGAAACGGACATTCTCATAGTTACCAAACAATAAGTTCAATTACAGTTTTACATGAGTAAGGTAACAGACGAATGCCGACGTGTCGACCGTCTTAGATTGTTGTCCGGGAGCTGTTTTTGTTTCTGTTCTGTTTCTAAGAATGGACGTCCCCGCACTCCGGGCATACCCATAGGTGCTCAGTCTCTCTCATCAAATGGCGTAAGGTATGGATGGTGATGGTCCCTGTAGCTCGCTGGTTGTACACTCTCCTGTACCGTCCTCTCATGCGCCATACTAGTTTAATGTCGACACTTTGCAGTCTGTGGATTGCTGCTTCATCTATTACAGTGTGCTCATCCAGCAAGCGGTCATTGATTGATTTCAAAATGTCATTTCTATCCATCACTAATGTACCCATGATGGGAGCTTGAAGGAGCTAACTGGCAGAAGTTAAAGTAGTAAGTCAAGCTAACCTATAATCAGTTATATGATAACACTGACAGACACATACACACAATTTCGTGCACGCTCATACCGTCAAAACACACACACACTCATACACCAGAAAACGCACACATATACACACATACATACACACACACATACATCAGAAAAAACACACACATATAAACACATACCACAAATCTGCACAATAAAAACACAAACAAAAATGTCTCATATACGAAAACAAATATATGTCAAAGATAACACAGATGTAAAGAATGAATGGAAGACAACAACAATAAAGCAAATCTTTTTTCTTGCTGCGAGGCGCCTTCCCAACGTGGGGCACCAGAGTTCTGTTCTGGAGTGTCCTACACTCTCAACAACAATTTGCGTTAACAGAAACAAGTAAGTAGTGTGTTCTGCGCAGAACGTTCATTCTTACAACCGCCATTCTATTTGGCTGTTATAAGTTTCTTGACAGGTGTGTAGTTGCCATTACTTTCCGTACGTGGAGAAGCGAAACAAAACCATGTCTTTGGACACGAGCGTGATTATTCGGTTATGGATGTTGTTTGTTTGCGAATGCCCACAATGAGTGAGCTTACTCTTTGTAGGCCCTGAAAAGGGCGTTAAGTGGTGAGTTTCAGTAACTTTCCTCACATTCCAAGCGTGCTGATGTAGGTGAACAGGGGTCCTCTGACGGCTTCATCTGCATGTCACTCACTACCATGAGGATCACGTCGATCCGTTACCTCGTTAGCTAGGCTGCTAAGAAGAACAGTCCATTTTCAGTATAACTATGGGAAAGGGTGGCGGGGGCTCTACCAATTATTTTAACCTGACTAAAATATCCGATGAGTATGTTTTACCTGACCTTGAATAACATGTACGATCAGTTTGTTTTTACCGGACCATAACTTGCCCGAGCAGTGTGTTTTTCCTGACCCGGACTAAACATGTCTGGTCAGTATATTTTTCTGGACCCTGGCTAACGTGTCTGGTCAGTATGTCTTTCTGGACCCTGGCTAACGTGTCTGGTCAGTATATTTTTCTTGACCCTGACTAAGATGTCTGATCAGTATGTTTTTCTGGACCCTGACTAAAATTGTCTGATCAGTATGTTTTTCTGGACCCTGACTAAAATTGTCTGATCAGTATGTTTTTCTGGACCCTGACTAAAATGTCTGATCAGTATGTTTTTCTGGATCCTGACTAAAATTGTCTGATCAGTATATTTTTCTGGACCCTGACTAAAAGGTCTGATCAGTATGTTTTTCTGGACCCTGGCTAACGTGTCTGGTCAGTATATTTTTTTTGACCCTGACTAAGATGTCTGATCAGTATGTTTTTCTGGACTCTGACTAAAATGTCTGATCAGTATGTTTTTCTGGATCCTGACTAAAATTGTCTGATCAGTATATTTTTCTGGACCCTGACTAAAAGGTCTGATCAGTATGTTTTTCTGGACCCTGGCTAACGTGTCTGGTCAGTATATTTTTCTTGACCCTGACTAAGATGTCTGATCAGTATGTTTTTCTGGACCCTGACTAAAATGTCTGATCAGTATGTTTTTCTGGACCCTGACTAAAATGTCTGATCAGTATGTTTTTCTGGACCCTGACTAAAATGTCTGATCAGTTTGTTTTTCTGGACCCTGACTAAAATTGTCTGATCAGTATGTTTTTCTGGACCCTGACTAAAATGTCTGATCAGTATGTTTTTCTGGACCCTGACTAAAATTGTCTGATCAGTATGTTTTTCTGGACCCTGACTAAAATGTCTGATCAGTATGTTTTTCTGGACCCTGACTAAAATGTCTGATCAGTATGTTTTTCCTGACCCTGGCTAACAAGTCTGATTATTATGATTTCCTGTCCTATCAGTTTGATTTGTCTGACCAAACGTTAGTCTCCTCTTCCCTCAAATCTTCGGTAATGCCTACGTTTTCCCCCATCTCGTCTGTTTAGGGTGTAGTGACTACATGATCACGCGGCATTTATTCCACAGCCATATAAATCCTTACAGTGAATATCAGCAATGGGAGTAAATACTAAAGCCAGAGATTTTGTGTTTCTTCTTTTTTTCCTATGATTCTGTCCTAGTGGCGTCGCAGAGAGGAGGTATACGTAGACTTCTTGTGTGTGTTAGGTGGAAGACCTGTGCTACCAACACGTTGAACTTGTGGAGTGTTTCTTTGAGCTCCTCTATCCATCGTCGCCGGGGTCGACATCTTGCTCTTTGCACTGAAATTTCCAAGGACTATGTTTTCGCTGCGAATTGATCATATTGCATCCTTGTCAGATGACCAAACCATATTATTTTCTGTGGATCAGTATGGTAGTTAACCAATGTAGTCCCCACCATTTTCCTCAACTTGCTGCTGCGAATTGTGTCTTGAATTGTCTTTCCTGCTGCACTTCGTACACATCACATTTCACAGTTTGTGTCCATCTAATAGGACCCAAGTTTGACACTGATAAGATAGGGTGGGGATGATCAACATGTTTATCAGCACCTGTTTAGTGGACATGGCGATGCATTGGATGTATCAGAATCGGTTCTAGATGGTAATGTACCTTATTTACCTGTTTAATTTCATTTTCTATATCTCAGTCCAGTATGTTTATTGTGTAAAAGAGCGTCTATTTTCTGTGATTGTCGCCATTAGTTCTCTAGCCTGACAGTGAACACAGAATGGCTACTTTCTCAATAAAGAAGTTTAGAAATCAGAGGACGACAAAGTACATTGTTGCCATCACCCATTCGTGTGTGTGTGTGCGCGCGCACATATGTGCTGAAAATGTTGCATCAGGTCCCAACTGTAGTGTGAAGACTGCGCCAAAACGTGATGTGCTCATTCAGTGGTGGTGTACATGGCACTGTGTTTTACACAACATAGTTGCCAGTGTTGTGCCAAGAAGAAGGAATTTCATTGAAAATGAATGATGCAAAGAAAATGGGGAAGGAAAACAAAAGAAGGCATTTTAAAATGTTGGTAACTGTAGTGATAAATTATGAAAATGTGAAAAGATCATAAAGAACAAGAGATAAAAGAGGAAAATAGTAAAGTTGATGTCTAGTGTGGTTTGAATAACGATCTCCAGACCAAAATGATCACGGGTTCAGCACTCCGGTACTGCGTGGACATTTTTCTATCGGAAGTGAATTTAATTAAAACCCAGACTGCACACTGTTTATAGTCTGCACAGTCAAGTAGCCATTATTATTTAGGCAAATAATTTCCACCGGCAGACCCGAGCAATGGAAACAGATGCCGCAACGATGTATAATCTTTTTTTTTAAACCAAGGAAAGACAAAATAAAAATAAATGCTTGAATTAATAGTTCAGTAATAGCATGGCTCTTTATCAACGAAGATGCTGGCATTCTGTGGTTTAATCTGCTTGAAATCTTTCAGTGATTAGCGTTCATCTGATCGACGTTCATTCTAATATCGATCTTTGCAATTCCAGGTTTGTGAGTTTTCGAAGACAGCTCGATTATATCAATATTTGAATCTAACATACGTTTCACAGGCCGCTGTCGATGAAAGAGGCATCATATGTCTTGAGAGAAATGAGTAGGCTTGTCTCTGGAAGAAAGTGAGGCAATATAAATGTGTACATTTGGCAAAGTGTTGTTTCTGTGTATCCCAGATATTGGAAGTGGAAATTATGTGTCTATAGCACGTGTCTTCAAACTACCTCCCGTGGACCACATTCAGCACGCTACCAGATTCTATCCGGTCCTTCAAAATATATTTTTTTTAAACAAATTAATTAAGGGCTGCCCTTAGATATTTATGAAACTGTCAGTATAGTTGATACGCCCAGTTCCTGTCCGCATGCATGCTTGACCCCATGACACCAAGCCAGAGTGCTGTTGGAATCGCAAACCGTCATTTTCAGTTGCAGGCGCCATATAATTTAAGGACTCGATTCATAGTTCAAGAGACATGTTGTGTCACTCCTTAATCCTACAACGCCATGTCTTGTCACGATTTTTGCAATTTCCAAGTTTCCTTGTAGTGCGTTAAGAAAGGCGAATGGTATAAAGATGTTAAATAATTACGATTTCTTTAGTAGTTATTACTCTGCCAGTAGCGTGTTACGAATGAAAAGTAGCCAAAGATGTTACATAATTTTAAATAAATAATTAGGTCTACTAATTATTGTACTGCAAAATTGCATGTCCTTTGCAGAACGTCGCTTCTTACATCTGTCAAACTATTGGACATTATTGTTTCTAATTTTTGCAAGTTGGACAAATGTGACATTTGTTTTCAGCATTTCAAACACGCGACACTTGTTTAAGCACTTCAGACAATGCAACATTTATTTTTGTATTTCAAACAATACAATGTTGCTCATAGAAGGAAATTCAGACTTTCAAAATTTGTTTTTGACACGATTATCTGGTCTCGACGGAATAAGCGGTTTTAAAATTAATTTGAATTCAATGTTGAAACACTTCAAAGGCAATTGCAAATGACAAAAATTGGTTATTGATCTCCAATCAAGTGACATGATGAAAGACATGTACACTGGATGAAATTACCTGAATCTTTGCAACATGAACACTATCCAAAAGGAAAGCGATTTGCTTCTGAATTCGTGTTAATTTTTTTCCGCCAAATACCAGGGTGAACATTGTCAAGAATTGAGTATGTCAAGATCAAATATCGAGCAGTTTGATCTTGTCACTACATGACGTCTATTCTAATAATTGGTACCCGAAGACTTATTCAGAAATTGTGAAAGCAGTTACGTAATTCCTTTTTGATCTTGTGAAAAAATATCAATAATTTGTTAGTTGACTTAAATCTCCAGTGCTTGCTCTGCAGTAAATAAAATGTTTGTTTCTCGAAAAAAAAAACAACGTATTATCTGCTTCCTATCTTTGTAATTTCTTTTCCGTTCTGAATACTATTATTCTGATTGTCCCAAAAAGATCCAAACAGAAGAAGTTATTTCTTCATTTATAAAACGGATTATTTTTCTGTGGTCTGTGAAAATTGGTAAAATATGTCACCGAAGAAGACAGAGGTTTGAAGATCATCAGTATAAGGTACATAAATTTACAATATTGTAAGGAGATGCAAATAGGTTTCATGGTCTGAGCGGCAATGTATCATTATAGAGACGACTGGGCATACGGCTGCCAGTTTGTCTAGTTTAGGAATTCGGTTCGTCTAGTTCACAAAGGGTCGTACTTATAGAGTGTACATAGTAGAGTGCCAGCTTACGCGGGTGATATGTTGCACTGACAATGGGAAATCGCAAATATATTGAGACATGTTCAAATTGTCCATCAATTACATATTGAAATAAATAAATATATAAATATATATATATATATATATATATATATATATACACATAAATACGTACGCACACGCACACAGGTACACACATATACACATATACACACATAACACACACACATGCACACACATACACACACCCACACACACACCCACACACATACAGACATACATACATACACATACACGCACATGCACACATACACACCCACACATATACATCCACATACACACCCACATATATACACATATACCCAGATACACATACAAACATACATACACACACACACACACATATACGCATATATGCACACATATACATACATATACACACACACATATACATACACATATATACATACACACACATAAATACGCACACATACATACGCACACATACATATATACATACGCACACACACATACACACATAAAGACACACACAGACACACACACACACATATACATCACAAGTGATGAAGATTACTCTCTTTGTTCAGCCGTGTGGGACAGTCTTTTCTCTTGCTGTGTGTGCTGAAATGAGGGACTTGCGCGGTGATTTGAATTAAAGTGATTAGGAAACTGTGGCTTTTGACAACTTCATTCTTTGGTCCTGAGCTACCATTTCCAGTGGCAAGATATTTAGCGAGACGACTGAAGATAGCATAGGATGCAGACTTTCCCTTAGGGTTTACTTCCGTAGAGTTTTCCGTAAACAGGTATCCTGCAAGGCAGCGGAGGGGCGATGAAATCTAACGTTGTGTGTCATGCCTTTTCCATAACCACAATAGGTCGTAGAGACATTACTCAGCGTGTGAGGGAGTTTGGCATCTCTTACCGCTGTGTACAGTCCATTATAGTCCTGTCTAAATTTATCACAAGTCAATTTCGTGAAGTTCAGCCGTGTGAACTAGACCGTGAAATTCGAAACAGGTTTAAGCGTAGTGCTATTCATATAGCCGATGTCCAAACCAGGACCAATGACGAACGAATTAACCAGTCCAAATGGAAAACAACAACACGTTTCTGTGAGTCGTCGACTAGTGTGAATTCCAGGCAAATTTATGGATACCGCCATCCATAATGAATAAAAACAGCAGAGCAATGGAGACCCGCAGCCGGTTACGGCGCTATCTTTGCATGCATACTTTTACACACACACACACATACACACACGCACGCACCCACGCACGTACGCACACACATATATACATACACATACACATATATACATACACATATACATATACATATTCATACATACATTTCTGTTTATGATTACTTTTAAATTTGGTGACAGTAAATGTAATTTTCTTTTTTCAGTTTGTGCTTAAAATAATGGATGCCATCCATATACAATATGGGCGAGAGGTCGTTTGCGCCACTTTATTTAGCCGACGCTTCAAATGGGCGTAGATGTATCTCATTCCATGCATGCTTTATCTCCGCTCTATTAGTTCATGCACGCTACCCCAATTTTCCATCCGTAGGCATTTTAGCAAAAACCTCACAATACCATTGTCACAAAATATTGATGGAGTTATGAACTAAATATTTAAGGCTGCGTGTGTCTTCAACGTTTGAACGGTTTTCGCCGCATGAATCACAAAACTCGAATATGGACCCATTCGGGTTTTCAAATGGATACCATACCCTGCAAAAGAGGTAGATTTTAATCCTGATCCATCCGTATAGATCAGGACTGCCGATTTTGGGTAGCTAGAGACTTTATAAGGCGCATGTCTTCAGGATATTGGGTGTAATCTCCTTGGTGGCTGCCTTTTCTGTCCGGTGTGTTTTTATGACTGGCAGGCAAAGATTTTCCCAAAGGGTTGGTCCAAAAAACCTATTTTCCATTTCTCTCTCCTCTGGCAGATTATGATTATGACTGGCTATCATCTTCTGCTGCTTCCAGGGGGGACAATTGCTTCAATCTTCTCTTTTGCTTCCAGGGGGGATAATTGCTTCAATCTTCTCTTTTGCTGTCAAGTGTCTATTTGTACCCTATTTGGATGGTCATTTTCATGTCTCTTGTATCGCTCTACCGCTTCAGTCAGTGCCCCCTTTCTCCTGAAATCTATCGGTTCTATGATGGCTCTTTCTCGCACGCCGCTGTAGGTGTTGATCTCATCCCCCCACAAATGCCACAAATTAGCTTCAACTGTCTGTCCAGTGTTACTCCCAAATAAACTGCGATATCCTCTTTTACTAGTAATTCCCCATTTATGTTGATGTTAATGAATCTATTTGCTTCTTTATGACTACGGGAGAAGATGGTGTATATGGTTTTCTGTGTATTTATCTTTAGTTTCCACAGTTCACAGTATACTTAAATTCTAAGTAGAGCTCTGTTGATCTTGGCTTTTGTCAAAAATGGGATATATCTCGGTGGTCCAAATGGCAAGATCATCAGCAAACAATGCTTTTGACACGTTCAGATGTCTAGGGAGGTCATTTATATAGATGAGGAAGAGGGTGCAGCTTAGAGAAGATCCCTATGGCAGTCCTTCTTCTAACGTTCTTTTACTTGATGTTGCCCTTGGATAGTTGGCATTTATGGTTCTGCTAGTCAGGAAAAGGCCTATATCCATTTGATCATCTTTCCCTCTATTCCCATTTTCCTCATTTTCATCAAAAGGCCCTTCTTCCAGACTGTCAAATACCTGCTGTAGATCAATAAACACTGCTAGTATGCTTTTTCCATCTTGGAAATTATCCCTCACATGATGTGTAAGCCTAAAGAGGAGATTATCTATGCGATGTCCAAGCCTGAACCCGGGCTGGTTTCTATCAAGGAGGTTTTTGCTTTCCAGTCACCAATATAGTCTGTTGTTTACCATTCTTTCAACCAAATTAAACATAAGGTGAGCGACACGTGGCTATAGCTTCCAGGTGTTCCTTGGTTGCATCCCTTTCTTCAGTATGGGTTTAATAGTTGCTGTTAGCCATATTGATGGTAACTGTCCTTCGTCCCATGTTCTATTGATAACCATAAAAGTACCTCTTTCGCCTTTGGTCCTAATTTACTTATCATTTAATTTTTAACTTTATCTGGAACTTGTTATTTAATTTTTTACCAGTTTTCTCTTCGTCATGCTCAGCTCTTGTGAAGTGAAGTGATTTTTAAAGACAACTATATTGGTGGAGTCGATGTTATAGGAGTCCTTTAAAAGTGCTTTATCTAGCAGTTTTCTTGGTTGCGCTTTTATTGACTCTAGCGTCAAATTTGTCAAAGATCTCAGCTTACTTGGTGTTTGATACTATTTCTCTTGTTCCCTTCAAGGTTGCTCAGTAATCTCTACGCCTTGTTCGCTTGTCGTTTTAGATCCAGCTTGCTACAATTTTTTTCTCCAAGTCTCCCGCTTGCTTTGTTTAGTGATATCTTACGTTTGCTGTCAATCTATTATATTGTTTTATTTATGGTATTTGGAGATTGTTCGACCTTCTTCCTGGCCTCTCTCCGCTCTTTGACGGCTGCTTCCAGCTCTGGATTCTAGAACAGTTTATATTTCCTGCACGTCCCCTGTGGGATGCATGTCCTCTCACCTGTTGAGATGGTGGCACATAAATGTTTCAAAGTTGTATTGATGTCATCATTCTTACTTATTTGGCTAAACCCAGCATCAGTTTCCCGGCCATAACGGTCCCAGTTAGACTTTCTGAAATTATATGACGGTTTTCGCCGAACCATCCTATCCCTCTGCAGTGTTTCAATAATTGTTGGGATAGAACGATTATCGTTTCCAACATCGTCCAAGACTTTAGTCGTAGGGATAGCTCCCAAGTCAGTTGATACAAGTGTCAGATCAGGCCGGCTGGTTGTACCGTGTACTCTTAACAGGGTTTCCAGACTCTGGAGCAGTGTAAGATTAGTACCATCACACAGCTCTTCAATCTCCAGGTCTCTATTATTAAACTGGCCCATCCAAGATTTGGCATATGGACATTGAAATCTCCCACCAACTCTGTTTTCTTTGACAAAGGCTCAAATTCAGGTAGACACGTTTTTGGACGTTGGAGGACAGTAAAAGTTATGTAGTATGTATTTTGTGTTATCTTCGCTCCATAACTTTATTGTTTGATGGTCAATATCATCCACATGTTTGTTGGTTACAATGGCTTGTGTATCATTCCTGACCAGGATCATAATGCCCTGGCACTTGTTGCATTCGCACTTATACTGTGTATAGCCCGTTTTGTTAATTTGTCTTTGTGGAAATATTGTTTCCTGGAGTAGAGCTATGTGGATTTGATGGTCTTATAGTGCTTTGGCTAGCTCAATTGCCTTGTTTTGTAATCCGGCAATGTTAAGCTGTAGTATGTTAAGGTCCCCCTTGCTAACTTCTCGCACATAGGAGGGGAATTATCTTTGTTGCGCGAGCCTTGGTAACAGTTGGAATTACATGAACAAGAACAATTACATTTACAAGAATACTTACAAGAACAACTATATGAACAAGAACAATTACATGTACAAGAACAATTACATGTACAAGAATAATTACATGTATAAGAATAATAATAAATACACGATCCAGAATAAATAGAAGAACAAGTATATGTACAAGAACAAGAATAAGTACAATAATAAGTATATGTACAGGAACAAGAATAAGTACAATAACAAGTATATGTACAGGAACAAGAATAAGTACAATAACAAGTATATGTACAGGAACAAGAATAAGTACAATAACAAGTATATGTACAGGAACAAGAATAAGTACAGGAACAAGAATAAGTACAAGAACCCGTATATGTACAACAACAAGAATAAGTACAGTAACAAGAATAAGTACAAGAACAAGTATATGTACAAGTATAAGAATATGTACAAGAACAACTATATGTACAACAATAACTATACGTGTTCTGTGTTGTTCGTCCATCACGAGTTAGGAAGACTTTTTTTCTCTTCATTTAGCCAGTCCTTCCAGTCGAGTATTCTGTAATTCTGGGTTGTGGATGGGTGCAGATATGGCTGACGAGTCCGATGTGGGATCTGCATACTCGCAGGCAGTGAGGGCATGGAAAGTTCGCTTCGCGAGACGGTGATATTTCACGGACTTTTCTGGCCTTTCTCCATTGTTCTGCTGCAGTCTTTTGGCTTGGCTTGGCTTCGTTCATTCTCAATCTCCCACTACCAAGTACTGAAAGGGCTTAAGAAGCAGAATGTAGCACAGAGAACGGAATGCGTTGTGTTATAGTTTACAGATTGACTGCGATATTTGCACCTTTCGGTCCAACACATCCGACTTCAGCAAGCATTTTTTGAGTACCGGGTTAATATTCCCTCTTCGATCCCTTCTCCTTAGCCAGTCTTCCCTGC
This sequence comes from Ariolimax columbianus, assembly GCA_036924085.1. Lineage (NCBI taxonomy): Eukaryota > Metazoa > Mollusca > Gastropoda > Stylommatophora > Arionidae > Ariolimax > Ariolimax columbianus. Next base: position 33,701,792 of record JAVGWX010000008.1, on the reverse strand, counting down.
TGCAGCTTGTTATCCAGGATCACCGCCTGGAGGTGTAGAAGGGTCTTGGCAGCATTGGTTCGCTGGCCCTGACACTAGCAGTCAGCTATGAGTCGCTGACCACTGCAGCTCATGCGCTGCTCAGCATCTTGATCCCGCTGCAGTCTTTTAGAAGCCTCGCATGACACTGCTTCTCTGCCGAGAGCTGTGCACCAGGTTGTACCGTTTCTTGCAGCCTCTTCCCATATTTCCAGGTTTATGCTGAAGGCTTTTAAAGATGTTTTAGTGTTTTCTTTAAAGCGCTTTATTTGGCCTCCTTGGGAGCGTTTGCCCTTCTGCATTTCGTAACAGACGATTATTTTTTGGCAACCGATAGTCTGGCATGCGAACCACATGACCCATGATGGTATCAATGCTAGGGATACCAGCTCTCTCAAGAAAAGCAGTGTCTGAATTAATAATAAGTACAAGAAGAAGAGCAACTATATGTACAAGAAGAAGAGCAACTATATGAACAAGAAGAAGAGCAACTATATGAACAAGAAGAAGAGCAACTATATGATATGTACAAGAACTAGAGCAACTATATGAACAAGAAGAAGAGCAACTATATGTACAAGAAGAAGAGCAACTATATGAACAAGAAGAAGAGCAACTATATGTACAAGAAGAAGAGCAACTATATGAACAAGAAGAAGAGCAACTATATGATATGTACAAGAACTAGAGCAACTATATGTACAAGAAGAAGAGCAACTATATGTACAAGAAGAAGAGCAACTATATGTACAAGAAGAAGAGCAACTATATGTACAAGAAGAAGAGCAACTATATGAACAAGAAGAAGAGCAACTATATGTACAAGAAGAAGAGCAACTATATGTACAAGAAGAAGAGCAACTATATGAACAAGAAGAAGAGCAACTATATGTACAAGAAGAAGAGCAACTATATGAACAAGAAGAAGAGCAACTATATGTACAAGAAGAAGAGCAACTATATGAACAAGAAGAAGAGCAACTATATGTACAAGAAGAAGAGCAACCATATGTACAAGAACAAGAATACGTGCAAGAACAAGAACAATTACGTGTACAAGAACAAAAATAAATCTATGTACAAGAACATTTAGATGGGCAATAAGAAGAAAAACCAGAACATCTACAAGAAGAAGAACAATTACATGCACACGAACAAGGAGAACAAACAGAAGAAGAACAGGAGCAAGAACAAGAAGAACAAGAACAAATGCATGTACAGGAACATGAAAAATAAAAAGAAGACGAACAAGAGCAAGAACGAGAACTATTACATGTACAAGATCAAAAAAGAAAAAGAACAAAAATAAGAACAGGAGCAAGAAGAACAAGAACAATTACGTGTACAAGATCAAAAGCAAGAGTAGAAAATAAAAGAAGAGGAGCAAGGACAAGTACAAGAACAAAAACATTACGAGGATGACGAATTCGACAAATAGAAAACATGCAACACATGATAAATATAAAACATTCAGCTTCTGACAAATAGAAAACATGCAACACATGATGAATATAAAACATTCAGCTTCTGACAAATAGAAAACATGCAACACATGATAAATATAAAACATTCAGCTTCTGACAAATAGAAAACATGCAACACATGATAAATATAAAACATTCAGCTTCTGACAAATAGAAAACATGCAACACATGATAAATATAAAACATTCAGCTTCTGACAAATAGAAAACATGCAACACATGATAAATATAAAACATTCAGCTTCTGACAAATAGAAAACATGCAACACATGATAAATATAAAACATTCAGCTTCTGACAAATAGAAAACATGCAACACATGATGAATATAAAACATTCAGCTTCTGACAAATAGAAAACATGCAACACATGATAAATATAAAACATTCAGCTTCTGACAAATAGAAAACATGCAACACATGATAAATATAAAACATTCAGCTTCTGACAAATAGAAAACATGCAACACATGATGAATATAAAACATTCAGCTTCTGACAAATAGAAAACATGCAACACATGATAAATATAAAACATTCAGCTTCTGACAAATAGAAAACATGCAACACATGATAAATATAAAACATTCAGCTTCTGACAAATAGAAAACATGCAACACATGATAAATATAAAACATTCAGCTTCTGACAAATAGAAAACATGCAACACATGATAAATATAAAACATTCAGCATCTGACAAATAGAAAACATGCAACACATGATGAATATAAAACATTCAGCTTCTGACAAATAGAAAACATGCAACACATGATAAATATAAAACATTCAGCTTCTGACAAATAGAAAACATGCAACACATGATAAATATAAAACATTCAGCTTCTGACAAATAGAAAACATGCAACACATGATAAATATAAAACATTCAGCTTCTGACAAATAGAAAACATGCAACACATGATGAATATAAAACATTCAGCTTCTGACAAATATAAAACATGCAACACATGATAAATATAAAACATTCAGCTTCTGACAAATAGAAAACATGCAACACATGATAAATATAAAACATTCAGCTTCTGACAAATAGAAAACATGCAACACATGATACATATAAAACATTCAGCTTCTGACAAATATAAAACATGCAACACATGATAAATATAAAACATTCAGCTTCTGACAAATAGAAAACATGCAACACATGATGAATATAAAACATTCAGCTTCTGACAAATAGAAAACATGCAACACATGATAAATATAAAACATTCAGCTTCTGACAAATAGAAAACATGCAACACATGATAAATATAAAACATTCAGCTTCTGACAAATAGAAAACATGCAACACATGATGAATATAAAACATTCAGCTTCTGACAAATAGAAAACATGCAACACATGATAAATATAAAACATTCAGCTTCTGACAAATAGAAAACATGCAACACATGATAAATATAAAACATTCAGCTTCTGACAAATAGAAAACATGCAACACATGATAAATATAAAACATTCAGCTTCTGACAAATAGAAAACATGCAACACATGATGAATATAAAACATTCAGCTTCTGACAAATATAAAACATGCAACACATGATAAATATAAAACATTCAGCTTCTGACAAATAGAAAACATGCAACACATGATAAATATAAAACATTCAGCTTCTGACAAATAGAAAACATGCAACACATGATACATATAAAACATTCAGCTTCTGACAAATATAAAACATGCAACACATGATAAATATAAAACATTCAGCTTCTGACAAATAGAAAACATGCAACACATGATAAATATAAAACATTCAGCTTCTGACAAATAGAAAACATGCAACACATGATGAATATAAAACATTCAGCTTCTGACAAATAGAAAACATGCAACACATGATAAATATAAAACATTCAGCTTCTGACAAATAGAAAACATGCAACACATGATAAATATAAAACATTCAGCTTCTGACAAATAGAAAACATGCAACACATGATAAATATAAAACATTCAGCTTCTGACAAATAGAAAACATGCAACACATGATAAATATAAAACATTCAGCTTCTGACAAATAGAAAACATGCAACACATGATGAATATAAAACATTCAGCTTCTGACAAATAGAAAACATGCAACACATGATAAATATAAAACATTCAGCTTCTGACAAATAGAAAACATGCAACACATGATAAATATAAAACATTCAGCTTCTGACAAATAGAAAACATGCAACACATGATAAATATAAAACATTCAGCTTCTGACAAATAGAAAACATGCAACACATGAGGAATATAAAACATTCAGCTTCTGACAAATAGAAAACATGCAACACATGATAAATATAAAACATTCAGCTTCTGACAAATAGAAAACATGCAATTCATGATAAATATAAAACATTCAGCTTCTGACAAATAGAAAACATGCAACACATGATAAATATAAAACATTCAGCTTCTGACAAATAGAAAACATGCAATTCATGATAAATATAAAACATTCAGCTTCTGACAAATAGAAAACATGCAACACATGATAAATATAAAACATTCAGCTTCTGACAAATAGAAAACATGCAACACATGATAAATATAAAACATTCAGCTTCTGACAAATAGAAAACATGCAACACATGATAAATATAAAACATTCAGCTTCTGACAAATAGAAAACATGCAACACATGATGAATATAAAACATTCAGCTTCTGACAAATAGAAAACATGCAACACATGATAAATATAAAACATTCAGCTTCTGACAAATAGAAAACATGCAACACATGATAAATATAAAACATTCAGCTTCTGACAAATAGAAAACATGCAACACATGATGAATATAAAACATTCAGCTTCTGACAAATAGAAAACATGCAACACATGATAAATATAAAACATTCAGCTTCTGACAAATAGAAAACATGCAACACATGATAAATATAAAACATTCAGCTTCTGACAAATAGAAAACATGCAACACATGATAAATATAAAACATTCAGCTTCTGACAAATAGAAAACATGCAACACATGATAAATATAAAACATTCAGCATCTGACAAATAGAAAACATGCAACACATGATGAATATAAAACATTCAGCTTCTGACAAATAGAAAACATGCAACACATGATAAATATAAAACATTCAGCTTCTGACAAATAGAAAACATGCAACACATGATAAATATAAAACATTCAGCTTCTGACAAATAGAAAACATGCAACACATGATAAATATAAAACATTCAGCTTCTGACAAATAGAAAACATGCAACACATGATGAATATAAAACATTCAGCTTCTGACAAATATAAAACATGCAACACATGATAAATATAAAACATTCAGCTTCTGACAAATAGAAAACATGCAACACATGATAAATATAAAACATTCAGCTTCTGACAAATAGAAAACATGCAACACATGATACATATAAAACATTCAGCTTCTGACAAATATAAAACATGCAACACATGATAAATATAAAACATTCAGCTTCTGACAAATAGAAAACATGCAACACATGATGAATATAAAACATTCAGCTTCTGACAAATAGAAAACATGCAACACATGATAAATATAAAACATTCAGCTTCTGACAAATAGAAAACATGCAACACATGATAAATATAAAACATTCAGCTTCTGACAAATAGAAAACATGCAACACATGATGAATATAAAACATTCAGCTTCTGACAAATAGAAAACATGCAACACATGATAAATATAAAACATTCAGCTTCTGACAAATAGAAAACATGCAACACATGATAAATATAAAACATTCAGCTTCTGACAAATAGAAAACATGCAACACATGATAAATATAAAACATTCAGCTTCTGACAAATAGAAAACATGCAACACATGATGAATATAAAACATTCAGCTTCTGACAAATATAAAACATGCAACACATGATAAATATAAAACATTCAGCTTCTGACAAATAGAAAACATGCAACACATGATAAATATAAAACATTCAGCTTCTGACAAATAGAAAACATGCAACACATGATACATATAAAACATTCAGCTTCTGACAAATATAAAACATGCAACACATGATAAATATAAAACATTCAGCTTCTGACAAATAGAAAACATGCAACACATGATAAATATAAAACATTCAGCTTCTGACAAATAGAAAACATGCAACACATGATGAATATAAAACATTCAGCTTCTGACAAATAGAAAACATGCAACACATGATAAATATAAAACATTCAGCTTCTGACAAATAGAAAACATGCAACACATGATAAATATAAAACATTCAGCTTCTGACAAATAGAAAACATGCAACACATGATAAATATAAAACATTCAGCTTCTGACAAATAGAAAACATGCAACACATGATGAATATAAAACATTCAGCTTCTGACAAATAGAAAACATGCAACACATGATAAATATAAAACATTCAGCTTCTGACAAATAGAAAACATGCAACACATGATAAATATAAAACATTCAGCTTCTGACAAATAGAAAACATGCAACACATGATAAATATAAAACATTCAGCTTCTGACAAATAGAAAACATGCAACACATGAGGAATATAAAACATTCAGCTTCTGACAAATAGAAAACATGCAACACATGATAAATATAAAACATTCAGCTTCTGACAAATAGAAAACATGCAATTCATGATAAATATAAAACATTCAGCTTCTGACAAATAGAAAACATGCAACACATGATAAATATAAAACATTCAGCTTCTGACAAATAGAAAACATGCAATTCATGATAAATATAAAACATTCAGCTTCTGACAAATAGAAAACATGCAACACATGATAAATATAAAACATTCAGCTTCTGACAAATAGAAAACATGCAACACATGATAAATATAAAACATTCAGCTTCTGACAAATAGAAAACATGCAACACATGATAAATATAAAACATTCAGCTTCTTACAAATAGAAAACATGCAACACATGATAAATATAAAACATTCAGCTTCTGACAAATATAAAACATGCAACACATGATAAATATAAAACATTCAGTTTCTGACAAATATAAAACATGCAACACATGATAAATATAAAACATTCAGCTTCTGACAAATAGAAAACATGCAACTCATGATAAATATAAAACATTCAGCTTCTGACAAATAGAAAACATGCAACACATGATAAATATAAAACATTCAGCTTCTGACAAATAGAAAACATGCAACACATGATAAATATAAAACATTCAGCTTCTGACAAATAGAAAACATGCAACACATGATGAATATAAAACATTCAGCTTCTGACAAATAGAAAACATGCAACACATGATAAATATAAAACATTCAGCTTCTGACAAATAGAAAACATGCAACACATGATAAATATAAAACATTCAGCTTCTGACAAATAGAAAACATGCAACACATGATGAATATAAAACATTCAGCTTCTGACAAATAGAAAACATGCAACACATGATAAATATAAAACATTCAGCTTCTGACAAATAGAAAACATGCAACACATGATAAATATAAAACATTCAGCTTCTGACAAATAGAAAACATGCAACACATGATGAATATAAAACATTCAGCTTCTGACAAATAGAAAACATGCAACTCATGATAAATATAAAACATTCAGCTTCTGACAAATAGAAAACATGCAACACATGATAAATATAAAACATTCAGCTTCTGACAAATAGAAAACATGCAACACATGATAAATATTAAACATTCAGCTTCTGACAAATAGAAAACATGCAACACATGATAAATATAAAAAATTCAGCTTCTGACAAATAGAAAACATGCAACACATGATAAATATAAAACATTCAGCTTCTGACAAATAGAAAACATGCAACACATGATAAATATAAAACATTCAGCTTCTGACAAATATAGAACATGCAACATTTGATAAACGCAAGAACAAGTCATGAATAATGCGGTCTGAAAGCCATTGATAACTACCGACACGAAGATATTATCAAAGCAAAAGGCAGAGCAGCAAAAATAAATCATAAAATTGTGACTGACGCATGGCTTTTAGGGGTTTCCCGTCTGATCTTGATTACTGCTGAGATGGTTTATATGTTAATGGAGACTAATGGGTTCATAAATGCCCAAGCGGTCATCTATGGAAACTTAAGCATATGTCTGGCGGTCAAATGGTTGAGGTTTAGTGCTATGGAAATACGTTTAGGCCTGTGAGAGAAACGGTTTCTAATGGGTTAGACATGATGGAGGTGAGTCAGTGAGAGAGAAATCAAGTCGGAGACTGATAGAGGAAGTGCTTGATTTTGAATGAAATTTGCTGACAAAGATAAGGGTATAAGAGATAGAAGCTGAACAAAAGAATGGTGAAAAATTGAATTGAATTGAGGAATTGAGAAAGCCGTTTAGATGCGAAGCAAGAGCGCAGGGGAAAGTAAGATACAAAACAAAGTCAACAAGGTAGTGAGAAGTTGGATTGGGGTATAAAATGGATAGATTGAACTAAACATGTATACACGTATAAAAGAGATAGGTAAACGCAAACAAGAGCTGAGATAGACACTTATGAAAATAAGACGGGAACTTTAACAAAGGTTCGATTGACACTAATAAATGATATATGCGGTCAAACTAGGGTTACAGTTGGGACACTGTTTATAGCAGTGAGAAAGGTGGGACATGGTAAAAGTAAAGTATCCCATAGCATTACTGCCGTAGAGTTAGCGATCTCACATTTCAAAGGCTCGGCTATATGAGGGCGGTAGCCATCTCATCTCCCTCACCGCTTTTACTTCCCGGGCTGAACCGGTACCCATTTAAGGCTGGGTCGACCCGGGACCCATTGCGGTCTTAAAAAAACATTACCGCCTCAACTGGGGAATGAACCCAGGACCACTCAGATTCGAAGACATGCGCGCTAACCACTACGCTACGCGGCTCCACGGGACAGGGTAGAACTCTCTTTATTTGCTTTATTGACTACGAAAAGGCCTTTGACATGGTGTCGTGGAACAAACCTTTCCCTAGTCTTAGAACATCTAAGAGTGGATAGAGCAATAATTAAACTGATACTGAACTTGTTTGAAATCCAAACACAAATTATAGCACACAGGGAGAGAATAAAAAACCTAGTAGCAATCAAGTAAGGGTTGTCTATTATCTCTAGGCATATTTGATATGTATTGAGAGGTGAATATGACCACAAGCAATTGCAACATATGGGTTTAGGGTAGATGAAGACCTAATAGATGTCATCAAAACCCCTATAGGAGAAATAAAAAAATCATTACAAAAACTACCAATAACCAAGGTATTTCGTATGAGGATAAATTCTGGTAAAATAAAACGATGGTAATAGCCAAACAAACACAAAGATGAAATTTCAACATCTAGATTTATAAAATCTCGCAGATAGGACGGTCAACAAAACTGTCCAAACAATTGAAGGTAAATGGGACCATTTAAAATTGCAGTACAACAGTCGGCGGTGGCAAGTGCTGAGTATATGAACTGTGAGGAAAAAGATTCATGAGTAAAGCATACTGGATAAAATCGTTGAAATGAAAACAGCAAAATTAAACCTCGTGGCTGCAAAGGAAGTCATGCAACAATTTGTATACCATACTAAATAGAAAAGGGAAAGTAAAGGTTCGCACGGACAAGAGACAGTTCATCAACGACTTGGCCGCGACCGCTGAAGATGCTGCGAAAAGGGGAACTAGCAGATGGTTTACCAAATTACAAGACAACTGTAATAGACTGCATACAGGAGACGTCCCCATCGGAGACAGAGTAACCTCATTACTATAGAAGCTGAACAGATACCAAGTTGGACGACGCACTTAGCAGACATGCTGAACAGATGCCAAGTTGGACGACGCACTTTGCAGACATGCTGAGCAGATGCGAAGTTGGACGACGCACTTTGCAGACATGCTGAACAGATGCCAAGTTGGACGACGCACTTTGCAGACATGCTGAACAGATGCCAAGCTGGACGACGCACTTTGCAGAGATGCTAAAGAGATCGCAGCCAGCAAAAATACCTAACTTCGATGACGCTTCAAATATGCATCCCATGGCCGTACATTGCGATGATTTTACTAGTACTGAGATTTATCGGGCCAGCAACAACCAGAAAGCAACTGACGAACATGGGATTACTGGCGAGATGCTTAACATAGTTGACAACACAACTATGACGTACTTGTCAATAATACAAAGTATGGATAAAGGAAAATCTCCCACAGAAATGAAAATAAGGTACGATTGTGTTCATTTCGAAGGATAAAGGTATATTGGACTGCAGCAATTGCAGTGGAGTGACGCTACTATCAGTGCCAGGGGAAGTACTTTGTATCTTGATAATATGAAGACTAAGAAAGGCAGGAGACCAACGAGTGCGGGAAGAGCAAACTTGTTTTCGATCGCAGAGATCGTGCATCGACCAGATCGTCACCTTCAGAATAATTATAGAACAGTCCGCATGGATGCAGTCACCACTTATTGTCAGCTTCATTGATTTTCAAAAGGCATTAATATTCTACAGCGACCATCACTTTGGAAAATTATCATCAGCCATGGCTTCCCAACCAAGTTTGTAAGGGTCATAAAAGCAATATACACTATTTACATAGCGCTGTGTGTGGCTCACTGTCTACTGTTGAGAAAGCTGAATGGTTTAAGATTGAAACAGATGTGAAGCAGGGTAGCGTTATGGCCCTACTATTCGGAGGGGCGATAGACTGGGTTATGCGAACTTCCACATTCAACAGCCAGTTTAACAATAGGTGGACAGATGATAAACCCATAGATGACTTGGATTTCGCAGACGACCTGGAACATCTAAATTGTAAAAAAGGGAAAGCGCAACATAGCCAAACGGTTAATGCTTGCGATAAATGCATTCAAAGATAAAAGCACGAATCTCACACTCTTACGAACCAATGTACAGTCCAATGGTCAAATGATACAGACAGTTGAGAATTCCATCAATTTAAGCAGTAACATGACGCAAAATGGGGATGCTAAACAGGTGATTCACAATCGAATCGCCTTGGTCTCAAAAGCCTTCAACCAATTAACGAATATTCGGAGATCTTCATCACTGAGTAAACGTGTCAAGCTCATGTTATTATGTGACGATTATATGGAAACCTAGCAGGATTGACCCAGAGAGACTCTATCCATAACTATCTCAAGGAAGGGTACAACCATAGTGGTTAGAGAACATGCAAGAACTACAGAGAGCAGCGAAGCACTGATCGAACTGGAGAATTTTGAGTTCTGCCTTTTGCTGCATCTTTGGCGCTGAAAGGCGATTGAAAGAGTGGGTCGGGGTGTAATAGTTCCCGCCGGAGCAAGGGGAGTTTAGGACAGGGGTGATGTGGTTTCTGATACCTGAACATGTTAAGGCTTGGGGCTACCTGAGTGCATGTCAAGGTCACTCACCGTCTCAACAAAGGAGAACAGAGTTGGGGTAGGGAATATGGACAGGTAGGAGCTGACCACTGGCCTTCAGATTTGGGTAGGGAGGATGATTGACAGACGGAATGGCAGCGGGGCTTGCTGCGAGAGAATGAGTGACAGGTGTGCAAAGTGTTTCGATCCAATAAGACTGAATATAGTCATTCCCTGAAATCCATTGGCCAAGCCCTGACTTTACTTGAGTGTATATAACTCGAGAGAAAGTTTGGCTCAGGAGGCTGGATGGAGAGGAGGCTGGATAGAGACAGATGAGAGCGAGAGAGAGAGACTGAATGTAGATGGTATGTTTAACTCACCGACTTAGGTGGAGGAGCGATTGATAGACCGTTGGACGAATGTTAGTGATAGAACAGGATCGCTCAAATAGGTGTGTGAGTTTTGCATTAATAGATAATCTGAACGTGTGTTTGTAAGCAAGGACCCATTGTGAACGAGTTATGTCCAGATGGGGGATTTTGAGTGAGGAAGGGTATTTGATAAGGTGTGTTGAGGATGCAGTTGAGGCGAGGTGTGTGTGATGTAATTGCAAGGCAATAGAACTGGGTTTAGATTGTTGGGAATTCCATCAATAGCTCATGCTTAAACTTTCCGCTTTATTTAATATTTATATTAACTTATTTATAACATAGGAATAATTAGTTAAGATGAAATGTATTGTATTGTGTTTGTAATTCCACTACTCATTTTTATGATATGAATATTATGTAATAAATATGCCATCTGATGTCTGCTATATTATTTGAAGTGTGTGGTCATGATGATGTGGATGAGTGTGAGAATGTTCTAAGTTAGAATAACGGCCAGGGCAAACAGTGGATCTGTTACAGGGGCCACTGAGTGGCTTGGCATTATAAGAAGACTTCAACACCAATCATTGGAATTACTAACAGAGGACAGTGGCTTGACGTGATCAGAAGACTTCAATGCCTTTCCGGACTGACTAACCTGTTGACCAACAGAACTGCAGGCCGCTTGGGACGCGGCTATCAGACATGGTCATTCGACACGCCGGACAAGTTGCCAAAGCGTAATATTGTATAGCTGTGTCCATTTTGACCCGGCAAAACATTAATAAGTGTTTGACCTATCAATCAATCACTCAATCATTCAATCAAAACTAGTTCAAATCCTTGTGGTGAACAGCTTTCCAAATTAGTACACGCTAGTGATCGAGGCTCCGGAGTGGTTTTCCGGGGTCTATGTATATGACAAGGACAAGAATGGCACCACTGCCCCACAGCGCGCATGTCGTAAAGAGGCGACTAACTGTGTGACATGGCATACCACCGACCATGGTTAGGTGGTTGTTAAGAGCAGCATAAATGGCGCCTAACAGGCTGCGGTCTACTTTGCTCTAGTGTTTGATTCTTCTTCTTCTTCTTCATCGTACGCTGTTTACAGCGATATTTACGTTGCACTGATTTAATTTGTTAGTCAGTGGCTCAGTGCATCCGATTTCAACAGGCGTTTCTGTAGGGTTGCCCTCCTTAGCCTTTGGCTGTCCCCAGCCTAACTGGAAGGTAGCAGTTGTTTTTGGTCAGAGTTGTCTCTCTTGGGAAGTTGTCTTGCAGGACTATCGAGTCTTCCCTACTCGTGTCTATAGCGGTTGGCAATGATATGATGGACTATGTACTAGTTTGTACTATCCCGGAAGAGAGGCAGTCCAGTGTGACTTTTTTCCAGGATCGTCACGTCCTGCCAGAAACGTAGCATATGCATATGAGTGAGGTATCTTTTTGCTCGCTTTATTTTCTCGGCTCATCTGCAGTGATGGTACGCCTAGCATTCCCCGCCACCCGGGAGCTTGTCACCATAGGACAGAAGGTGCAATGTCCGCTGGACTGCATCTCTTCTGCGTCCATTGGAATGACTGATAGCAGACAGATGCAAAAAGCGAGGAAGGAGTGCATTTTACCAGGTGCATTCCTGCGGCTCGATCGGGCCGGGACACAAGCCCCAGCCATGTCGTAGCCTCCCATCTCAGCGGCGCTGAGATTTTGGGCGGGATTCTGGCTTAGAGGCGTTCGGCCGTAATCCCTCAGATGGTAGCTTATCAGCCAAGCACGTAGACCAAATGTCAGCGACCTGTGATTCCTCTCGAAATAGTGCATTTGACCAGGTGACAAGCCTAGTCTTGCACGGAGATGTTGTCCGCCTAGGGAGCGGACATATCTCATGGTCAAGGGTTGAGTCTCAGCCGTTCGCAGTGAGGTAGCTGATCTACTGCTTAGGGCACCCGACCGAGAACTAAGTCTTCTACAAATGATTTCATTTATCATCGCCGTATGGGGTGAATATCGAGCAGCTTCCCGCCCGCTTTTATCAGCGGACGGCAGAGACCTCATTCTGCGGCTTGACCGGGCGGGGCTGGAGCGTGGCCCCCAGGTCCCCACCATATCGAAGCCTCCCTTTGCATTCGTGCTGGGCTGCTTTTGGGCGGGATTTTTGGCTTAGAGGCGTTCGGCCGTAATCCCTCACCTTGCACCGTTGGCTTATCCGCCTAGTATGTGAACCAAATGTCTGCGGCTCCTCTCGGGCTTAGCAGGATTACCGTAGCAAAGCCCTGTCATTAGTAGGGTAAAACTGACCTGTCTTCAGAGGGTCTATTTCCAGCACCCGTTCAATATTAGCCAGACCGTATCAATAGAGGGCTTTTAGTTTGTCAATGGCCAAGTTTCTGGAGCCTGCCATTTCTGCAGGGTGAAAACCAGATAACCGTAGCAGGCGCTCTTTCATTTGGGGGTTTGGAGACTGACCTGTCTTCCGTGGGTCTAATACCAGCACATGTTCATTATTAGACCCACCGAAGGTGCTTTCTTTTGACAGTCATTCTACACTATTGGCGTGTTTAGTCAATTTAAGCCTCAGGCTCCACTCCTGATAGTGCTCTTCCGTCAATTCCTTTATCAAACACTGGATGCAGACCAACCGAGCCACAGGGGGCATAACCCCAGATTTTCTGAGGGTCTAAATCCAGCACCAGTTCCATATTAGACCCCAGGAAAGTGGTCTCGGCATGTCAGTCATTTCAGTGTTGGCCGTGTTGAGTCAAATTAAGCCGCAGGCTCCACTCCTGGTGGTGCACTTCCGTCAATTCCTTTAAGTTTCAGCTTTGCAACCATACTTCCCCCGGAACCCAAACACTTTGGTTTCCCGGAAGCTGCCCGCAGAGTCATCGAAGCAACTCCTGCGGATCGCTAGTCGGCATCGTTTATGGTCAGAACTACGACGGTATCTGATCGTCTTCGCGCCTCTGACTTTCGTTCTTGATTAATGAAAACATTCTTGACAAATGCTTTCGCAGTAGCTCGTCTTGCGGCGATCCAAGAATTTCACCTCTAACGTCGCAATACGAATGCCCCCGTTTGTCCCTGTTAATCATTACCTCCAGTTCCGAAAACCAACAAAATAGAACCGAGGTCCTATTCCATTATTCCATGCACCATTATTCAGGCAGCCGAGGCCTGCTTTGAACACTCTAATTTTTTTAAAGTAAACGCGCCGGCCACCCAGGACGCTCAGCGAAGAGCACCCGTGGGAGAGAGCCGGCAGACGGTAGGGCAGGAGACAACGGGCAGTGAACCGGCGCGAGCCGGACCGCCCGCCTGCGCCTGAGATCCAACTACGAGCTTTTTAACTGCAACAACTTTAATATACGCTGTTGGAGCTGTACCATCGACATTTGATAGGGCAGACATTTGAAAGATACGTCGCCGGCACATGAGGCCATGCGATCAGCACAAAGTTATCCAGAGTCACCAGTGGGGACGCCGCAACCCCGCGAGGGGAAACGACGATTGGTTTTGAACTAATAAAAGCGCTCTTTCCGCGAGGGTCGGAGCTTGGTAAGCATGTATTAGCTCTAGAATTGCCACAGTTATCCAAGTAGGATCGTGTCATCTAAGGAACCTCGACTGATTTAATGAGCCATTCGCGGTTTCACCGTGAGACAGTGTGAACTTAGACATGCATGGCTTAATCTTTGAGACAAGCATATGACTACTGGCAGGATCAACCAGATATCTGTCGGAGACGTACGTACAGCACACACCGGTCGGCGGAGGAAGGGTGTGTGAAAAGCCTCACTGGGACGGCCGCAGGGACCGACTGACGGGACGGACGGACGGTTGTTCCACTCGTCCCTCACTCCGTCGACCTAGGACCGCCTGACAGGGGCCTCCCACACGCACCAGACGACCGACCGACCGGGCTCGCTCGAGGAGGGATGGCAGCGCTCTGTGCAGAACGGATCCCAACGACCTCGGCGATGAATTTCACTGGGACTAGAGACAAATTGGCCTGCCGGCCTGCCCTTCTCCGGAGGAGAACGCAGGGCCTTGAGGCACGATTCCTGCTTTCCATTTGCCGGTCACAAGCTCTTTGCGAGAGTCGGACCACCAGCGAGACGTACTGTCGAGCTCTGCTGTAAGCCTTAGATAAATCACCACGGACGGACCACGTTTCCTGATACGGACCAGACGAGCGCACCTCGATGGAGGAGACGCCACAACAAACCGCACCCAATTCGCTCTACGGGGAAAGGCAGGCGAGCGTTTTCCGCAAGCCCGCGCTATCGCTCCGCCTGGCGGGACTGAGATCGCTTTACGAACACTGGTTGAAATTGAGTCGCGTCGGCGAGACAACTACCCCAGATGTTTGATTCTATTAAGATGAACTCGCTCATCAATTAACCACCCTCCATAGTAAAGTAATAAGCTGCTCGAGCCTAGCCCGCTAGGCAGGAAATTCTCAGCCTAGCTATATCCAGCTCACACCAGAGATGGGACATGCACATGGGCTTATGTCCCTGTATAATTACAGGTCGACTAAGACAGTCTTAGTCATCAAATGATGACCTGCCAAAGTCTGTTGAAGTGTTTGAGCTTAACGTTTCTTCAGGATTGGATAGCGAGTATAATGCTCAACTCTCCTCAGCCGCCTCTTACGAAAATGCCTAGCAGGTTACAGTGTTCATATTCTTTGCTCTATTTCACGGACCGTTATTATCTGAGCAAATATAAAGTATGCTACCTAGAATACTAGAAAAGTGTTCGTAGGATTAAAATTTCCCCTCATTATAAAAATAATAATAGTTGCCCATCCCAAACGAAGATGGCGACATTTGTCAGACTTATGATACGAGATATGATCTTGTGTGACTGTAAAGTTCAATACTTGTATTGTAGACTGCTGTAATTGGGACACATATGTTAGGGGTCGGATGTGGGGTCGTTGTGAGTTCTGTTCGTTATGGCGGTTGGCTTTCTCTTAGCCTCGGTGACAATGTCTCTCTCTGCGATCTCAGCACTTTTGTGTGATGCTAGCGCGCCAGGTAGAACTGTTGCGTGCATCATCTCCAAGAGGTGATCTCACTTCTTAAGTAGTCTCTGTAGTCTTTCTCCTGTCCCCACTGGCGAGTGACTGCCTTTTCTGAGCTCACCGTAAAGCAGCTACCACTTATCGGACATATAAATTAACATGACCCGTTCATCTCATCTGGGTTTCTTGCAGAGGTAAGGATGTTCAACAAGTTTCACTTTCTAATAATTTTAAAGTTGGATACTTTATCCTGCCACCTGATCCCAAACACATTGTGCAGACAGCTCATGTAGAAATGATTAAGCTGACTGACGTTTCTGCTATACACTGTCCATAACTTGCAGGCATGCAGCTGAATTGTTAGCACTACATCATGATACTCCTCTATCTTGCTGGCAACACTGATATCTTGTCGATTCAAAAGTTCAATGTTGGCCTCTCAAACGTAGAGCATGCCTTTTCAAGCATTTACAGTTCAGCATCAGCAGTAGTAGTAGTAGTAGTAAAAGCAGCAGTAGTAGTAGTAGAAGATGTAGTAGTAGTAGTAGTAGTAACAGTAGTAGTAGTAACAGTAGTAGTAGTTATAGTAGCAGCAATGTCAGTTCTAGTAGTAGCAGTAGTAGCGGTAATAGCAGTAGTGGTATTTATGCGTGGATATTTTTGTCTTCACAGACTTGTTTTAAACTAAAAGTTTCATTAGTCAGCTATTCGCAGGGCTGAACTTCCCTATTTCAGACAGACATGCACCTGACCACAGTGAGACACGTCTTGGATCAGACAGACACACACTTGACCACAGTGAGTGCAGGTCTTAGATTAGACAGAGACACACTTGACCACAGTGAGACACGTCTTGGATCAGACAGACACACACTTGACCACAGTGAGTGCAGATCTTGGATAAGACTGACACACACCTGACCACAGTGAGACACGTCTTGGATCAGACAGACACACACTTGACAAAGGTGAGTGCAGGTCTTGGATCAGACAGACCCACACTTGACCACATTGAGACACGTCTTGGATCAGACAGACACACACTTCACCACAGTGAGTGTAGGTCTTGGATCAGACAGACACACACCTGACCACAGTGAGTGCAGGTCTTGGATCAGACAGACACACACTTTACCACAGTGAGTGCAGGTCTTGGATCAGACAGACAGACACACACTTGACCACATTGAGTCACGTCTTGGATCAGACAGAAACACACTTGACCACAGTGAGACACGTCTTGGATCAGACAGACACACACTTGACCACAGTGAGTGTAGGTCTTGGATCAGACAGACACACACTTGACCACAGTGAGTGCAGGTCTTGGATCAGACAGACACACACTTGACCACAGTGAGACAAGTCTTGGATCAGACAGACACACACTTGACCACAGTGAGTGCAGGTCTTGGATCAGACAGATACACATTTGACCACAGTGAGTGCAGGTCTTGGATCAGACAGACACACACGTGACCACAGTGAGTGCAGGTCTTTGATCAGAGAGATACACAGGTGACCACAGTTAGTGGAAGTCTTGGATCAAACAGACACAAACTTGACCACAGTCTTAAATATAGGATCACATTTCCTTTTTCTGTCCCTTTCTTTCCAACGTTTTTTTCTTTGTTTTTAGCCATTCCCTCGAAATGCTCTACAGCTCTATACAATGTTGTTTTCCATGCAGCTCTATCTTCAGCAATCTCCTCCCACGTCTATAGGAAAGTCGTTCGATGAAGTCTTACATGTCTCTTCTACACCGAAAGTACACAGAAAAACACTTGTTTGGGCACGCGACTGTTTTCCATTCTTCCCACATGCCCCAGCTTCGTCAGTTTTCTACTACTGAGTGTCCCCAGCTTGGACCGATGCAATAGTTCCGTGTTGGGAATTTTTGTCCTGCCACTTTATTTTTATTATTTTGAGTAGACAACGAAGATGAAAGATGTTGAATCTCCTCTCGTGTCTTGGGTAAAATGTACATGCATCAGTCATACAGTAAGGTATTAATCACGTAAGACAGATATATCTGAGTTTTGGTTTGCATTGTAAATTTTTTTTTTACCTATACTCTTTCGGATAATCTGCCAAATGCAGAACCTACATTTCGTATTTGTGTATCGATTTCTTTGTCAAATGAGAGGGTGATTGTGACATTAGACCTCAACTGGCAGAATTGTTGTGTTTGCGCAGTTAGGTTGTCGTTTAAAGTGATACTTATAGGGGTGGTAGTTCCTTGATTTAGAACTACAGTCTTCGTAACACCTATAGTCAAAGAGAACATATCACAAGTCTGGCCAGATTGTTAATTAGGCACTGCAGTGTAAGCTCACTATGTGCCACAAGGGCAGCGTCATCGGCGAAGAGAAATTCTCTTGTTTTTCGTGAGCCAGGTAAGTCATAGCTCCTTCTTCGATCAACATGCTGTGCTTTTCGCCGGGTGAGGTTTGCCAAGGAGACTGTATTTCAGGTCTTTGCCGGTCCCCTACAGCTTTTCGAGCATGGTCACTCCCTCAGGCCAGACAGTCTCTCTCTGGTCTGCATAGGTAGGATAGTCCTGGAGAATATGTTCTAGTGTTTGCCTAGGTGCTCCACAACCGCATTTAGTGGTGTCACTGAGACCCATTCTTTGGAGGTGGGCCTTGAGTGTACAATGTTCCGTTCTGAGTCTGAAGATCTTTGTCTGATCATCTCTAACAAGTTTGTCTATGCTGTATTTTTTGTGTTGGTCTCTCTATTTTGTCCTCATAGATCATACTTTGCTTCTTTACAGCTCTGTGGAGGCCCGTACGCGTGCAACCACTTCCGGCTTTTTTGCGAGTTCATCTGTCTTGTCGTTTCAAAGTATCACATAGTGGGCGGGAATCTATTGTAGGGCTAGACCGGTTTTAAAGTATCACACAGTGGGCGGGAATCTATTGTAGGGGCTAGACCGGTTTCAAAGTATCACATAGTGGGCGGGCATCTATTGTAGTGCTTAGACCGGTTTCAAAGTATCACACAGTTGGCGGGAATCTATTGTAGGGCTAGACCGGTTTCAAAGTATCACATAGTGGGCGGGCATCTATTGTAGTGCTAGACCGGTTTCAAAGTATCACATAGTGGGCGGGAATCTATTGTAGGGCTAGACCGGTTTCAAAGTATCACATAGTGGGCGGGAATCTATTGTAGTGCTAGACCGGTTTCAAAGTATCACACAGTGGGCGGGCATCTATTGTAGGGCTAGACCGGTTTCAAAGTATCACATAGTGGGCGGGCATCTATTGTAGTGCTAGACCGGTTTCAAAGTATCACATAGTGGGCGGGCATCTATTGTAGGGCTAGACCGGTTTCAAAGTATCACATAGTGGGCGGGCATCTATTGTAGGGGCTAGACCGGTTTCAACGTATCACATAGTGGGCGGGCATCTATTGTAGTGCTAGACCGGTTTCAAAGTATCACATAGTGGGCGGGCATCTATTGTAGGGC